>CAWUFW010004246.1:1215000-1591839 GCA_963921515.1 Calotriton arnoldi | reverse complement strand
CGCTCGTCGCTTCGCTTCGTCCTCGTCGCTCGCGTCGTCCTCGTCTGTGCTGTGTTCGTCTCGTAGCCGTGGATCGTGTTGTGGCGCGATTCGGAGCTTATGTGCGCCTCTCCCGGATGCTTTGACGTGCCGTGCGTAGCGACGGGTTCGGCGCGTACGGAAAGCGCATCGTACTTGTCCGGCCGGACGGGGCTGCATTTTCCCTTCCGTGCGACTCGATTCGGCGTTTCCGGATTCGCCTCGGTCGGAGAACAGGACCTGGTTTGGGTGAGTACGGCTCGGCCGGGATTTTTGCTGTTGTGCGCATCGTACTTGCTCGTTCGGTGTGCTGTACGGATCGGTCGGGAAACTGGCTTTCGCATGGCTTTTTTCCCGACCGAATAGTATTGGGTGCGCCTCCGACCGAGATCGGAATCGGCCCCTCAATCTTGAAAATCTCCAACTTTCCCATTAAAAATAAAATTTTGATTTTTGCAAGATTTTTGTTTGTGAATGCAATAAAATATTTCATAATTTGTTTCATGTATACTTGTTTCTGTATGTTTGTGCAGTGCTTTGTCGTAGGCAGGGATCTATGGCTTCCAGCATTGGTTCAGTGAGGGGATGAGGGTTTACAGAAGTCACAAGGTTAAGAACCACGTGTCTACTCTCTTTATGTTGTCAAACATTCACCCTTTTTCAAATACCATTTAGTGAATTTGTCTGCTCTGCTTTGATAATTTGTATCATAGCCGTTAGGTAGGCAGTGATTGCTTCTGTCTTAATTCTTGGAAGGTTTGCTCTTTCTTGTGGATTGAACTAAACTAGTACAGCAGATTTTTCCTATTCTGCCTCAGAATGTGGTGTGCTAATATTTGGCAGCTTCTCTGTTCATTGTGGTTTAGTGATAGCAGTTCCACCATTATATTTGGAACTCACATTTTGGAACTCACATGTGTACTGAGCAGAGGATGCAACCTTTTTATCTGACCTCAAAGAAATGAAAAAGTAGTGATAAATGTTATTGTTTTTGTAAACATTGTACTCATTTAGTATGTGATAGCTGTTTTTTCACTTCTTGTGGTGGCACAAATGCAAGTGCGATTAGTTTGATTTCAGATTTGAATTTACTTTTCCCAGAGTAATCTTATTGTACTTCTTCCACAATGCTTGATTGGACTGAAAATGACATCCTTGAATATGTGCCAGTGAGTATATTTTGTGCAAAGTATTAAGGACTTGAAGTTCAAAATCAGTTATTAATTTCTGCCCTATATTTGTTGGTTTTGCTTTGGATGAATGCTATGAGTTCTCATATGTCAGTATTTGGTTGTTTAGTAGGAGTACATATTTTAAGGGACGATTGTTTTCTACGTATCGATAAATAAATTGGTGTAAAAGGCCTGATTTGAGAGTTTCATCCATTAACTAGGCCTGGGCGGTGAACTTCGCTCCGTTCGCGGAGTTTGCACAGTTTTCTGCACTCCGCACGCCACGGAGCTCGCGGAGTGCAGAAACTCCGCTCCGCGATGTGCAGCGGAGTTTTTTCCCCGCTCGCAATCGCGAACAGTAAGTTCGCAATCGCGAACGGTAAGATCGCGAGCGCGAGCTGCCGCTCGGGTAGAATTTCTACCCGAGCGGCAGGAATACCAGCACAAACTGCAGTTCGCACTGCACTCCGCCACTCCCGGAGCTTCGCAGAGTTTTTTTGTAACTTCGCGGAGTTCCGTGTAGCAAAACTCCACGAACGACGCCCAGGCCTGCCATTAACAAGGTTGGAGTTTTTTGCAATATATCTATGTTTGAATTTGTGCTAAATATGAATATTCTTTTTCATTCTACTCATTATCATAAAGAATACAATACATAAACAAAGAATTCTGAGAATACACAATGCCTCAATCATTCCAAACAAGTTATTGGTACTCCAGTTGGAATAATGATGTGTTCTGTATTCAGTACATCCATTAGCGATCATCTTCTACAATCTAATTGTGTGAAATTCTTTTCAGTTGCATCCAAAAAGTTTCACATTGAAGAGACATAGCCAAATTACACTTTATAGGAATACAATTTAAATCACATTCTCAAATTCAATCTTTATATTCAGATTAAATAAAAAATGACACTATATTACATTTGTCTTCGAGAATGTTATGAATAATGAATACTAAACCAAGGACTCATTGGAGGCAAATAAATTACCACTCAACCTCTTGCCGAGGAAGAGCGATTACTGTAGGTGATCATATTGAAAAATATACAGAACATAATCACTCTGCGTCTGCAACAGATTTAGAAGTAAGGGAAACTGTTCAGAAAATAAAATCATAAGCTGGCACCTCTAGTGAGCCCTCAGGTTCAGTACTAAAGGAGGTTTCAACAACATTCCTGCGCATATAGCTGGATACCTACTAGTACCAATTTTAAAAAGAATGGTACTTTGAAAAAGACAGTGATAAATCTGGTCCAAACCAACCAAAAACGTTCAGCAAAATACTAATACCACCCAAACCAACAGAAACCTATACATATTAATCTCTCCTAATATATGAAAACAGCAACCCTCATAAACAACTTACTAATCTTTAGTACTGTGCACAACCTTGTAAAACTAGAGAATAGTGATACTTGAATGATGGATAGAAAATTCAAAAGTTTAGCCCATCCATTCATCTAAATATATACTATTCATGCAGCCTTTAATAACAATTCAATTCCTCTTGTCTATGCATTACTACCCGACAAGGAATCTTCTACTTACTATAATTTTCTAAATGTAATAACATCAAAAACCTTAAATAAAAGTCCTGTGAAAATGATCATTGATTTTGAATTGGCTATGAATTCTACAATAATAAAACTGTGCCCTAGTATACACATACAAGGATGTTCTTTCATTTTTCACAGGCAATTTGCTGTCAGATGCAAACAAATCCATAGCAGGGGATTCCATGCCAGATAGCAAATTGCAAGTGAAATGGAAACATTTGTGTGCATTAGGTGTGTACCCTCTGACCATGTAGACAAATTCTACACTGCAATTATTCAATCTGCAAATGTTACCAAAATGGTAAGTTGGCCTCATTTCTAAATTATTTTGAGCAAAACTGGATTGGCCAGCTAAACAGGCCGGGTTGCAGACAGCTTCCAAGTTATTGAACTGAATGGTGGAACTGCTACTCAACCTGTTTAGAGGGGGTGCAAGAACTAAGAATGCCATTTAGGGATTGCATAACTGTTTCTGAAGTTCTATGGTAAAGCCCATCCAAATTGGTATAATTTTCTGTAAATATTCCAAAAAGAGTAAATTTCCCAGGAAACAAGATATGCGTAATCTTTTGCTAATAGTTTGCAACCCTAAGTTAAAAAAAAAAACCTATGAATGACCAGCTCTTTTTACAATTCCAGCAATTTGTCAGGTTCAGGGTATAGACTATTTGGATAATATTGCTTACATTCTAAATTACTAACTTGTAACTACTTCTCACGATAACAACAATATCTGTGTTTTCATTTACTCATCTGTCTACTAAAACAATAAAAGACAATTGAATAAATTGTTTGTTTTTTCCAAATAACTTTTTCAATTTTTTTAAAATCCTACATGAGCATTTTTTTTTTCAAGAGCTAGTAATGTTTTACCATTCTTTTACCAACTCTCAATGGTAATTCTAATGTAAACCTTTTAGTAAAACTCTTCAAAAATCCCAAATTTAAAAAAATGAAATACAGGCCTCATTTAAAATAAGTTATCTTATGAAAAGAGGGTTGTTTAAGCAGTGCAACTTAATGCTACACCACCCTTTCTATTAAGAATGTCTTCTCTGGTACATTTTGAAAATAATAAAAAACAATTAAAAGAATTCCAATGAAACTAATAAAGAATAAAAAAAACTTGAATAATATTAAAAGGCAAAAATGTTTTATTTATAAAGTAACAAATGCACTGTAGTACCCAAAATCAGTAAAAGATTAAAAAGAAGCCAATTCCATAGAAAATCGGCATCTGAAATGCGTAAAAACATGCAAAACAAAAAAACAACAACACAACTGTGACTCTGAAACTTTCCTTACACTGTCCTTACTATAAACAATACACTCTTAATATGCCTACCACTGGAACTCTTGCCCATGCCGCTGTGCTTCTAAGGGAACACCCTGAATGTAGAAAATGATGCTTATACAATGAAAACGCGAAGAAAATGGCTGCGGTAAATAAAATAAAAGGATTATTATTCCTATAAACTACAATGGGAAAGTTTTGGAATTTATATATAAATGTATTGTAATAATTGTACTAAAGTCTTCGAAAAATCTATAAGAATGTATATTTTCTTGGAATTCAATTCTTTTTAAAATTATATTTTTATTGTTTTGTACTAAATAGTGGAAATTATATGTAATAACATTTTTAAATTATCTTAAATTAAAAAGCTGTTATTTTTTTATTTATTTTATTTAAATTTAGACATTTTAAATGTTTATAACCATAAATATTTAAAAAAATAAGTATAATATAAATTGATTTAATGTTTTTAAAATATGAAAAATCTGTTGTATTTTTAATTAAAATATTAAGATATTATTTCTTAATTTAGATCTTGAGTATTAAAATACTCCCCACTAATGTTCCCTCTATTTGTTTCCTCGGTGTGTGGCAGTGTAAGTTCTCTGTGCACTGCAACCAAGGCTATGTGCACCAAGAACCCGACCACGCATGTGGTGCAGCAACAAATATCAGTGCAAATATCACTCCAAACTTTTGCTTAAAAAGTGAAAAATTGTGCATTTTGTACCATGTGAGGGATCTTAAGGCAGGTTTGCAATTTAGATACACACGCCATGATATGACTTAGTTACACTTCGGGTTTAGAAAAGCAGAGAACGCCAACGGTGGTACCATTATATGATTTTACTAAAGATTCTCAATTGGAGCACTGTTCACTGGGGGAGAAATGTTGGGAGCCTATACAAGATCACATATACATAATAAGTAACACAATTACATAACATATTTACAATTTGATGTGCAAGTTACTGAGTAATGGCTGGATATCCTGTCTGAGATACTTACCTGGGATTCCACTTTAGGCCAAACAGGCATGTGCCCATGTGCTTCTTTATTAGCATCCATTACACTAAACTGATCCATAAATCTGCATTGTGTGTTATTGTGTCATTCTGTGATGCAGCTTTTCCCTGGCATTCAAACTGCACAAGTGGTTGAGTTGGACTGAGTCGCATACGAGCCTTCATAAGATCCCACATGGAAATGATGCAGCAAGTGGCATGCAAAAAATATGAAAAAGACTTTCTAATTAAAAAAAGTTATGTCTCTAACACTTGTATTTTCTTGTATCACATTCACTACACTAATAACCCCACACACAGTGCACCCACTCACCTGCATGCTCTGCATTTTCTTTAACTTTTGCCATGTCAATGTTTTAACAGCTGTGCATCTCATTCACACACTTTCGCATGTAATCACAATTACAATAGACCATGGGTACTCGCAAATATTTTCCCAGGGGCCAAAAATGTTTGGTCGTGGTGTGACTGAGGGCCGCACTGATGCCACTGGGTGGTGGTCAGGGAGTTGGGAGGTGTTGTTAAGGGGGGGTGTAGGGGAAGGGAAGCATGTACATTTAGTGGCTGAATTAAATTACGCAATGTGGAACCAGAAAACTTGGGATCAATCCTGGCTTCCCCGCTTGACCAAACTGTTTGATCCTAGGTAATTGTTTTATTTCACTTTCCCACCTTTTTCTTCATTAACACATATAAAAGGACCTCAAAATAAAAGACTTCACGATGTGCGCTGTACAAAAACTTCTCCTGTGTTTGATTTAATAAACTATAATGCTGTTCATACATAATAGTAACCCCAGCCACCCAAAGGGTGCACATAACTTTCTTGCCACTTAGTTCACTATTTGCTTTGTTGTCAGGGTGAAGCGGGAAGCATAAATCTTTCTAAATTCACATTTGACATAATCTGATTTACTAAGATGCTGCAGTTCTCATGTTAATAAAATACACTTTTTGAAATTTGAAGAGACTTTATCATATTTTTGCACGTTTGCCGCGAGATGTTTTGATAAATCAATGTAATCCTTTTACAAAATTTCAGGATTATTGAGCTTACATTGTCAAAATGCATTCGATAGGGAGCATAACAACGATGAACCCCTCCAAACATAAGAATACCCTTTTAGTTTCAAAGATGTGCTGCTAAAGAAGTTATTGCTTGCCCTTTTTTCCTTCTCCTTACATCCTGCATGCCAACCCTAAAACATGTAGTTTGTGTTAACATGAGCTCTCAATGTAGTTGAGAGACTCAAGTTTAAAGTTATTTTTGCACAATATGCATACCACCTAGTAATCGGACAAAATATTATGATACGGCAGTACAGTGACATGGGTTATCGTCCAAATAGATTACGTGCCTGCTATACAAGTCCAGTAACTTGTTCTTCACCGGCGCATGGTCTTCATGTGGCAGTTATCCAGAGAGAAGTGTGTGTGTTTTGCAATATTATGTTCAGTTGTAGTAAACTGTGAAGTGAGGTTGGCAGAACCTCTGACCTGACATTACTGTTGTGCTCTAAGTGCAAAAAAAAAAAGATTTGTGGGCTAAAGAAGGCTTGGGATGGGCAGAGCTCCCGGACTTCTCTATACATTCTCGTCTCAGTATCTGCAGCACCCTGAGCTATGTATGGGTCTCACCAGATTCCATTGTAGCAGTCATAGCAGGTAGCCTGGGCCATGGGCATGAAAGCGCCCATTTTGATTCTAGACTTGCTGTATTCCTTTTGTTAACAGGAACACAGCTGCGAGGCAGATTGTGTGGCTTTTTTAAAGTATTCATGCTCATGAAAGTGCCCGTCATGCTTCTAGACGGCGCTGCTGTTGTGTGGCTTTTAAATATATTAGGGATCTTGAAAACAACCCCTGAACACATTCAGAATGCTACAAATACATTTGTCCGGGTAGACAACATAAATTCCGCATGCGTTAATATACACACTTCTTTCAACCCTTACACAATGGGTGTCTATCGCCACACGTCGCCTCACATACGGGGCATCTTCACAATGGGTATCTTTCAACCCTAACACAATGGGTGTCTCTTAACACATACAGCAGGACAAGGACTTTACACCCGCTACTGCATCGACTCTCACGGCAGGACCAGGGACTACATACCCTCTACTGCACTTACACAACACATACCAGGAATCACATACCCTCTACTGCATTGGGGTGAAGCAACGTACCCCCTACACCCTTAAGGGTGGTCAACTATGAGCTTATACACTGCCCCTACAGGAATGGGTATCTTTCAACCCTTACACATCACTTCTCAGACACTCTAATGCATGACACGTAACACACATAGCAGTAAAAACTTCAGCACACTATACACATGCAAGAAAAAGTTTGGTAACCAACAATCAACAAGGCAAAGAGAGATCAGCACTGAAACATCAATACAGAACACAGCATCAAACTTGTCAGAATCAGAATCGCATTTTCCAAATCAAGACAACATTAAATTGTTAGCAAAGGCATAGCATTCCTCAATTCAATTCAGCATGAATCTCAACAGCGGCTGGCATAAACTAAAAATTGGCTCTTCAGGCATCTTAACTCCAAACCTCACTACAGCTACTTGCTTCTTGATGAAGATTACGTCAGATGCTCCATGCTGGAATGAGGTCAACAAACAGCAAACTTGGCGTCTGACTGCACTCAGTAAGAATGCGCGCACCTCTAATATCCCAGCACGGCTTGCTCCAAACAGCTGGGTCACGTTCTAGTCTTCACCTGTTGTATGACATCAGCAGCTACACTCCCTGATGCCGCTTGCACTCTGGTTTTCTCTTCCCCTGTTGTGACATCAGAATAGGGCGCATAGTTGTCAGCATGTAACGTCTCAGCTGACATGACAATACTCAGCTTGCTGAGCTGCGCACCAGCCCTCTCACAAGAACCCTCATACTCCTCCACTCGAGCCAGGCAGCCGTGCGTGTTTTTTTAAAAATATCGGATACTGCAGTCACTACAGTAAGTGGCACGTTCTGCTCAATGGTCATGTTCTCAAAAAGCCTACAAAAAATGTTACTGCCACAAAATATACTTCTACATAGTGGTGACAGTTGGAACTCCAGCACCTCCTCACAGTCTATCCCAAACACGCTCACCGGTAACCGCCCTTCAATGTCTTGCAAAGTTGGTTTAAACATGAAAGCACAACTACAGTGACCACCATATGCTCACGCCCTCTTTCCATTTCCATGAGGTGGGGGCCAAATTCAGGCACCTAAAGTAAATTCCAATACATCAAACTGGCCCATGTACACTCACCACCGGTACGATGCAGCCAGTACACTCCAATTAAATGCTGGTGTTAACCCAAAATATGCTGTTCAATTGAATGCTGGAAATTCACTTTAAGTATTGCCAATCTATTTGCATTTCAGATGTTTGGGTACCGGTTCACTGCATCACCGCTGCCTTACTGCATGTAAGGCAGCAGTGATGCAGTCAGTGCTGCCGTCTCTCTTGATGCCGGTTTATCTGACCGCTGACAACCATCAGATCAGGTGCAGCCGCACTTCCAATCTGCTGCATGCCTGTTCAAACGCCCTGGACTGCAAGCTGTCTGGTGTAATTAGACACTGGTGGGGCTTGTACTGTTCTTCAGGGTGATGCTCTGTCCTGCAGGTTCCAAAAGTCACTTTTCTCTTAGTTAATTTACTTTGTCTTCATCTCCTTTCACCTTGTTTCTTGTAGACTTTATTTTCTTCCACACTCAGTTTTTTTTCAATCATCGCCTGTGTTATAACAAAGTATGCCACATAGTCTGGTCATGTAGAAAAAGGATGTAAGTTTATTCTTCAAGATATGTCTTCAGTTACAGGTTACAGGAAGATGGTTGGTTAAAATGTAATGCCCCACCAGGAGCAGTCACCTTACTGTTCAGCCCACAGACTCCAACTGACTATCCTAGCACAAACACTATCAGCCTTCTAATGACCTCACATGCTGGCTGAGCAGCAAGGCAGAGAACATCAATGGGGAGGATGCATTATACCAGACAGTAGATTACAATATAGTGCCCCCAAGCACCTCCATGCACCATGTGCCATGCACCACATGGACATAACAAAGGTGTTCACATTTGTGTCTGGTTTTTTTCAAAAATGTATACCAATAAAATTCATATGTCAAACAACAGACTGGAAATCTTTCACTTTTTACATAAATTAAATTGTATTTTTTTGTAAAAACATATTTGTAATATGTTTTTTTCTTTTAAATTGCCATTTATTCTTATGTTTCTAGCCATTTTGGTTTGCATGCTCACTATTGTTTATTTATAATACCAAATCACTAATATGACGTTTGGAACATCTACTGTATCATAAGTGCAGTTTATGCTATGTCACCTGTAATAGGGCTAATGTAACATCCTTCGCATTTGTGACGGAGCATCACATCAGACCCAATTATAAATTTTGGCCTGTTTGGTACAACTGTCCCTTATAACATCAAACTAACTTGTGTATAATTTATTTTAGGCAGGCATGTGTCTGCTCAAAACAGTCCTTTGGAAGTAATCAGAAAAATATTGGTATTATTTTCCACAAATTAATATACAAAACACATCATCATACACCTTGTGCAAAACTTACACCTTCAAGAACCCTTTTTGTGCGTTGCACATGTGTCGACCTTTATGTTGATGCCATAATCTGTCAGGCTCTGAACTGCCGATCAAGCTGGGGATACGCCACCACAAGTATGCAAGACATTAGGGGGGGTCAGGGTGCGGCGCACACACTTCTCATGCTGGGAGGACTGGCCGAGCTGGATTTCAGCTGACTTCTCGGTCAAGCATTGTAGGTCCTCCCATCGCTTTCGGCAGTGAATGCTGCCCCGCTTGTAAACCCCTAAGGTGCGCACCTTCTTTGCGATGGCCTTCCTGATGTCCTTCTTTTGATGGGAGTTGACCTGTATGGATACAAAAAATGAAGAAGCAAGAAATGTTTTGTGACTTTTTGTTTTTAGCAATCAATCTCAAGCATTTTTTTAAAGTTACAACAACATGAGTGTATTTTTTTTAATAAAATATAAAAAACTATTTGTAGTAACCTGTTGAGGAAACTTATCCCTTGTTATGTCCTTGTTTTTCTAATCCAGGCCAGTGACATCATCTATGGTGAGTTATTTGTGGGATAATACAAATAGCATGGAATGGAAGAACAGGATATTATCAAAAAATTCATATTGAATTGGCAAACTTTTATTGATCTATGTCATCAGCTGGAGCCAGATCTTCTGCCTCACAATAGAAAACCCACATCAATAACGCCAATAGTCAAAATCATGGCAGTACTTCATTTTGTGGCCACAGGATCATTCCGATACACTGTGGCAGTATCAGATGGGAAGTCACAACCAACTTTCAGTTATGTGCTACAAGAAGTTCTTTCTTCAATGATGACACACATCAACAGCTTCATACAGTTAACACAAAGGGCCTCATTTGGATATTGGTGGGACCGCCTGAAAGTGTGCTCAGGAACAACATTCTACTGCAGTGGAATGGCAAAGGATCATGGTCTGAGATAGAGTTCACTTAATAGTGTGGTATGCAGTTGACAACAATTAGCCAAAACACATCCAAAAGCCACAGGAATAGTACAATGTTGAACGCGTCCCACAAAGGAATCACTCCGTCGGCAATCTACCGCTAGAACAACAAAAGCACAACTGTGAAATCTAAATATGCTTGGCGCAATCCCACCACCCTGACGGAGTAATGTTAGCCAGCTGAGGAGTCAGCCGCGTTGACAGGAGTGAACCATTTAAGAGACTGAAAACACTCTGTTAATGCGGATGGCAGATCTGCTAGCCCACATCTAAATACGGTGGGCGGGAATCCGTCAGCTCGACGGAGTACTTTTAAACTCCGCCACAGAGAGATGACGGGAGTCCCGCTAAGATCTAAATCAAGCCCTAAGTCTCTATACTATGAAGTTCATTTTGGTCTAATACTGCGGGCTCCAAACTACGGCCCATGGACCACATCCGGCCCTCTACAAGATTTTATCTTGTAACAATACACTGAGTTCTATACGCATATGAAATGTCATTGTTGCTTCTACATACATCCTTGGAAATTGATATATGTATATATATTACCTACTTGCCCTCGCCAGAACCTAGTTTACATAGGAAAAGCGTTTTTGACTTGCCTATATCTTTGGCGTCGTTTGACAAATCTTTACAGACTTTTCCCAAAAAAGTGCCCCTGTGCTTCTTGATGCGCATGGAAAGATTTTATCTTGTAACGTTAGCATTAAGAGGCTAAAATGTAATTTTTCTGTATTCCATAGCCTCAGATTACTCTAATCAAAGGGAAATATTTATCCAATTCATTTGGTAGCCTGTAGGTGGCAGCAGAGTCTCTTGAATCTTCTCTAATATTGAAAATTTATTTAAAAATGAATAGCCTACTTTTCTTATCTACAGTTAAGTAATTTATTATTTTGTCTGAGCATTTGCAAACGTTTGACATTTTTTACTCCTTATATATCATTTCTCAGTTTAAGCGCAACATTGTTTCTTTGTAATTGTCACAGTTCTCTTTTGTACTGAATCATATCATGCTGATTACACAAGAGATCCAAGTAAACCATGTTCATTCATTTAAATGTTATTAATTCACTTATAAAACGGACTTTTTTCGGCCCGTAAATATTTGTAAAATATACGATGTGGCACTCGTACTGAAAAGTTTGGAGACTCCTGGTCTACTACACAGTCCTGCTATATTTGTAGGAACCGTATAACATGGCCCAACCAACGTTTTAAATCAGGTACTTATTTAATGGGTCTCCTGAGTAGTTTTCTCGTCTATGCCTAAGGCTCCTTTTCACCTCTGCACAGAGAAGTCCATGGTGAAAAGGATCTATCCTCCTCAGCTTAATAGGAAGCACCTATTTTTCTCTGTAGGTTGTTCAAGCTTGAACCTTTAAAAGGATCACCCCACTGTAGTGTTTAACCTTCTTTGAATTCCATTCATTAAAAATGGCGCTAGCAGTCAATATTCCTTAAATTGTAGACAGGAAGTAACTGCACACTTAATTTTACATGGGCTTAGGTGGATAAGTTACCTTCTTGGTAGAAGCACATGAAGTTTACAGATGTGAAGTTTACTATTCCTGGGTACCCTTCCCGGCAGTTGATGCTCAAACATGCACATTCTATACATACACTGCACATAGACCTTATGAATACTTAGAAATACCACTTAATAAAAATTGGTTCCAAGGCGCCCTTCCACATATACCCCAAAATATAAGAATGAGTCCGCTCAGTAATGAGGAGGCAACCTGGCAAGTCTTAGCTTGCTACACATCATTTCCAAACACAGCAGCGCAGAATATTGGCGAAGTACATGGTTTGTATAATCACTTAGTTAGACCGTATCAACGTCTAATGCAGTATGTTACGCTTACATTAACAACTGCCCCAGCAAGGGCTGTTCAAGCTGGGCAACCACAGTAAGCTGAGCCTGCAACTAGTCCAGGTACTCTTAATGCCACTATGGGTAAAGTACCCACCAAACGAGAAGAAATTCCATTTTGGATTGCACACAAAACAAACCAGCTTGAAGCAGTGTTTCCCCAATCAGGACCCATTTAGAATTCTCACTATGAGCCCGATTAGGATGTCGGGCGTAAAGCCATCTGACAGCTAGTTGGAGGCTTTCTGCCTGACATCAATGGTTTCCCTCTGACCGCCATATTACAATAATGTGGTTAGAAGTAAACCCGTAGGGGGATTCCGCTATGCTTCCGACGGACTCACAGAGCTCGTTGGGGCAGCGGGCGGGATGATAATCCCATAATGATGGCGGAGCCAGCCTCAGCTCCGCTGTCGGGATTATGATGTAATTTTCCACCTGCCCTGAAAGGCAGGCAGAAAGTGACTTTGGGCGACCCTAGCTATGGTGCCCCCCTAAACATCCCTGCACAATGTGGCAGGCACCATGGGCTGCCTGCCACACAGTGCAGGGATGTTTTGCAAACATCCATTGTACAATTGTAGCTTGTGCTGCCGGCCTTTTCCGCCCACCGCACAAGCTGCAATTGTAAAATGGATGTTTCCGACCGCCCATAAGGCAGTCGCATCCAAATACAGCCGGTGGAACCGCCAACCTATGGAAGACACATAGGGCCTAATTATGATGCTGGTCGGACGAGCGTCCGACCAACATCATAATTAGGCGCTATGTGTCTTCCACTTGGTATGGTTCTACCAATCGATGATTGTACGACATGGGGTACTGTTTTTGCTGCCATTTATACAGTAACACACGGCATCCCATCAATTGCTGTTTTGCTTGAAGTGCTTAAACAAATTCAAAATGAATACACAGCGGTCCCTGCCCTGGACTTGGGAATGAAATTAATTGGCAACTTTTCCACAGTATCCTCAATGATTTTAAGTAATATTAAAGGGGACGCAGCAGTGTTGGCAATACGCCAACAGCTAGCAACTATTCAGGCAGCAAATCAGGAATGCGAGCTACCAAAAATTATTTCTGAGACCTATGCTTCTATAGGTCATGACAATGTAGGAACTAAACCCGGTAAGCCACAACTTAAAACTAAATCTGATTCAGATACCACCAAGCAGCCACCTGAGCCTGACTGGGATAAAAATATCAAAAACGATAAATAAACACAGAGTGGATCTCCGCAACAGGAGCCCACTGATAAAACACTATAATTTACGTAACCAGGATACAATTAAACAGCCAACACAGACAGGAAGAGAATGTGAAACCGTAAAAGGACTCATAACGCTCTTCTGATGTCATCATAAAAAGGAAGAAGAACCTTCAACAGCAAAAACCACACTTTAGAAAGAAGAAAGTGGTAGTAATTTCTGCTAAATATGCCACAAATACTCAGGACGCTTTCTTTTGTACAAGACGTGGGTGAAAACCCTGCTTGACAGTGCAACAGAGGTCACGATAGTTTGCCAGAATATTCAAGAGTTTCTGGTATCGAGGCCAACTAATGACTGTATTTAAGTTGAAACGCCAGACCAACGGCTGAGCCCTCCAGACAGACTTTCTGATTTGGAGATCCAAATTGAAGGCAACATACAGTGTACTATTAAAGTAATATTCTGGATGAATTGAACAAATGCATATGGCATTTTCTTGGCTGAGGTAGATTGGCCGCCTGAGTTTTTGAGAAAGGTCCACCAGGGGTGGAGGTAATACTACCATCCTGTATAATCTTAGGGCCATAGTTATGAGCCCAGTTGCATCGCTCTGTGCAATAGTGACGCAACTCACAAATGAGATTTCTAAAGCCACGCAAGGCCACTTTGCGTGGCCCTGAGTGGCTTCATAAATAAGGATTAACGCAGCTCAAATCACTGCATTATGTTTCTCTGCCATGAGAAGGAATTCCATGGTCATTGTATAGGTGTTCCCACGCAACTCCCATGGTTTTTGACACATTCCCAGATTTACCAGAACTGGTAGACCTGGGAATACACCAAAAAGATACGTCTTCTCAAGGGAGGCGTAACGAGGAGAAATATTTTTATTTCTCCTGGTTACTTCCTCTTTCTAAGTGTGCTGCATTCTGCAGCACACATAAAAAGAGGAATATGCCTCTCAGGATTGTTTTTGTGCAGGAAGGTGCTCCTTCCTCCACAGAAACAATCCTGAATGCAACCAAGGCACCCTTGCACCAAGGCTTAGCAGCCAAAATGGCGCCACTGCTGGGAAAAGGGCAAGGATGCGCTTTATTGGGAAAAATAATGTGCAAACCTGCCCTTTCCCTGTGACGCAGCACAGCAAGGTGACTTCAAAACTTCAAAGGGGAGTGCCACGGACTAATGTTATTCCCACATTGGGCCATCAACGTGTTAGTGTACACTTTGTAGGGAATTCACTGGCTGATGAAGCTGTCAAAGCGGCAGTTCAGACAGTCTTAGTGGCTGTGATTACTCATTCACATACGAGAATAGATGATGACATTAAGGCAGCGGTCACTGCTTCGGCTTGCGGCATGCCCCTACCTACAAATTGTCCCCAAAAATGCTTCTATCTGTTGAGTGACCAAAACATTCCACTTGCCCACATTCTGGGGTGGGTGATTGAGTGATACCCAACCACGATCGCAGATTGGAGCTAATAATTGCTGCACATGAAGGCTTAGCGTCTGCCCATGCTGGTGTGGCGGCTACAGTTTCTTTGCTACAGAAACACTACTGGTGGTAGGGTCTTTACAAACAGACTAAATATTATGTCCTTTGCTGTGACATTTGCCAAAAAATAAAAGGTTCCACCGTTGCTGGCCCACCGCAGACACCCTTCTAGTATCTAATTAATTAAATTGTGTCCATGTGGATCATTGAAGACCACTGAATTCATGATCTTGATTTCTATGGGTGTGGCCACAGCGATCAGCTGATGCTCGAACTGTTTTTAAAGATTTGCAAGTCTTTATCGGAACATATGCAGTATCAGCATTCCACTCTGACCAGGGACCGGCCTTTGGCTCTAAGGCTTACTGGATTACCATGGGAACCCTGGGTGTTGCTGTGTATTATTCCTCTCCCAATCACCCTGAGGAAAATTCAATAGTGGACCTAGCTTTCCCCAGGTTGCACGTTTCAAAAACTGGCAACAATGCATTCATGTTAGAGAACAAGTTAATCAGATGGTACATACTTGAAGTAACTACACCGGGCCAGGTAAGTGAGGAAACCTTCTGTTTAATGACCGTTCTTCTCCACAGCTTCCAGGGAATCAACCAACAGTCCCTGGAGTTTCAAATGTCAACATTCTGTAACCATGGAACCAGCTTAACATGAGGGAAAAAGGGTTATCTAATTACTACAATACTCCTCTTCACTTTACGGTTCAGCTGGGTGGTTACTGTGGCCCCCTGACACTAATGGCTGCAAGGCACATTTTTAAACTTCTCTAAGGGTTTTAAAGCTAGCAGACCAGACCCCAGATACGTCAAGTCACAACATGCGGGTGCTACCTATATTGTTGGTAATATATGCCAGCAATGGCTAGAACACTCCACATTGTCTGCTGTTAAGCAACATTTATCCCTTCTTTCAGACAAGATGGACTTGCAGGAATTTTTATTAAGTCCTACTAAGTCCCACCTTCTAAACGTTTCATATATGCCACAAATAATGAACTTTAGAAGGTTTCACAAGAAGCTGCTGAAAGGTTGCATCAAATTGACAGGGAAATTTTGGAAAAAGCATTAACTGTTGTAGATAATGGCTACATTGTCTACTCACATTTATTCATTGAATAATATTGTGTCCTCTACATTTGATATTATACAAAATTACATGTCTGCACTTTTACATGGACAAAATAAATTAAGGTCCATTTTGCAACTGAGTTGTAGGAACCATATAACAACAGGGATCACACCCTCTTTGAATGTAATCCTGTGTTGAAAGGCTTTTATGGTACCAAATTTGTAATTTGTAAAGCGCATAAAACCAAAAAGGTATCAAAGCGCTATAACCGACAATAGCAAATGGGGGAGACCACAAAGACAGTTATGGTTGTGAGAAAAGTCAAGTTTTCAAATGCATGCGAAACGCGGAGTAAGAATTAATGCTAACAATATGTACGGGGAGAGTAATCCATATTCTGGCAGAAAAGGTATGCTCACCCCATCTCGCCTCCCTAAAAAGGAGAACAATCACTTTCCTCTGACCACCTGATCTTAACTGTCTGCTGGGAAGATACCAGTTGAAGACGGTTCTTAAACAATAAGAGCAGTGCTGGTTGAGGACCTTATAAACCAGCCAAAGGGCTTTAAAAATCAACCACTTGCTCACTGGGAGAGAGTGCAATGTCCTCAATCTCTCCCTCACTGAGAGATTTTTAGGAACGCTCAACACGAGGTGCGCAGCTGCATTTTGGATAACCTGAAGTTTATTAATCAAATACTGGTTGGCATTCAAATACAGAGCATTACAGTAGTCAAGGCGAGATGTTATGAGCACAATGACCGCTGGCAATCTTAACTCCTCTGGAAAGAAGGGAAAGATCTTCTTCAGGCTCTTGATGATGCAGAAACAGGAACAACCTGTCCTATTGACCTGAGAGTCAAATGTGAGGATGTTATCGAAGATCACCCCCGGGTTTTTAGCAGAGGTTCCCGGAGCAGGCAGTGGACTGCATGTCTACGGCCACCAACGGTCAGTCCAAACCGAGTTCTCTGCCCTGAAGACCACAATCTCCATCTTCTCGACGTTCATCTTGAGCCAATTCTCTCGCATCCAGTTTCCACCAAACAAGACCTGAACTTGTCCACTACTCCTTCCTAATCACCGGATACAGAGACGATGATTGGGTATTGTCCGCATAGTTCCTCCGAGAAGACAGCCAGAAACATTTTCTTGACATCTTCACACATATCCTCACAGACCACAGAAACCTGATCTTTTGTCCCAGGTTTCAACATCATATGAAACAGGCCCTGATGGAACCAACCTAAGATGCACAGACCTATAACTGCCACATACACTCTGCCAAAGATCTTTATTCTATACAAGGACATCTTTAAAAAAATCCAGACAATTCAATCCTTATTCCCCATATGACACAGGAGCTCAATCTGGAGGCTCCAACATTCTTCCAGGCCACAGCTGTGGCAGGTTACCCCACCTAAAGCAGACTTGTGTTTGATTAAAGAAATGTTTAGTTGATCTAGGAAACTCTTTAGAATATTTATTGTCCCTGGTACCACTCAGTTCCTTTTGTTGTACCACATATAACTTTCCGAATGAATATGATCTAAGGGCCTGATTTAGATCTTGGCAGGCGGCTTACACCGTCACAATGGTGATGGATATCCTGTCTGCCGAAATATAAATCCATTATATCCTATGGGATTTATATTCTGGCAGGCGGGATATCCGTCACCATTGTGACAAAGTAACCCTTGCACCAAGATCTAAATCAACCCGTAAGTCTTCAACAGTAATCTGAGATGTTTCAATAATCTTAGCTAAACTCAAAGTATCTTCTAAAGTGGGATTTCCTAATGACAAGAGCTTTTCTGAATGGATTTATCAGAGCAATGTCCAATAAATTGGTCACTTACTAACTGGTCAGTGACATTTTCAAACTGGCATTCAGCAAACAATTTCCTAAGAGCTGACACATAAGAATCCACATTTTCTCCAGGAAGTTGTCTTCTCATAAAAAGCTTGTGGCGTTTAACAATCTAAACTGGGTTGAACCTCAAATCTTTTTTCCAGTTTTCTTACTGCTTCCATATATTCATCAAATTCCTCACCCTCATCCAACTCAACATCAGGCAAATGTTTGAACACTGAACGACCCTCAAAACCCAGTGAGTGTAATAATAGAAATGATTTCCTCTCCGCCCTCAACCTAGAAACCCCGAATAGCATGTAGATATGTTTCGAACGCACCATACCGACATTTCCACCTTATGGGCAGTTCTCCAGGTGTTTCTAAGAATGACAGAGGTGGATTAACAGACTGCATAATGAACAAAAGCAACAAGTGAATTCAATCTTAAGGAAAAAATAAACAAAATAGCCTATAATAATAACAGTCATACACGTATTCTTTTGAACAGTAGTTTGAGCAATGCTCCGTTAATCAGGGGCATGCTTGTTTGGATAGTGTGCGTGTCACTGAACATAAGACCATGTGAATTGTGGTGTGCGTGTCACCATGCAAAATGAAAGTACACAGAATAAAGAAAACCGAAAGTACCTTAAGTAGATGGTGTCCACTCTCCTTGCTTAAGCGATATACTGCGTTAAATGGTACCCCATCACCACAGACACAAAAGTGGACTTACAAGCAAAGGATGACAATCTCTTCCTGACACAAGATGGCATCTGATCTCTAGTGAGGCATCTATTGAGACAGTCTTGAACACGGAGGCGGAGGCACCCCGTACGTTTCTTCTAAACATACAACAGACTGCTAGAATGAGTGGTGAATCCTGTGAGGAAACTACATCGTAACATGGCATCCCGAGAATATCTTTACGAAAACTAGGTGGTGCCTTACAAAGTTTATGCATCGAATTTAAAGAGAGAAACGTATTGCTTTGATGTACAACTATCAGTTGGTGGTTTTACAAGTCATTTGGAGAAAATCTCGCTAAAATTATTGAGGTTTTCGACTATGAGTGAGGTCTAATTACCCCTCCGATTGTGACTGCAGAGGCTAACTTGCAGTTAACACCATACAAGATTTCTTGGATTTTAAACAGATATTGAATGTTTTGTGGGAGTTATCGTTTTCTGTCCTGAAGAAGGTGGTGTTTAAGCAGTATACCCACCGAAACGCGTCGACGCCCTTGTGTCAACAGGCATATTGTAGACTCTATTGGTCAATTTGTTTCTATTTGTTAAAAGTTATGACACAAAAAACAAATGTTAGATCAATGAATTGGGTCTAATGTATTTGCCTGTCAGCCGACAGAAATAATTTTTCTTGCTGGTTCTCCCAATATTGGTTTGTAATTTACTGTCTATTGTTTTTTAATTTGTATGTACATATATTTGCTGAATGATTTGTTTTTAATCTTTTTAATGTTCTATAAATAATAAATTGAAAAAATATATATTTTATCAACACTTGGCCTTTGATGATGTTTGTGTTATGTTCTGGTGATATGATCTGATTGAGTGTGGAAGTATAAGGTTTTGGTAGTACTTTGTTGCCCAAAGGGAAGTTCTCTCTTTTTTGACTTAAATCTATTGAGTAGTGCCTGCACGTTAATTCTTGAAATGCAGGTGCATAACCCTGCACCTGATTGGGAAGCTCCTGATCACGATGACGTGCAGACACGGGCTGCTTAACCCCTTCTATGCTCATGACGAAACGGTTCCGTCATGAGCCATGGTGGGCGTGTGCTCATGACGGAACCGTTCAGTCATGGCACCCACCCATGGAAGAAGCGCTGGCGCTCCCCCCATGGGCAGCCCATCTACACCCCCAAACAGGGACGGCAGCGGAAGAGTTTCTGCTGCCACCCCTGTACCCCCCCTCGGCAATTCTATGACGACAGCGTACACAGTGCGAGCAGCACACGTGGACGTCATTAGGAGCAGCCAGACGCACGGGAAGCCATTTGCTTCCAGGCGTCGGAGAGAACAGGTAGGTGTTTCCTGCTCCAGGGGGGGTTTCTCTGCGCATCAGGGGAGAGGAATGAGTTTTTCCTCTCCCCTGATGTCTCTTGAGGGAAGAGGTGTGGTGCAGCGGCCAGGGCGGCTGACTCCGGAACACGGGGGCTCACGGTTCCATCCCCGGCACCGGCGCCAGGTTAGCCCAGCACCTTGTGACTCTGGGCAATAGCTCACTTAATCTTCCCGATGGCCCCCAGCGCCGGAACACCTCTCCGGAGGTAGCTGTGCGCTTTACAAATGCTGGTATTTCATTTCATTTCATTTCATATTTATTTGCAGGGCATCCCTGCTGCACGGTCGCGCATGGGGTCGCGATCGTGCAACAGCAGTGCCCCCACTAGGCACCAGGGATTTTCTTTTGTTTAAATGGAAGCGACCCCTTGGGCAAGGGTCGCTTCTAATGGGGGTAATATATTTGTACCTATTTTCTGCCCCCTTCCCCCCTTGGGGACAGATTGGCCCATTTTTTTGGCTTTTCTGCCCCTGGGGTGGGGGGGGCACAAAACCCCACTAGGCACCAGGGATTCTTTTTTTGCAGATGGAAGCGATCCCTTGGGCAAGGGTCACTTCCATAGGGGGCTGTTTTTGCCTCCCCTGGGGACAGATCTGCCTGTATTTGTGGCCGTTCTGCCATTGGAGGGGCAGAAAACCCCACTAGGCACCAGGGATAAAAACATTTTACAGATGGAAATGACCCCTTGGGCAGGGGTCGCTTCTGAAGGGGGAAAACAACTCTCTGATGGTTTCTGCACCCCCCCCGGGAACAGATCTGTGGGTCGCAAAGTCCCTCGCAGTTAACGTGTCAAATCTATAAGAAACCCCTCCTTGCTGCTGTCTGGCTCTCAACTGCCCATCGAGGTTGGTATAGGCCACCACCAGGATGCGACCCACAGTTGAACTACGAATGATCAGGCACTCTGGACCTGACTTCTGACTAAGATAGAGCTATTTTGAGCCCAAAGCCTCCCCTGACTGCACAGCTTGACTTTCCATGCTGATGGCCAGATTAGGTGCTCCTCTCAGACAGTCCTGATGAAGACCCCACCCTAAGGATTGAATCACCTTGGTCTTAAGGGGTCGAAACGTTGACCATAATTACCCATTATACAAGCCCTGCCAACAAGAATTGAACACTTGTGTCTTTCAAGGCTATGTATTATCATTGGAACATTTGACCTGAGATAGGCTGGAAAGGTCTCACTATGTGAATCTGATGCATTTAAGTCACACTACCTCTCCCTTGTCATTTACCCTCACTTATTCACTTTGACCCTGAACACTCCCACCCTTCTCTTCCCTATACCAGAGCACCCTCATTTAAGAATATATGATTCTAGATATAAGAGCAACTGTGTTGCCCAACTGAAGTGATTAATGCTTTGAAATTGAATTGCCTTAATTATTGATCATGTTAAAATAAATTGCATTAATCGCTGACTGTATTAACTCAGTGTCGTGATTGCTGGAATCTTTTCTATTCCTTTTATATTGTTGAATGGTTGCTACCGTGACCAATTGTTTATTGTACTGTAGATTGAAAGATAGCCACTTTCCTAAACACATTCCTCCCACGCCCACAAAAGACGTTCCCAGTAGGAGATGTAGAGTCTGTTGGCGAAGAGGTACGCGGAAGAAGACTTGTATGTACTGCCCCCGAGTGTCCATCTAACCCTGCACTGTGTGTGCCTGCTTGTTTTAGAATGTACCACATGCAAAATAATTTTTGGGAACATCAATGAGTGGTAAAGTGAACTGCCTGGTCTGTATTGTTTTATATTTTTTGTTCAGTTTCAAGGTTGGCATTAGTGCAATGTATTTAGTTTCAGTTTTTGTGTTTGCAGTTTTGTATCTACTTACAATTTGTTTGTGTTTTCTTATTTGTATAAAAAAAATTAAATGTGATGGCAGTGTGTGTTGACTGGCACTTGGCTGGCTGGCGGTGTGCGAGGACTGGCGCTTGGCTGTCGGTGTGTGTGGACTGGGTCTTGGCTGGCGGTGTGTGTGGGCTGGCGCTTGGCTGCCAGTGTGCGTGGACTGACGCTTGGCTGGTGGTGTGCGTGAACTGGCACTTGGCTGGCGGTGATTGTGGACTGGCGCTTGGCTGGCGGTGTGCGTGGACTGGCAGTTGGCTGGCGGTGTGCGTGAACTGCCGCTTAGCTGGCGGTGAGTGTGGACTGGAGCTTGGCTGGTGGTGAGTTTGGACTGGCGCTTGGCTGGCGGTGTGCGTGAACTGGTGCTTAGCTGACGGTGAGTGTGGACTGGTGCTTGGCTGGTGTTGAGTGTGGACTGGCGCTTGGCTGGCGGTGTGTGAGTAGTGACTTGCTGTTGGTCACTACACACACTGGTAGCCAAACACCAGTCCACCGAATCCATCAGCCAGTGTGGTTGCTGTGTCATGCATGTGGGCATGTGAAAGTGATGGGCCCTTGAATGGCGCTGTCTGTTGAAGTGAGTGTTGTTATGTGCTGGGCCCGGGGCTGGCTGTGTCAATGGTTTTGTGTGTCGCACACGTATGAAAGGTGTACGAATGGCCTGGAAAGAGGTTGGTGCATGTCGTGGCTTTACAGCTCATGAGCTGTGAGTCACTGGTTCAGTTTCTTGTCCTTTCAATTATTAACAGTGCATTTCATTTTTCGGAAACCAAACACCCAGGGAGTACACGGTGATGTCTCTCTCATGTATCCCAAGTTATCTTACCCACAATGTCCTGCAAACCTCAAAATGTGACTAAACTCACATTTTCCTTGCATTACTGTACCATCATTTTCAAACTTCAGAAAGAAACCACAAATTTTCTACTAACCAGCATTTCCCCAATTCTTCCGATAACAATGGTACCTCACTTGTGTGGGTGGGCCAAGTACCCGCAGCAGGGAAGGGCCCAAAATGTATTGTCACCTGTGTTTTTAGTCCTTGGCTCGGCGGGCATCTAGGAAAGCCTACCTAACCCAGACATTTCTGAAAATTAGACAGCCAGGGGAGTCCAGGGAGGTATGGCTTGCATGCATCCCCCAACATTTTCCTACCCAGAATCCCCTGCAAATCTCAATTGTAGCTGTAAAATCTCGATTTTCACTCATTTCTGTGTGGCTAAGCTGTGGGATCACCAAGCTGGCACAAATTTCCTACCACCCAACAATCCCCCAGGTCTCCCGATAAAAATGGTACCTCACTTGTGTGGGTGGGCCAAGTACCCGCAGCAGGGGAGGGCCCAAAACTTATTGTGGAGACATCAAAATTATCTATCACAAACCAACCTGGTTTTGCAAGGGGGTCACCTGTGTTTTTGGTCCCGGGCTCAGCGGCCATCTAGGGAAACCTACCTAGCCCAGACATTTCTGAACACTAGACACCCGGGGGAGTCCAGGGAGGTATGGCTTGCGTGGATCCCCCAATGTTTTCCCACCCAGAATCCCCTGCTAGGCATATTTTTTTAAAAAGGGTCAGTTTTCTGTGGAAAAATGTGATGTGTCCACGTTGTGTTTACTTACCATCACAGAAATGTGAGGAAAATGTGTGTTTTTTGGCAAAGTTTGAGGTTTGCAAGGGATTCTGGGTAACAGAACCTGGTGAGAGCCACACAAATCACCCCATCCTGGATTTCCCTGGGTGTCTAGTTTTCAAAAATGTACAGTTTTGCTACGCTTCCCTAGGTGCCGGCTGAGCTAGACTCCCAAATCCACAGCTAGGCATATTGCAAAAAAGGGTCATTTTTCTGTGGAAAAATGTGATGTGCCCAAGTTGGGTTTTGGGCCATTTCCTGTTGCGGGCACTAGGCCCACCCACACAAGTGAGGTACCATTTTTATCGGGAGACTTTGGGGAATGCTGGATGGGTGGAAGTCTGTGGATCCACGCAGATTCCAGACTTTCCACTACAGAATAGTGAGGAAAAAGTGTTTTTTTTTACAAAGTTTGAGTGTGAAAGTTTGTTGCTGCCCGCAGAATCCAGAACTTTCCATCACAGAAACGGGAAGAAAATGTGTTTTTTTTACAAAGTTTGAGGTTTGCAAGGGATTCTGGGAAACAGAACCTGATGAGAGCCAAACAAATCACCCCATCCTGGATTCCCCTGGGTGCCTAGTCAGCAAATGGGTTAACAGTGCACCTGAATGGGATGATGCGCAGACACGGAATGATCGCATAAATCTTTCGGGCGCATTGTGATCCTCCACGAGTTGGCAGGGGCAGCATGAGGATTGGCTTGCAAGCAGACATGGGATCAGCGCGTGTCCTACTTGAGCACGCCGCGATCCTACGTGAGCCAGAAGAGCAGGGACGGCACGAGGCGAAATCCCCAAAAGTGGTTCTTCTATTTTTATTTTGTTTTTTAGCTAGCTGGAGGAAGAGCTCACAGCTTATTCCCTACAATGGTGCGTCTTCTTCTCAGGTAACCACCAGACAAACAATGTAAAGGTCGTTGTAGATTGACTGATACATGGCTAAAAGTACATGGGCACCGCAGGCAGCTCCGCTCGTCACCAACAAAGGTGTCATAACCGGCAAGTAAGAGTTGAGGCAGGTCAAAGCAAATAGTTTTATTTCCACATAAGTTACAGGTAAAAAGCTCCCACGACAAGCAGCACAGGTCCTGCTCCTCCGCTCTCTTCCTCCAACTGTCAACTTTCCACACTCTACATTCCGAGTCCTGACCTAAATACATTCTAAGGGCCAGATGTACGACCGTTTTTTGTGGTCGCAAGTGGCCAAAGGGGCGTGCCAAAAGCGTCCCTTCCTAATAGCGAGTCTCAAACCTATGTATGATTGTTTTGCGACCGCATTTGCGATCACAAAGAAATCGCAGTTTACCACCCTTTTCAAAAGGGTGGTAAGCCACTCACAAATGGGAATGGGTCCCCAGGGGACCCCTTCCCCTTTGTGAATGGGTTTGCAAATATTTTTTAAGGGCAGGCAGTGGACCACTGCCTGCCCTTAAAAAATGAAACTGAAAAGTTTCATTTTTATTTTTTAAATGCATGCCATTTTCCTTTAAGGAAAACGGGCTGCATTTAAAAAAAATAAAAACTGCTTTATTAAAAAAGCAGTCCCAGACATGGTGGTCTGCTGACCCCAGCAGGCCACCATCCCTGGGAGTGCTAGCCATTCCCAATGGGGTCGTAAATTGCAACAGCCTCATTAATATTCATGAGGCATGCAATTTGCGACCCCATTGGGAATCGCAAACAGTGTCTGAGACATTGTTGTACATTAAGTTTAGCGAGTCGCAAATTGCGCAATTTGTGACTCGCTAAACTTAATGGTCGTACATCCGGCCCTAGAAGCAGATTATGTCTTCGACCTGTTAAGAATACCACAACCCTCTACCCTTTCTTCTTCTCTTTCACATGACTGATGGTATGTCAAGACAGATAAGATTACACTGATTTTTATTTTCATTTTGTAGATGTGGGGACCTTCTGTTCTGCCTGTGTTCTATGCAAATACAGTTGCCAAGTCTTCGGGATTTCAAAACAGTTACCCAGGCTTAACCAGGTTGCCCTTGGTGGCCAATGTGATTCAGTGGGTTTCGGTACTTGGAAACGTTTTTCGCCCATGGGGCTGTATGATACGGATTTCGCCCACTGGGGCTTTAGTATGCATTGATGACGTGTGAATTGTAAACATGGTCATTATGAATGGCAAAATAATTTCTGCATTAAATATTTATTATTTTCAGCATAGATCGTGTCCATTTTTTCTCTTCAATTGCAAAGTCCATAAACTTAAATACGTTTGAAGATCGGCTACACTCAGGGCCCATCTTTTGGCTGTTAACCCCTTATTAATAATGGGTGGTCTGAGCCATTGTCATTGTTCCACTAACAATGATGGGCAAACACATACAATGTGAGTAACATTTGCAGTTTTGTACCCACAAGTGACAACATGCAAAGTGGGTTTCTTGGGACAGTCATGTGTGCCTCAATTCCATTAAGGTGACCCATTAAAAGATGAGGAGAATAAAATAATGTCTGGTTATTTAGAGAAGGGATGAAAGACAGACAATTTCTTTTCCAAAACGATCTCCAAATATAGACTGGATATTAATTTGTGTTCATATCTTCGAAGTCCCTGCTTTTTAGCCAAGAGTTTGAAGTGACCTAGCAATGGCGACGAAGCCCATACTTTATCCATCTGTAAAGTGCTCAGTGCGTGCTTAAAAACTTTGTCTAAAGGTTATATCTAGGGAGTGGTAATGTCGAAGCTTTTCAAACAATAGCTTTAAGTCAGTTTTCTTTGGATTTCCGTTTTGTGTGTACTAAAAGTGGGACATTAATCTGAGCGAGGGATGCTGAAGGTTTAATTCTAACCTGATCTCCGATTGAGTGTTAGACTTAGATACATGCCAACATTTTGGAAGAGGAAAAGGGGAGATTTTTTTTAAAATAATCGGGAGAATGTATTTCTCCCATTGACTTCTATTGGCCTGCATTGGGTCTATTGGCATGTATGGTACTTGCAAGTGTGCTGCTGCAGGATCGGATGTCAAAAATTCAAATATACATTTTTTCTAAACCTGTCAGGAGCACAGAGAAATCGCTATGGCAGGCAGAGAAAGCGTGACAATAATGTTGTGCACTTGCTTACAGAAGCAGGTTACTACTGGAAGTGCATAATCCGAGTCACACAAGACCAGCCCCTGCAATCTGAAGCCCGCCAAGGAATCGGGTTTTTGCATGAAGGAATCAGGAGGAGGGAGACTAGCCTTGAAATCGGTAGTCTCCCGCCAGAATACAGAGGGTTGGCATGTTTGGACTTAGGGAGATAGAAAATGGCCAACCTATTCATGGGTTGGTGGTAGGAGGAACGGGTCATACTATGGCTTCCGTATACACCCCCGTACCTTTTTTCTGATCTTTCACACAGGTGATGGGTGGGACGTCAAGATAGATAGGATTGCACTGATATTCATTTTCATTTTGTAGATGTGGGGAGGCTTTTGTTCTGCCTTGCTCGATGCAACTACAGTTGCTAAGGCTTCAGGATGGCAAAACAGTCATCCAGGCTTAACCAGGTTGCCCTTGATGGCCGATGTGATTCATTGGGTTTCGGTACTTGGGGAAGTTTTTTGGCCCCCATGGGGCTGTATAATGTTACAGATTTCGCCCACTGGGGCTTTAGTATGCATTGATGACATGTGAATTGTAAATATGGTCATTATGAATGGCAAAATAATTTCTGCATTTATGGTTTATTATTTTCAGGATAAATCTTGACCATTTTTCCTCTTCAATTGCATTTGTACAGAATTGGTCTTAAACACTCCAATGATGTGAATTCTTGACTGACCATTCCAATATGGTGCCCATTTCATTTTGTCGCACACTGAGGTTGTATTACACTACGTATTTTGTCCAGTGGGGCTTTATTTATTCATTTTCCTCTGTAAACATGGCAATTATGAGAATTTGAAACTGACCATTCCAATAGGGCACTCCACGGGCTGGTAATGCCCTTCCTTTATGTCTTTGAACTATATGGTGAGGGTTGTGGCTACACTTGTCATGTGATGGAGACCGTCATGGCTAAAACGTCATGGCTAAAACGCATTGTCAAGTTTGTGCACAACAATAAAGGATTTCTAGCACACCGCTGTGCCCCAAATGAGCATCTTTTGGGATATTTGGTTTTCATGGCAATAATTATTGAGCTGGGGTGCTTCTCCAGTCATAACACTGCACCCCAGCAGTGCTGCAGGTGGAACACGAACCGGAGCAGGAGTATATATTTGTGTATATATATATATATATATATATATATATATATATTTATATATATATATATATATATATTACCTACTGGCAGTGGCCAGTAGGCAGTTATAGTTAGGACCTTGTTTCTATTCAAAAAGTATTTTTTCTTTTGCCAATATCTTTGGCGCCGTTTGACAAATCTTCGCAAAATGTTCATAACTAACGGCCAACTGAATCCAGATGCTGTGTTGAAAGTTTTGGTGTGATTCGTCAAGCAGAGGCCAAGAAAAAGAGGGGTCCCACAAAGCGTTTTCTCCATGTTAATTTCCATAGGAAACTTTAGACACAGCTACAGCCCGAACTGCTGAACGGAATTACACCAAATTTGGCAAAAGGTAGCTCTTGGTTCAGAAAGCACTCTTTTTGTTAAATGGTGTAAATCCGTTCAGTAGTTCCTGAGAACTCCACATTCTAAGATATATAACTGTGGCCTCGGAGGATCCGCGAACCCTCATGATCTCAAGCTTGAGATCTGATTGGCTGCCAACAGTTCCAACCAGAAAGCCATCTTGTGACTCGGTTGAACCGAGTCACAAGAAAAAAGGTAAAAAACTATTAAAAAAAAAACAAGAAAAGGGGGCAGGGTAGAAACACCCAGACCCCCTAGGCATGCTCTGGGGCAAAAAAAAAAGCATATTTTTTAAAACATTTTTGGCGGGATTCGCGCTGGGTGTGCGAATCCCGCCAAAAATGTTTAAAAAATGAAGCGCGTCTCCCACGCTTCATTTCTTTTAAGCCCCCGGGTGGGCCAGGTCCCGGGGGCAATGCGAAATTATGATGCAGGGTCCGTGGGGGCCATGCTGCCCCGGGGACTGCCACCTCCCCGGGGCGATAGTAATTAAATGCGGGGGCACACGGCACCCCGCAGCCCCGGGGACCGCCACCTACCCGGAGCTTTATAGTTTAAAAATGCATGGGGGACTCCTGCCCCCCCACACAGCCCCAGGGACCGCCACCTCCCCGGGGCTATAGTTATTAAATGCGGGGAGCACGCGGCCCCCCACAGCCCTGGGGACCTCCACCTCCCTGGGGCTTTGTTTTAAAAATGAAGTGTGGTTGGGGCTCGAGATCCCCCACACTGTCCTGGGGACCACTACCTCCCCGGGGCATACATATATTAAATGCGGGGGTCCGTTGTGGATCCCCGGCCCCGGGGACCACCACCTCCCTGGGGCTTTAAACATGTTGGAGGGGGCCGTCATGGCTCTGGGGACCGCCACCCCAAGGGCTGGGTCCAGGAATGTCCCGGGACATTGCAATTTGCTATGGGATGGCAGGAGCACTGCTCCTCAGGAGTAAAGTGGACTTCATCCCCCAAGCAGAAGTGCACCAGGAGATGCGTTTGCAGAGAGGTGTAGAAAGGAGGCGTGGCCTCTGACCACCTCTCAGCAATCCAGCTGTGTGGGGCTTACTAGAAGTAACAAGAGGGCTAGTTGGGCCCCAGGGATCCTCAAGAGGCAAGGGGACTTCATCCCCCAACCAAGAGCGCACCAGGAGGCGCGTTTGCAGAGTGGTGGAGAAAGTAGCTTGGCCTGCGTCCACCTCTCAGCAATCCCACAGTGTGGGCCTTACTGGAGGTAACAGGTAGGCTAGTTGGCCCCTAAGGGCCCCCAGCAGTGAAGGGGACTTCATCCCCCAACCAAGAGCGCACCAGGAGGTGCATTTGCAGAGTGGTGAAGAAAGGGGGTGGGGCCTGCTATCAGAACTCAGCAATCCTGCTGTGTGGGACTTACTGGAGGTAATAGGAGGGTAGTTGGCCCCCAAGGATGTCCTTGGGGGCCAACTACCCCTCCTGTTACCTCCAGTAAGTCCCACACAGTGGGATTGCTAAGAGGTCTTTGGAGCCCACACACCCTTACTTCACCACTCTGCAAACATGCTTCCTGGTGCACTACTGGTTGGGGGATAAAGTCCACTTTATTCCGGAAGGGACCTTGGGGGCCAAGAAGCCCTCCTGGTACCTCCTGTAGGTCCTACACAGCGGAACTCCTGAGCACTGGTTGGAGGCCCAGCCCCCTTTCTCCACCACTCTGCAAACATGACTACTAGTTAAACAAGCATTTGCATTGCAATAGGTCTTGCATTTGAGAGAGTTAGAGCTATTTGCATTGTAAATGTCAAAGTTTTTTACTAATGTTTTTTGGAGTGGAGTGGATGTACGTTGTGTGTAGTGGAATTATGTGGTATGTTGTGCAGTGAAATTATGGGGATAGAAAGTATGTGGTATTTAGTGTGTAGGAATTATGTGGGGTGGGATTATGTGTTATGGAGAGTAATTATGTGGTATGGTAGTCTGTGTTGTGGAGTGGTAACCTCAGGTTTAGTCTTCCTTGTTTCCATAGATGCTAAACTATCAACTCAATGAGACACAAAAAAAGAAGCAACCACAGAGGAGCACTTTTGGACCTAGTCAGAAGTATGAGCAGGGCCACTGGAATTATGTGACTGTTTGCCGCACCGATTTTCACATAATTATACATTTTCCACATTTGCTGCATAATCCATCATCTGCCGCATAATCTGCAGATTTGAACGAAAAAAACCTTGTTTCTAGCTCAAACGTTACCAAAAATGCAGCGACGGATGCTACAGAGTGGAAGGCCCTTTGCAAAGCTCGAATGGTCACCTGTTACTTATTGCTAAATGTGGGTGTTAAATTGGTACTAATGGTGCGCAACCATTTGCAAATCAATAGGTCTCGCATTAGTTAAATGTTGAGCTATTGCTTTGCAAATGTAAAAGAAATGCGGCATCCGCCTGCCTTTGTTTTTCTATTTATTGACTTTTGTAGCAATGGCGGCATGCCACGGTTTAGATGTTTAAAGCTAAAGCGCAGCATGCCGCCATAGCCACAAAAGTCAATGCAGTGTTGTGCAGGGGGGTAGGGCATGCCGCAGGAAAGATGTCAGCAATGACAGGAGGGAGGGGGTGCGAGAAGAAGCGGCAACAAATAGCCAACCAAAAACTACAATTGGTGATGTCCGCTGGGAGGGAACCAGTTACACAAAGGCGGGACAGATGGACAGTATTGACCAACCAGAGTAAAGGAATATAGAAAGGCAGGCCAACAAACCAACTAAAAGCCCTGGTCATGTTGAATGCCCATATCCTGAAAACAGCATGTCTTGAAGAGACAGCACAAGCGCTGCTTAGGCGAGACCCAAAAAGGGCCAACTGTCACCTGTACTCTGGTACCTGGCACACAAGAAAACTGTGGGGTACCTACGGACTGCTGTCCTCAAAGGCTAGGTGTGCCCAGGGTGTGGGATCATACACATTAGAAACAGGCTCTACCTGTGTTATGCTTCTGGGATGTACACAGTAATCAGAGCTTTGGCAAGGATTATATATTTTGTTACATAGAAGACAGGGTTACAATGAACTGAAATGGAAAACAAGAACAAAGGAAGATTCCCTGAGCTTGTTCAAATAACCTGCTGGCACTGTAGTGAGCTAAAAGCAAGACAGAATTTAATTGATTACAGAGCTGGTGCACAGACTCCCCAAAAATCTACAGTGAGACTCTACAACCATTAACAAATAAAGAAAAAGTGCAGTGTGTGAGACAGAAATGAGCACACCAGGAGCTCCCGAATACAGATAATGAAAAGTATAAGCACAGGGTGACCGGGTGGGATGGGATGGCAGCGGCGCAGAAAGAAGCAAGAGAGGTGCAGAAAGAAGCAAGAGAAGTGCAGAAAGAGGCAAGAGAGGTGAAGAAAGAAGAAGAAAGGTGCATAAAGACGAAGAAAGGCGCAGAAAGAAGCAAGAGAAGTGCAGAAAGAAGCAAGAGAGGTGCAGAAAGAAGCAAGTGAAGTGCAGAAAGAGGAAGAAAGGTGCCGAAAGAGGAAGAAAGGTGCAGAAAGAGGAAGAAAGGTGCAGAAAGAAGCAAGAGAAGTGCAGAAAGAAGCAAGAGAGGTGCAGAAAGAAGCAAGTGAGGTGCAGAAAGAGGCAAAAGAGGTGCAGAAAGAAGCAAGAGAAGTGCAGAAATAGGAAGAAGAATGGTGCAGAAAGAAGGAAGAGAAGGGCAGAAAGAGGCAATAGAAGTGCAGAAAGAGGCAGTAGTGTAGAAAGAGACAAGAGAAGTAGGAAAAAAGCAAGAGAGGTGCAGAAAGAGGCAAGAGAAGTGCAGAAAGAGGAAGAAACGTGCAAAAAGAAAAAGCAAGAGAAGTGCAGAAAGAAGCAAGAGAGGTGCAGAAAGAAGCAAGGGAGGTGCAGAAAGACGGAAGAGAAGTACAGAAAGAAGCAAGAGAAGTGCAGAAAAAGGCAAGAGAAGTGCAGAAAGTGGAATAAAGGTGCAGGGAGAAGCAAGAGAGGTGCAGAAAGAAGCAAGAGAGGTGCCGAAAGAAGAAAGAGAGGTACAGAAAGAAGCAAGAGAGGTGCAGAAAGAGGAGGAGAAGTGCACAAAGAAGCAAGAGAGGTGCAGAAAGAAGCAAGAGAGGTGCAGAAAAAAGCAAGAGAGGTGCAGAAAGAAGCAAGAGAGGTACCGAAAGAGGCAAGAGAGGTACAGAAAGAAGCAAGAGAGGTACAGAAAGAGGCAAGAGAGGTGCAGAAAGAGGCAAGAGAAGTGGAGAAAGAGGAAGAAAGGTGCAGAAAGAAGCAAGAGAGGTGCAGAAAGAAGCAAGAGAAGTACAGAAAGAAGCACAAGAGGTGCTGAAAGACGCAAGAGAGGTGCAGAAAGAGGTAATAGAGGTGCAGAAATAAGCAAGAGAGGTGCAGAAAGAAGAGAGGTGCAGAAAGAGGCAAGTGAGGCACAGAAAGAAGCAAGAGAGGTGCAGAAAGAGGCAATAGAGGTGCAGAAAGAGGCAAGAGAAGTGCGGAAAGAAAAATAAAGTTGCCAAAAGAGGACGAAAGGCACAGAAAGAGGAAGAAAGGTGCAGAAAGAGGAAGAAAGGTGCAGAAAGAAGCAAGAGAAGTACAGAAAAAAGCAAGAGGGGTGCAGAGAGAAGCAAGAGATGTGGACAAAGAAGAGAGTGAGGTGCAGAAAGAGGCAAGTGAGGTGCAGAAAGAGGCAAGAGTGGTGCAGAAAGAAGCAAGAGAGGTACAGAAAAAAGGAAGAGAGCTGCAGAAAGAAGCAAGAGAGGTGCTGAATGAGGCAGGAGAAGTGCAGAAAGAAGCAAGAGAGGTGCATAAAGAAGCAAGAGAGGTGCAGAAAGAAGCAAGAGAAGTGCAGAAAGTGGCGAGACGTGCAGAAAGTGGAATAAAGGTACAGAAAGAAGCAAGAGAGGTGCAGAAAGAAGCAAGAGAGGTGCCGAAAGAAGAAAGAGAGGTGCCGAAAGAAGAAAGAGAGGTGCAGAAAGAAGCAGGAGAGGTGCAGAAAGAGGAGGAGAGGTGCAGAAAGAAGCAAGAGAGGTGCAGAAAGAAGCAAGAGAGGTGCAGAAAAAAGCAAGAGAGGTGCAGAAAGAAGCAAGAGAGGTACCAAAAGAGGCAAGAGAGGTACAGAAAGAAGCAAGAGAGGTACAGAAAGAGGCAAGAGAGGTGCAGAAAGAGGCAAGAGAAGTGGAGAAAGAGGAAGAAAGGTGCAGAAAGAAGCAAGAGAAATGCAGAAAGAGGCAAGAGAGGTGCAGAAAGAAGCAAGAGAGGCACAGAAAGAAGCACAAGAGGTGCAGAAAGACGCAAGAGAGGTGCTGAAAGAGGTAAGAGAGGTGCAGAAAGAGGTAAGAGAGGGGCAGAAATAAGCATGAGAGGTGCAGAAAGAAGCAAGAGAGGTGCAGAAAGAGGCAAGAGAGGTGCATAAAGAAGCAGGAGAGGTACAGAAAGAAGCAAGTGAGGCACAGAAAGAAGCAAGAGAGGTGCAGAAAGAGGCAAGAGAGGTGCAGAAAGAGGCAAGAGAGGTGCAGAAAGAGGCAAGAGAAGTGCAGAAAGAAGAAAGTTGCCAAAAGAGGAAGAAAGGCACAGAAAGAGGAAGAAAGGGGCAGAAAGAGGACAAAAGGTGCAGAAAGAAGCAAGAGAAGTACAGAAATAAGCAAGAGGGATGCAGAAAGAAGCAAGAGAGGTGGAGAAAGAAGAGAGTGAGGTGCAGAAAGAGGCAAGTGAGGTGCAGAAAGAGGCAAGAGTGGTGCAGAAAGAAGCAAGAGAGGTACAGAAAAAAGGAAGAGAGCTGCAGAAAGAAGCAAGAGAGGTGCAGAAAGTGTAAGAAAAGTGTAGAAAGAAGCAAGAGAGGTGCTGAAAGAGGCACGAGAAGTGCAGAAAGAAGCAAGAGATGTGCAGAAAGAAGCAAGAGAGGTGCAGAAAGAAGCAAAAGAAGTAGGGCAAGAGAAGTGCATAAAGAGGCAAGAGAGGTACAGAAAAAAGCAAGAGAGGTGCAGAAAGAGGAAGAAATGTGCAGAAAGAGGCAAGAGGGGTACAGAAAGAGGCAAGAGAGATGTAGAAAGAGGCAAGAGAGATGTAGAAAGAGGCAAGAGAAGTGTAGAAAGAGGCACGAGAAGTGCAGAAACAAGCAAGGGGGGGCAGAAAGAGGAAAAAAGGTACAGAAAGAGGCAAGAGAAGCGCAGAAAGAGGCAAGAGAGGTGCAGAAAGAAGCAAGATAGGTGCAGAGAATAGCAAGTGAGGCGCAGAAAGAAGCAAGAGAGGTGCAGAAAGAGGCAAGAGAGGTGCAGAAAGAGGCAAGAGAAGTGTAGAAAGAAGAAGAAAGTTGCAAAAAGAGGAAGAAAGGCACAGAAAGAGGAAGAAAGGTGCAGAAAGAAGCAAGAGAAGAACAGAAAGAAGCAAGAGGGGTGCAGAAAGAAGGAAGAGAGGTGAAGAAAGAAGAGAGTGAGGTGCAGAAAGAGGAAATAGAGGTGCAGAAAGAGGCAAGAGTGGTGCAGAAAGAAGCAAGAGAGGTACAGAAAAAAGGAAGAGAGCTGCAGAAAGAAGCAAGAGCGGTGCAGAAAGTGTAAGAAAAGTGAGGAAAGAAGCAAGAGAAATGCAGAAAGAGGCAGGAGAGGTGCAGAAAGAGGCAAGAGAAGTGCAGAAAGAAGAAAGTTGCCAAAAGAGGAAGAAAGGCACAGAAAGAGGAAGAAAGGGGCAGAAAGAGGACAAAAGGTGCAGAAAGAAGCAAGAGAAGTACAGAAAGTGTAAGAAAAGTGAGGAAAGAAGCAAGAGAGGTGCAGAAAGAGGAAGAAATGTGCAGAAAGAGGCAAGAGAGGTGCAGAAAGAGGCAAGAGAGGTACAGAAAGAGGCAAGAGAAGTGTAGAAAGAGGCAAGAGAAGTGTAGAAGGAGGCAAGTGAAGTGCAGAAACAAGCAAGAAAGGTGCAGAAAGAGGAAAAAATGTACAGAAAGAGGCAAGAGAAGCACAGAAAGAGGCAAAAGAGGTGCAGAAAGAGGTAAGAGAGGTGCAGAAATTAGCAAGAGAGGTGCAGAAGGAAGCAAGAGAGGTGCAGAAAGAGGCAAGAGAGGTGCAGAAAGAAGCAAGAGAGGTGCAGAAAGAAGCAAGTGAGGTGCAGAAAGAAGCAAAGAGGTGCAGAAAGAGGTAAGAGAGGTGCAGAAAGAGGCAAGAGAAGTGCAGAAAGAAGAAGAAAGTTGCCAGAAGAGGAAGAAAGGCACAGAAATAGGAAGAAAGGTGCAGAAAGAGGAAGAAAGGTGCAGAAAGAAGCAAGAGAAGTACAGAAAGAAGCAAGAGGGGTGCAGAAAGAAGCAATAGAGGTGGAGAAAGAAGAGAGTGAGGTGCAGAAAGGGGCAAGTGAGGTGCAGAAAGAGGCAAGAGTGGTGCAGAAAGAAGCAAGAGAGGTACAGAAAAAAGGAAGAGAGCTGCAGAAAGAAGCAAGAGAGGTGCTGAAAGTGTAAGAAAAGTACAGAAAGAAGCAAGAGAGGTGCTGAAAGAGGCAAGAGAAGTGCAGAAAGAAGCGAGAAGTGTAGAAAGAAGCAAGAGGTGCAGAAAGAAGCAAGAGAGGTACAGAAAGAAGCAAAAGAAGTACAGAAAGAGGAAGAAATGTGCAGAAAGAGGCAAGAGAGGTGCTGAAAGAGGCAAGAGAAGTGCAGAAAGAAGCAAGAGAAGTGCATAAAGAGGCAAGAGAGGTACAGAAAGAAGCAAGAGAGGTGCAGAAAGAGGAAGAAATGTGCAGAAAGAGGTAAGAGAGGTACAGAAAGAGGCAAGAGAGATGCAGAAAGAGGCAAGAAAAGTGTAGAAAGAGGCAAGAGAAGTGCAGAAAGAAGCAAGGGAGGTGCAGAAAGAGAAAACAAGGTACAGAAAGAGGCAAGAGAAGCGCAGAAAGAGGCAAGAGAGGTGCAGAAAGAGGCAATAGAAGTGCAGAAAGAAGCTAGAGAGGTGCAGAAAGAAGGGAGGTGCAGAAAGAGGAAGAGATATGCAGAAAGAGGCAAGGGAAGTACAGAAAGAGGAAGAAAGGTGCTGAAAGAAGCAAGAGAAGTGCAGAAAGAGGCAAAAGAAGTGCAGAAAGAGGAAGAAATGTGCAGAAAGAAGCAAGAGAGGTGCAGAAAGAAGCAAGAGAGGTGCAGAAACAAACGAGAGGTGCAGAAAGAGGAAGAAAGGTGCAGAAAAAGGAAGGGTGCAGAAAGAGGCAAGAGAAGTACAGAAAGAAGCAAGAGAGGTGCAGAAAGAAGCAAGAAAGGTGCAGAAAGAAGCAAGAGAGGTAGATGTGTACCTAGACCTATTAATCAGTGAGTGGGTATGTATGTACTGGTATTGGTGGTGTCAATGGTTTCAAGAATGGTAGTCTGAAATTTGGAGTGGGTGTATGAAAGGTTATATTGGGGTGTGAGTAGGTGCATTAGAGATTATGTGGATGATGTCATCAGTGATGTCATTTGAGATGTCATCAGTGATGTCATCAGTGATGTCACTGACCATGTCATGAGCGATGTAACATGTGACGTCATCAGCAGTGCATTGCGGGGGCGCAAAGTATAGTTAGCTCAGCCATAACGGCTGAATTTCCCTGGTTTTGTACGAGTGATATGTCAGCCTAACTATAACGTTCCTGTAACCTGTGGTTTTTTCAGTGAATCTCTCTCTATATATATATATTTATATATATACATATATATATATATATATATATATAACAAAAACAGTGATTCAGCAATCCAACATATGAAGAGATTAATATAAGTTACAAGTACAAGCAAAGTAAAAAGAAACACATCAATTCAGCAGGTTCCTGTTTCTTTGTTTCTTTATTGAAAAAAATCTTCTTAAAAGCGACCATAGCCAACGCGCTTCGGCCAAAAGGTCTTCTTCAGGGCTACAAATAAGTGTACAATATATACATTAAAACTTAGACAAATACACAAAATATTTACAGTTTAAAACAGGTGCTCATAATTAACCCACAAAGTAAGAGTGAAAAACAATCCATATTTCCACAAAGGGCAGTATATACAGATATTTACATTAAAGCAGTGTCATTTTTAGATTTTTACCATATTTTACACAGTTTCAACCTGCTCAAACCTTTACAAAAATGGGGACATTAACGACAAAGAATATTTCCATCCAAAAAACATTCACGTGGAATGGGGCAACTCATGTGGAGAAATTCATACATAATTATACATATACAACATAAGCAATAAGAGAAAAACTCGAGGTGCTATGAAATACATCAGAGATCCTTACCAATAACAATCACAGTAGTATAGCTTAGTTCATTAAAGTTTCTTTTTTTATTTTTCCCCTTTTTCCGGAGTTCAACTTGGTCCCTCACTCTAAATAGGAGTGCCAGTTGGACCTCTTATTCCTTAAGTACACCAACAAAGTAAATATAGCTTGTTCAGTGACTTCTTAGTGGGCTATTCCAAATAATTCATTTCAGTGCGGACATGGGTTTTTAGTCCATGTCTATTTGTAAGAACCGCTCCCGCTGCGTAGCCAGAATCATCACATATTTATTACATCATTCATGACATAGTCAGTGACATCATTTGAGATGTCATCAGTGATGTCATTAGTGATGTCACTGACCATGTCATGAATGATGTAATATGTGACGTCATCAGCAATGCATTGCGGGGGCGCGGTTATAGTTAGCTGAACTAACGATAACGGCCGAATTTCTCTGGTTTTGTACGAGTGAAATGTCCAACTAACTATAACGTCCCTGAAATCTGTGGTTTTTTCAGTGAATTTCAAAGGTTTTTTAAATGCTAATTTCTAACTATAACGTCCCTGAAACCTGTGTTTTTTTCAGTGAATTTCAAAGGTTTTTTAAATGCTAATTTCTAACTATAACGTTCCTGAAACCTATGGTTTTTTCAGTGAATTTGTAAGGTTTTTCAAATGCTTAATCTTCACTATATAATTATTTTAAACTTACCTTTTCTACAATATTTGTAAGTGTTTTTTAGAATTCCTTCTTTTTAAAAATGATTGGAAGTATATTTTTGAACTTTTCTTTTTAAATTATACTTCATCTCACTAAAATCTTTTTCTACAATTAAAATCACTCTTTTAAAATACATATATTATACACTACTAAAAATATACTTTGTTATTTATACGTACAACTTAAATTTATATTTACTTGAAATAGCGCTTTTAATACTGTGAAAGTTGTTTTATTGTATTGTTATGCTTTTTTTTATTTATTTTTTACACAGGGGTCGCGCACCCTACGCGAACCTACACGATGGGTGCGCGGTTTAAGGGTGCGCTAACCCGACTGACGCGTGTTTCCAGAGTCGCGCCGGGGTCGCGACTCCGGCGTAATTTTAAAAGTATAAAATATCATTGTAGAAATTATAAATATCGGTTTTGATTAAAGACTTTCACTAATATAATTTAGAAAATAATTTATAAACAGTATATTTTAGTGTACTATTAACTGTACAAAATTTCACGAGTGCGCGACAAATGCGCGTAGGGTGCACGACCCCGCCCTGCACGTATTTCCGGGGTCGCGCCGGGGTCGCGACTTCGGCGTATAAAGTGTGAAATATCACTATACAAAGTTCAAATATCAGATTTGTATAAATACTTTCACTAATATACTTTTTAAAATATTTTATAAACATCTATTTATACTTTATAATTATGTATACGAAATTTTACAAGTGCGCGACGTGTAAGCGACGGGTGCGCGCACCCTACGCGACTTCATGTGACCTGAAAAGAAAACTTCTGATTGGTTTAAAACCTTTTCATTCTTTTAGAGAGAGGATTCAACACCTATTTTATTTCCCTTATTATTTGTCTTTTGTAGGCTGCTGGATTTGCTTTTTTTTTTGGAGTGTTTGACTTTTTTTGAGTAATATGGCATCCAGTCAACCTGACCAAGATGTTGAAGAAGAGCCTGAGGAAGTGGAAGAGCCAGTTAAAAAAAGAAAAGAGAGTATACTCTGAGCTTTCTTTTCAGTGCCAGAGGGTGAAAAGAAAGTGAACGCTAGGAAAGTGACCTGCACTATCTGCCAAAGAGTACTTTTCCGAGGTTCGGAGAAGAAGTACTCCTGCGGAACATCTTCTATGAAGAAACACTTGGAGACTATCCATCATGTTCGTTGAGCAAAAGAAATCATGCCGCGGGAGAAAAACGAACAAGCTACCCAGGCTGACAATAATGCCCCATCAACATCGGGTGCAGGACTTCCAGCTTCACCTTAGCCACACATTGTTCCAGAGCTGGTGGATGTGTCCATTAATTGCTGCAAATGCAATTCAAAACTGTGTGTTGCGGAGCAATGTCTTGATGTTATTCTCAATGCAATCAAAGCACACAAGTGTTAATTTTTTTTTGTCATTGAAATTGTTCTTTTTCCTGTTTTTTTTCAACTACTGATGTTGGAGTGTTGAATTTTTTTTTCCCAAAAAGTCAAAAACACCCTAAAAAAAAATCTTTACAAATACAAAAAATACAAAATTGTTTTTTTTTTTAAAAAACGGTTCTTACGGAACCACATAAACTGGTTAAAAATAGAAAAATTTCCATAGTAATTGCACGAGTGTAGCGGTAGTGCGTGAGTGATTGGAGGAATATATGGGTAGTGGGTAGGTGATTGCATGAGTAAATGGGTAGTACGTCAGTGCATGCATCACTTCATAGGTACTGTTTGAGGGAATGGATGAGTGTAATAGAAGTGCCTGAATGATTGGAGGAGTGCATAGGTAGTACCTGAGTGATTGCATGACTGTATGGCTAGTGTTTGAGTGAATGGATGAGTGCAATAGTAGTGCCTGAGTAATTGGATGAGCGCATTGCTAGTCCGTGGCTGATTACATGAGTGCAGAGGTAGTGCCAGGGTGATTGGATGAGTGCATGGGTAGAGCCTGGTTTATTGCAAGAGTGTATGGGTAGTGCCTGGGTGATTGGAGGAGTGCAAGGATAGTGCATGGTGATTTTATAAGTGCATGGGTAGTGTCTGGGTGATTGGAGGAGTGCATGGGTGATTGGAGGAGTGCTTGGGTAGTGCCTGGGTTATTGCATGAGTGGATGAGTAGTGCCTGGGTGATTTGAGGAGTGCATTGGTAATGCCTGGGTGATTTTGTAAGTGCATGGGTATTGCTTGGGAGATTGCATGAGTGTAGAGGTAATGTATGGGTGATTGGAAGAGTGCATGGGTAGTGCTTTGTGAAGAGTGCATGGGTAGTGCTTGAGTGATTGCATGAGTTTATGGGTAATGCCTGGATAATTGCATGAGTGCATGGGTAGTGCCTGGGTGATTGGAGGAGTGCAAGGATAGTGCATGGTGTTGTTATAAGTGCATGGGTAGTGGCTGGGTGATTGGAGGAGTGCATGGCTACTGGCTGGGTAATTGAAGGAGTGAATGAGTAATGTCTGGGTGATTAGAGGAGTGCATGGGTGATTGGATGAGTGCATGGGTAGTGCCTGGGTTATTGCATGAGTGGATGAGTAGTGCCTGGGTGATTGGAGGAGTGCATTGGTAATGCCTGGGTGATTTTGTAAGTGTATAGGTTTTGAATGGGTGATTTTGTAAGTGCATAGGTAATGCCTGGGTGATTGCATGAGTGCAGAGGTAATGTATGGGTGGTTGGAAGAGTGCATGGGTAATACCCGAGTGATTGCATGAGTTTATGGGTAATGCCTGGATGAGTGCATGGGTAGTGCCTGGGTGATTGGAGGAGTGCAAGGGTAGTGCATGGTGATTTTATAAGTGCATGGGTAGTGGCTGAGTGACTGGATGAGGTCAAGGGTAGTGCATGGTGATTTTAAAAGTGCATGGATAGTGCCTGGGTGATTGGAGGAGTGCAAGGGTAGTGCGTGGTGATTTTATAAGTGTATGAGTAGTGGCGGAATGATTGGATGAGTGCATGGGTAGTGGCTGGGTGATTGGAGGAATGTATGGGTAGTGCATGGGTGATTGGAGCAGTGCCTGGGTAATGCCTGAGTGATTGCATGAGTTTATGGGTAATGCCTGGATGATTGCATGAGTGCATGGGTAGTGCCTGGGTGATTGGAGGAGTGCAAGGGTAGTGCATGGTGATTTTATAAGTGCATGGGTAGTGGCTGAGTGATTGGATGAATGCAAGGGTAGTGCATGGTGATTTTATAAGTGCATGGATAGTGCCTGGGTGATTGCAGGTGTGCATAGCCAGTGACAGCAGACTGACTGTATGAGTGCAGAGGTAATGTGTGAAGGATTGGAGGAGTGCATGGCTAATGCGTGGGTGCTTGCAGAGTGCATAGGTAGTGCCTGGGTGATTGCAGAACTGTATGGCTAATACCTGGGTGATTCCATAAGTGTAGGAGTAATGTCTGCATGATTAAAGGAGTGCATGGGTAATACCTGGGTGATTGCAAGAGTGCAGGACTAATGACTGGGTGATTGCAGGTGTGCATAGCCAGTGCCTGAGTGTTTCCATGAGTGGAGAGGTAATGTGTGGGTGATTGGAGGAGTGCATGGGTAATGCCTGAGTGATTGCATGACTACAAGGGTAGTGTCTGGGTGTTTGGAGTAGTGCAAGGGTAGTGCATGGTGATTTAGTAACTGCATAGGTAACACCAGACTGACTGTATGAGTGCTGTGGTAATGTGTGGGTGATTGGAGGAGTGCATGGCTAATGCGTGGATGATTGCATGACTGGAGGGGTAATGTCTGGGTGAATGAACGAGTGCATGGGTAGTGTCTTAGTGATTAGACGAGTGCATAGGTAGTGCTTCTGTGATATTATAAGTGCATGGGTAGTGGCTGGCCTATTGGAAGAGTGCATGGATAGTGCCTGGATCACTGAAGGAGTGCAAGGGTAGTGCCTGGGTGATTGCATAAGTGCATAGGTAGTGCCTAGATGATTTGAACACTGCATGGGCACTGCCTGAGAGATTGAAGGACTGCATGGGTAATGCGTGGGTGATTGCATGAATGGAAGGGTAAGGTCTGGGTGAATGAAGGACAGTATGGGTAGAGTCTGAGTGATTAGACAAGTGCATAGGTAGTGCTTCGGTGTTTCTATAAGTGCATGGGTAGTGGCTGGCTGATTGGAAGAGTGCATGTATAGTGTTTGTGTGATTGCATGAGTGCAGGGGTAATGTCTGGGTCATTGAAAGAGTGGATAGGTAATGCCTAAGTGATTGTATGAGTGCATGGATAATGTGTAGTTAATTGAAGGAGTGCATGACAAATGTATGACTGATTGCAAGAGTGCAAAAGTAATGTCTGTGTTGTTGCATGACTGAACTCGTACTGTGTGGGTGATTGCAAAGTGTATAAGTAGTGTCTGGGTGATTTTTTAAGTGCATGAGTACGGACTGGATGATTGGAGGAGTGCATGGGTAATGCCTGTATGATTGCTTAAGTGTATAGGTAGTGCCTGGATGCTTTTATAAATGCACTGATACTGACTGAGTGGTTGAAGGAGTGCATGGGTAATGCCTGGGTGATTGTATGAGTGTATGGGTAATATCAGGGTTATTGGAAGAGTGCATGTGTAATGTCTAAGTGATTGCATGAGTGCAGAGGAATGTCTGTGGCATTGCAAGAGTACATGGCTTATAGTTAAGTGATTGCATGAGTGCAGGTGTAATGTTGGGGGATAAGAGGAATGCAAAGTTAATACCTTGGTAATTGCATGAGTTTAGGGGTAATGTCTTGCTGATTGCAAGAGTGTAGAGGTAGGGTCTGGGTGATTGGAGGAGTACATAGGTAGTGCCTGAGTGATTTTAAAACTTTAAGCATTCTGGTTGGGTGATTGGAGGAGTACACAAGTAGTACCTGGGTGATTGGAGGACTGTATAAATAGAGCTTGGGTGATTTTAAAAGTGCATCTGCACTGCCTGAATGAGTAGAGCATTGTATAGATACTGCCTGGATCACTGAAGGAGTGCAAGGGTAGTGTCTAGGTGGTTGCATCAGTGCAAGGATAATGTTTAGGGGATTGGAGTAGTATATAGCTACTACCTGGGTGATTGGAAGAGTGTACTGATAATGTGTAGCTGATTGCATGAGTATATAGATAGTACCTGGGTGATTTGAAAAGTACATAGGTAGTGTCTGGGTGATCTTATAACTATGAATACAGGCTAGGTGATTGAAGAAATACATAGATAGTGCATAGGTGATGGCAGGAGTGTGGGAATAGTGCCTAATGGTCTAGATCAGTGCATGGGTAGTGTTTAAAAAGTGGATAGCTGCAATAAAAGTGACTGTAAACATTACTTCATATTATTATGGTTATTACATTATTTCATCTTACCTTCTTTATTAAAGTAGATACCAAACTCATTCAAGCTATTTTACAGTAGTTTTATTCTAAACTGAATTTAAAATCTTTTCAAGCTTTAGTGTTACGTTCTGTAAAAAGAAGAAGAAAAACTGTCATTGCATATAATATTATAGTTTTAAGAACACAACATAATATTAGAATTACATAACATATTCAGTTTCCTTTTTTGCTGTTCTCAGATTCTATTGAATTTCACCAGTGATTTCAATGTAGATCATCATATAACAGCGGGGGAAAAAATACAATCAATTAGATTGTAAAAAAAAAAAAATCTGCATAGAAAATATTTACAAGTTCAACTATCTGTTCACCTATATGCAGTTTCTAAATTATATTTTTTCCGTACAATAAATCTTTTCTTTCTCTGAAGTACATTTCTGAAATATACATTTTAATTTACATCACATATAATATAAAGATCAAATATATAAATTATTTCTTTCAAACACAATATTGCAAATGCAATAACAATTACCAAAAAACAATAATCCAAACAGTAATTTTTCACATCTTCCCAATAGGCCGAATAATGTTTCCAAATCAATTTCCATAGAAAATATCCAAATTAAACTAATTTATTTGTGTTTACATCTTCCCAATAGGCCGAATGATGTTTTCAAAACTTTGGCATCAAAAATATCAGATATGAATCTGGTAATTCGAAAGGCAACCTACATTTAAATTGCAAATGGGCATCATTGCAATGTGTCCATCCTTTATTGCACTTTAAATACACAGTATAGTGTCCAGATGTTGTAGTAGGTCCATTATGGAATATAATAGCCACTGTTTTAAAAGTTCTTCCTGAAATTGACACTTGACTTGCTACAAAATTTTTAATTTTTGTTTCCAATTTTCTTCCATTTGCTCTATAACGTTGAAGCATTAAGATTACATATTTTCCAAATCTTTCTATATATAACGTTGACAACATTTCTGATTTACAATGGGAGCATTTCATATTTTGATTAGCTGTTTTTACTAATTTGTTAAAAGATACTGATTTGCAATCTGGTATTGTCAAGTATATGAAATGTTCAGTATCTATTCCAGTGGTGGAAGAAAATGAACACTCTTCACATTTATGATCCCATCTGTAACTTAGTCCAAATAAATTTTTGATTTCTATTCCTTCATCTTCCAATACACCAAGCATGAACATAAGGAATTCTTGTGCATCTTGTTGTATATTGAGTGTAAATTGTGAAGAACCAGTACATATGTCCAAAAGATGCCGAATGCCAGAAGCAGTATGGATTTTACTTCTATCAGTTACCAACTTTTGCAAAACATTACGTAGTAAAGAACAGAATCTTTTTTCACGATTTTCCATAATTTGAAGATGAAGATCTTCCAGATAAAACACTACATTCACAATTACATTAGCATAGCAGTTGATACCTGAAGTATTTTCTAACTGGTATCCTACAATATCAACAGTGTCCATTTTCATTTTCTGTGTAGCTTCATCATTCTTTTCAATTGTTTTCTTTTTTTCAACCTCACTAGATTGTTTGTCATATTTTCGTTTTGCTCACACTACACGCTTTTCATATACGGGATATTCACCCAAGTTAGGAGCAAACAGGCTTCTTAACCGATTATACTCTCTTACACAATTTGCATCAGCACTAACCTTTTTCTCATCAAAATCAATTAAATAGAAACCAGATAATGTTCTTACTCGAGACAATGCAACGTATGCCATGCATTCTTTAAATACTGTACTTCCAATATTTACCAAAGCACTGTCTACACTTAAACCTTGAGATTTATGAATGGTTACTGCATATGCTAAAGAAAGAGAAAACTGTTTTCTACAAACATACAAGTCTTATACAAGCAAAAAACGAACATCACAACGTCCAATCTGTTTTACCTCTTCAATCTGATCAAATTTAATGTTCAAAAATTCAATTTCATCTCTGTTCTGATAATTAACAAAATCAATAACTTTTCCCATTGCTCCATTTACTAAACCTTTTTCTACATCCAAATTACGTCGTAAAATTACCCAACAGTTTTTACATACATATAAAATCTTTTCTAAACCAGCAGTTTAGACACTGACTTTTCCAAAGAATCCAATTTTTTCTGTAATTTCTCTGAGAGAAGAATAGTAACTCCTTCGTGTTCCATTTTATCAATGGCTTCCATTTTCAGTATTGGTTGTTTTTCCAATTTCAAAAGTTCTTGAATGAATGTAGAACACTCTTGCAGTGTTGGCATTAGACAAACTATAGACTTTTTTCTCTCCAATTTTTTGGTACATTATTTCAGGTGCAATGTTTTCATTTGGAAACAAATTTGTTAGTAGCCGACTTTGTAAAACTTCTTTTCCATGTTGTGTCAAAACTCCAATTCTTATATCTTTAAGAATGTTTCCATAGTGTTCATCACTTGCTTGTCCCATATTCTTAATAAGTTCTTTATATTCAAAATGAGACAAAATGTTTACATTTCCAATACTTCCCAAAGATTTCCTAGTATTTTCATGGACAAGAATTTTAAAAACTGGTAGGAGTCAGTTGTAGTAGATCGCCAAATACAATTACATGTTTTCCTCCAAATAAAACATCATAATCTGTTTTTAAAATCTGTTGCATTCTTAAATGTACAAAAGCAAGAATTAAGTTTGAGACCATGCTCACCTCATCAATGATTAGAAGTTTCATTTTCTTTAGTACTCTAGCGACTTCATAACAAGCTTCTCCACATAGTTTATGATATTTCAACTTATTTTCATGTTCTACTGGTAGCATCAGTAAACGATGTAATGTAATCCCTTTAATGTTGTGTGCTGCTAACCCAGTTGGAGCTGTTACAACACAAGATAAATGTGATTCAGTGGTTTTATGTATATAACTGGTCAAAACTTTAATTAAGAAACTTTTCCCTGTTCCAGCTTGCACACTGATGTACATTTGAATAGGTTTAAATGATGTGCAATTGCACTCTTTTTTTTCATGAAGTAAACCATGCTGTATCTGTTGTGTTACTTGCTGATATATTTCTTTGTGTTCACAATTTAGTTGCTCTTCCAAGTTTCCCAACTCAATTATATCCTGTTGTGCTTGTTGCATTGTTGTTTCTACTTCATTCATGGCGATTGCTGCTTCATTTTCAAGTATTGGTTGTCCTAATGTATCTTGACTTAGTGGAGCAGAGCTTTGACTATCTTGAGAACTATCTCTAGTGATTTCAGCTGCAATACCAGTTTCTTGTTCAATCTCTTCATTCAACATTTGTAGATAAATTGGAAAAATTGTGCATTCAATACTATCTTTACATGCATTAAACGAATCTTCATAGCAGTCAAAATCTCCAAGTAATTCCATTTCACTACGCCAAGGCTTGAAGAGTTGCAGATGTGCTAAATAGAAAAATTCCCTTTTATCTGGAGTATCACAACTGAGTTTCCTGTGATTATTAAGATTTCCTTTGGCATGTTTTACCAAACATCCATCACATCCAACTACTGCATATTTTTCTTCATTTATATTTTCTATAACATTTCTCTTAAAGCTGTAATGTTGCAGTACTTCATAGGGACATATGTTTTCCAGATGTGGACTTCTTTTAGGATAGTACGTATCCAACATATTTGTTTTAACAATATCTGTACTTTCCGGTTCATTCAATGCTAAGTATTCAATTTCTTGTACAGATTTCAATACTCGATTTCATGTTGCAGCAAGACCTAGACTTACCCAAATAATTCCTCTTGACTTTGAATATAAACTTGCAGAAGTCAACCGATCAGAAGATTCGTAGGATCCAATCTCTCGATGGGAAAGCATCTTCAAACTAAAGCTGTACAATTTGTTACTAAGAGTCTTCTCTTGTGAAATTTCTTCCCACATTTCTTTCAACTCTGTCTTTTCAGATTTGGTTATATATGATGTAACATAGCGAGCAACAGCAATCGAATTATCTGCAACATATTGGATATCCATATTTGCATTCCACATCGTCAAAATCACTGGATTGTAGTCATTAATACACTTTGAATCTTCAGTTCTTTTTATGTTGTAAGTATTCTTCGGAAAATTTCGAGTCATAGTATGCCTTACTGCTGACATGAAACTGTTGACTCTTCCTTTCGAAATTACTGGGTGTGGGAATCCAAACCGACATTTTGTATAAAATGTTCCCTGACTTGTATTTCCGTCGACAATATTTCCCACATTGATGACTTTGAAACCGTAAAACTTGCTGTCTCAAGTTGTTTTCTCCTCCTTCTTTTGGTATGGCACAGGTAACATATTTTTCAATGAAAGACAAAACACTTTCATCAGTATCAGTTCCAAATTTTGGTGCATCCTTGATCCATAACAGCATGTGAATATGAGGTGCACCTCTGGCTTGGTACTCCTTTCTCCAAAAGAAATCAATAACTTCTCCAAGAGGTGGATTATTTTTATTGCACATAAAAGACATCATAGCTTGAAACTTATGATTAAAATATCTGCACACATTTACAGGATCCAAGGAACACAGTTCTCCAGCTGTTTTCAATTCAATGTTATTTACATTTGAATTTGCTTCTCTTAGAAATTCAAGTAAATCGTCCCATGCATACTCAGCACAGCTAAGCGTAACAAACCACGTAGGGGTTCCTAAGTTCCTTAACATAGATTTAAGTTCTCTGTGACGACAATACCAATACTCATTAGTACCACGTTGACATGCCACCAAATTAATTAACTGAGATTCTAAATGGCCGTCTCTTTGTTGAACTTTGTCCAAAAATTCCTTTGCAGAAACATGTGTAAGATGAACTCCTGTTTTTAATATGTGGTTCACTGCATATGAAAATCCAGACAAGTCACTTTCAGACAGAAGATGAAATAAATATGGAACACACTGTCGAAATCTTGGATCCTCTGAATACAATCTTGTTGTACGGTATTCTGAAGCTGGAATCTGTACTGGTCGTTCATCAAATCATCCACCTTTTCCAGTGGGGAAGAGCTGTGGAAAACAACGAGCTTCTAAACTTTTCTCCCAAACACTCATGGGAGTTCCCTTCGCTTTCTTCATTTGGAATAATTCAATAGTGTTTCCAATAACTTCTTTTGAATGTAAAGGATGTATACTATAATGTTCATAAATGTCTTCACTCCTGGAGTTGTCCACTTTTTCGATTTGGCCAGTTGAAATTTCTCTATCATCTCCTAAAGATATTTCTTGTTCTTCCAGATTTACATTTTTATAATAAATATTGTTTTTTATGAGATATAACGTAGCCTTTTGAAGTTTGGTGGCATCTACTAACTCTTGCCATATTTTCCGACTCTTTGTTGGTACACCATTAACTAGAATAACTACAGGTTCACCTTCCTCTCTCTCTACACCAACAGTTTCAATATTTTTCTTAAAATCTAAAGGTAAATACATAACTCTTCCTTTTCAACTGTTTTTTAAAACTGAGGGAGGCAGGTTTCCTGTTTTAGGCTCCATACGAACTATAGCCTGAAACGGGTGCACAGATTGAATAAGAATGGACTCATATGTATTTAAATCTACCAGTTCCGGAGGAATAGCTACCAACTCTAGGTTATTATGTACAGCTCTAGCTGGCATTTTGTTCTCTTCTAATTTGCTGTAACAATATTTACAAATACGTTGATCACTACCCAACTCAAAACGACCTTCCACCAACAAATAAGCACCAAATTGCTCCCACTTATCATTGTTTTCCTTTTCACTTTTTAAATACACATCAACATTCCTAGTTTGACTTCTATAGTACCCCCTCAGTGCACCCCCCCCACATAGGGGGGCCCAAAGCCAGTCTCCGCCTGTCTTTTTTCGGCGGGATTTCCGCCGCAAAAAGACAGGCGGAAGGGCTCATCATGATCACTACGGCGGTGCAATGATGCCCTGGTTTTGGGTCCCGCAAGGCGGGCGGAAAAGGACCCCCTTGCGGGACCATGGCGGACGGACTTTCTGTCCGCCACGGAACCAATGTGATTCCCACCGCCATCCTAATTTGGCAGTGGGTGAATCACTTCATGATGATGGGCTCATGATGATCCTCCCGCCATCATAATGAGCCCCTTAGTTTGGTTTCTCACAAGAAACTACCTTAAACTTTGTAATTTCTTCTGCAAACTTCTCAGTAGTACTATCTTCCACCTCTTCTTCAACACCTACACTTTCACTTTCTCTACACTCCTCTTGAGGACCAAAGAAACAAAACTCTATATCATCAGAAACCTTTTTACATCCAATACTGAACCATGCAAAAGAGCTGTGTTTATTTCACTTAAACATAATGCAGGACTTTTACATAGTACAATCTTCTCACTAACTTCCACATTTCTGAGTGATGTACTGCTAACATTCTTAAATGATGAAAAGGTACTTCTACACACTTTCCTAGAAAGACAAGCCAGAGAATGACCCTGCAAATTACTATATTTTCTCACTTTACAAGGATCTAGTCCTTGCAACATCTTAATCTGTTGTTTAACACTTTTTTTACCATAATCTCGTAAGAAATTTCGTAATATATCAATAGATTCCTGTCGTAGACTACAAATACTACTACAATCCCACCTATACACTGGAGCTTGTGTAAGTCTCTTACTTCTTCAGCTATTACTTGTTCCACATTTCTAGGAACCATCTTTTCTTTTTCAATTGGACATCTGTTTCTAACCTCATAACAACGACCTCTGGTATCAACAGCATGAACTAATGTAATTTGTTGAAAATAGCTTTCTTCATTAAAAAAGGTTCAGTACTAGAAGTGTGCTTCCATTCACCCGAAATCTTTTTACAAAAGTTAGTTCTATTAACCAGTCTTTTTCTTTTACTTTTCTCCTTCATAAACTGCATTGTTTTATTCAATGTTTTCATTCTCTTCAATACTAATATAAACAATTTTCTTTTCAATTCAAAAGCCTTTTCGACTATACTTTCAATTTGTTCTTTCTTCTTGTAAAATGCAGATCTTCTTTTATATTTCTTGCAATATTTCAATAAATTTTGTAGTACTCTACTTTTATACATTCTCTTCCTAATGTCTTTATATACTTTCATCCTTTTTTCAACATGTATTGTTTTCCTATAACCTGATTTTGCACAAATTTCTCCTTTTATCTTTTCCTTCTGATTACTTTTCTTTCTCATTTCACCATTTTGAAAATCTTTTAGATTTTTTAAAAGACTTTTAACAAATTCTTCCGTTCTCTTACCAGAAGACTTTTTCTTTAACGTCACATGTTGTACTTCATCTAGTTTCTGATTTTCTCTCTCCTTTAAATAGTTCTGTTTTCTTAGTTGTCTTTTCTTTTCAACTTTTCTTGTCATACTGAATATTTCTCAATAATTATGGAGAATTTCTACAAAAAAGAAAAGTTTATTATCTTTCAAAAAGATATTTAATAATATTAAAGTAATTATAAACAAATATTGTCATCTATAAATAAAGAAATACATTGAGTAGTGCCTGGGTGATTCTATGACTACAGGGGTTATATCTGGGGATTACTGGAGTATATAGGAAATGAGTGAGTTATTTTATGAGAGCATGAGTACTGCTTCAGTGATTGCAGGAGTAATGAGGTAGTGTCTGAGTGAATAAAGTAGAGCAAAGGTACTGCCAGGGTAATTTCATAACAGTATTACTACCGGCTGAGTGATTACATAAGTACAAGTGTAGTGCCTCTGTGATAGAAGGAGTGCAACGTCAATGCCTGACTGATTATATAAATTCATGAGTAGTGGCTACATGATTCAAAGAATGCATGGGTAATACCTTGGTGATTGCATGATTGTATACATAGTGCTTGGATGTTTGCATGAATGCAGGAGTAAAGCCTGAGTGATTACAGCAGTGTATATGTAGTGACTGAATCATTTGAAAACAGCAAGTGTAGTACTTGGGTATTTTTAAACCTGCATGAGTATTGGGCCTAGCCAAATATAAAGCAGCAGACTATTACATAACTAAACCATAAGTTTCTCTATATCGTTAAAAGCATGCATACATATATCTCTACCTTTTCAAATCAACATCACATCTAAATGAAATATATATACAATATTTCTAAAATATAGTGAAACCTAGAAACAGAGACATTTAATTGAGCTGCCTGAGTGATTCCAAAACTCCATGGGTAGTGCTTGGGTGATTGAATGAATCCAAAGGTACTAGCTGGGTAATTACAGGAGAAGATGGATAGTGACTGACTAATTACATGAGTGCACAGATAAAGGTTTAGTGCATGGATAAGTGTATAAATACCACCTAAAGCCATAGATGACTCAATAAGAAGTGCCTAGGTGAATAGATGACTGCAACAGTAGAGTCTGGGTGATTATATTACTGCAAGGGTAGTGCCTGGGTTATTACATGAGTCCATAGGTAGAAACTGCATGATTCTATGACTGCAAAGGAAATACATAAGTAGTGCCTGTGTGATTCTATGACTACAGGGGTATTATCTAGGGGATTATTATGAGTGGGTGATTTTCCATGAGAACTACCTGGGTGATTACAGAAGTACTAAAGTACTGCCTGAGTGATTACAGGAGTGCAAATGTAGTGCGTGGGTGGTTTTATAGGTGCATGAGTACTGGCTGAGTGATTACATAACTACAAGAGTAGTGCCTGTATGATTGAAAGAGTGCAAGGATAGTGCCTGGGTGATTGAAGCACTGTATACCTAATGCATTGGTGATTGCATGAGTACAGAGGTAATGTCTGAGGGATTAAAGGAGTACATACGTGACGCCTAGCTGACTACATGACTACAGGGGTAATATCTGGGAATTTACACGACTACATAGGAAGTAACTAGATGATTTCATAACTGCATGTGTACTTCTTGGATTATTGCAAGACTACTGAAGTAGTGCCTGACTGAATAAACGAGTGCATAGGTAGTGCCTCGATGACTGCACGTCCGTGCAAGACTAATGCCTGAGAGATTACAGCACTGCGTATGTAGTACTTGCATCATTCGAAGACTACATAGATAGTACTTGTTTTTTTTTTATAACTGTATGAGTGTTGGGCTAGCCAAATATAAAGCAGCAGACTATTACATGACTGAACCGTAAGTATCTCCATATTGTTAAAAGCATGCATACATACATCTCTGCCTTTTCGAATCATCATCATATCTAAAAGAAATATATATGCAATATTTCTGGAATATGGAAATAAATATGCAATATTTCAGGAATATGGTGAAACCTACAACTGAAACATGTAATAGATCTGCCTGAGTAATTGCATAACTTCATGAGTACTGCTTGGAAGATTGAATGAGTTGAAGGGTACTCACTGGATAATTGTAAAAGAAGATGGATAGTGACTAGCTAATTGCATGAGTGCACACATAAACATTGAGTATATGAATAAGTGTATAAATAGCACCGAAAGATATAGATAACTCACTGAGTAGTTTGTACGTGAATAGATGAGTGCAACAATAGGATCTGGGTCAATCTACAACTGCAAGGGTAGAGCCTGGGTTATTACATGAGTGCATAGGTACAGCCTGCATCATTGCATGACTGTAGGAGTAGTACATAACTAGTGCCTAGGTAATTGCATGACTGGAGGAGTATTATCTACGGGATTATTAGAGTACATAGGAAGTGAGTGGGTGATTTTATAAGTCCATGAGAACTGCCTGGGTGATTACAGGAGTACTAAAGTACTGCCTGAGTGATTACAGGAGTGCAAACGTAGTGCCTGGGTGGTTTTATAAGTGCATGAGTACTGGCTGAGTAATTACATAAGTACAAGAGTAGTGCCTGCCTTATTGAAAGACTGCAAGGATAGTGCCTGGGTGATTGAAGCACTGTATAGGTTATGCTTTGGTGATTGCATGAGTACAAGGGTAACGTCTAGAGGATTAAAAGAGTACATACGTAACACCTGGGTGATTGCATGACTACAAGAGTAATATCTGGGGATTTACATGACTACATAGAAAGTGACTGGGTGATTTTATAAGAGCATGGGTACTTCTTAGGTGATCGCAGGACTACTGAGGTAACACCTGAGTGAATAAATGAGTGCAAAGGAAGTGCCTGAGTGATTTAATAATACCATCAGTACTGGCTAAGTGATTACATAAGTACAAGGCTAGTGCCTCTGTGATTGAAAGAGTACAACGTTAGTGCCTGAGTGATTACAGAAGGGCAAAGGTAATGCCTGGGTGGTTTTATAAGTGCATGAGTACTGGCTGAGTGATTACATAAGTACAAGAGTAGACTCTGCGTGATTGAAAGAGTGCAAGGATAGTGCTTGGGTGATTGAAGCACTGTATACCTAATGCATTTGTGATTGAAAGAGTACAGGGGTAACGTCTAGAGGATTAAAAGAGTACATACATAACACTTGGGTGACTGCATGACTACAGGAGTAATATATGGGGATTTACATGACTACATAGAAAGTGACTGGGTTATTTTATAAAAGCATAGGAACTTCTTAGGTGATCGCAGAACTACTGAGGTAACACCTGAGTGAATAAATGAGTGCAAAGGAAGTACCTGGGTGATTTAATAATACCATGAGTACTGGCTAAGTGATTACATAAGTACAAGGGTAGTGCCTCTGTGATTGAAAAAGTAGAACGTTAGTGCCTGAGTGATTATATAAGTGCATGAGTACTGGCTACATGAATCAAAGACTGCATGGGTAATATCTTGGTGATTGCATGAGCGCATAGTTACTGCCTGGATGATTGCATGAGTGCAGGGGTAATGCCTGGGTGATTCCATCAGTGCATATGTTCTGCCTGGATCATTGGAAGACTGAATGGGTAGTACTTGGGTGTTTTTATAACTGCATGAGTGTTGGGCCTAGCCAAATATAAAACAGCAGACTCTTACATGACTCAACCATAAGTCTCTCTATATCGTTAAAAGCATGCATACATATGTCTCTACCTTTTAAAATCATCATCACATCTAAAAGAAATATATATATACAATATTTCTAAAATATAGTGAATCCTAGAAACTGAAACATGTAATAGATCTGCCTGAGTGATTGCAAAACTCCATGGGTAGTGCTTGGGTGATTGTATGACTCCAAAGGTACTCGCTGGGTAATTACAGGAGAACATGGAGAGTGACTGACTAATTACATGAGTGCACAGATAAAGGTTTACTGCATGGATAAGAGAATAAATAGCACCTGAAGGCTTACATAACTCGCTAAAAAGTGCCTAGGTGAATAGATGAGTGCAACAGTAGAGCCTGGGTGATTATATGACTGCAACTGTAGTGCCTGGATTATTACATAAGGGCATAGGTAAAAACTAGATGATTCTATAACTGCAGCGGTAGTACATAACTAGTGACTGGATGATTGCATGACTGCAGGAGTAATATCTGGGGATTATTAGAGTACATAGGAAGTGAGTTGGTGATTTTATAAGCCCATGAGTACTGCCTGGGTGATTACAGAAGTACTAAACTACTGCCTGACTGATTATAGGAGTGCAAAGGTAGTGCTTCAGTGATTTTATAAATGCATGAGTATTGCCTGAGTGATTACATAAGTACAAAAGTACTGCGTCCATAATTGAAAGAGTGGAAGGATAGTGCATGGGTGATTGAAGCACTGTATAGCTAATACATTGGTGATTGCATGAGTACAGAGGTAACGTCTGAGGGATTAAAGCAGTACATATGTAACACCTAGATGACTGCATGACTACAGGGGTAATATCCGGGGATTTACATGACTACATAGGAAATAACTGGGTGATTTTATAACTGCATGGCTACTGCTTCAATGATTGCAGGACTACTGAGGTAGTGTCTAAGTGAATAAAGAAGTGCCCAGGTAGTGCCTGGGAGATTGCATGAGTGCAGGGGTAATGCCTGGGTGATTGCATCACTGCATATGTACTGCCTGGATCATTGGAAGACTGCTTGGGTAGTACTTGGGTGTTTTTATAACTGCATGAGTGTTGGGCCTAGCCAAATATAAAGCAGCAGACTATTACATGACTCAACCATAAGTCTCTCCATATTATTAAAAGCATGCATACAAATGGCTCTACCTTTTCAAATCATCATCATATCTAAAAGAAATATATATACAATATTTCTGAAATATAGTGAAATCTACAACTGAAACATGTAATAGATCTGCCTCAGTGATTGCACAACTCCATGCGTAGTGCTTGGGTGATTGTATGATTCCAAAGGTAGTCACTGAGTAATTGCAGGACAACATAGATAATGACTGGCTAATTGCATGAGTGCACACATAAACATTGAGTGCATGGATAAGTGTATGAATAGCAACTAAACGTATAGATGACTGATTGAGTAGTACCTGGGTTATTACATGAGTGCATAGGTACAGCCTGCATGATTACATGACTGCAGGGGTAGTACATAACTAGTGCCTGGATGATTGCATGACTGCACAGATAATATCTGGGGGATTACAGGAGTACATAGTAAGTGAGTGGGTGATTTTATAAGTCCATGAGTACTGCCTGGGTGATTATACCAGTACTAACGTAGTGCCTGAGTGATTACAGAAGTGCAAAGGAAGTGCTGGATGATTTTATAAGTGCATGAGTACTGGTTGAGTGATTACATAAGTACAAGAGTAGTGCGTGCATGATTGAAAGAGTGCAAAGATAGTGCCAGGGTGATTAAAGCACTGTATAGCTAATGCATTGGTGATTCCATGAGTACAGAGGTAACGTCTGGGGGATTAAAGGAGTACATAGGTAAAACCTGGGTGATTGCAATACTACAGGGATAATATCTGGAGATTTACATGACTACATAGAAAGTCACTTGGTGATTTTATAAGTGCATGGGTACTTCTTGGGTGATTGCAGCACTACTGAGGTAGTGCCTGAGTGAATAAAGGTAGTGCCTGGGTGATTATATAACAGCATGAGCACTGGCTGAGTGATTACATAAGTACAAGATTAGTGCGTGTGTGATTGAAAAAGTGCAAGGGTATTCCTTGGGTGACTGAACCAGTGTATAGCTAATGCATTGGTGATTGCATGAGTTCACAAGTAATATCTGAGGGACTACAGGAGTACATAGAAAGAGCCTGGGTCATTTTATAAGTGCATCAGTACTGCCTCGGTTTTTGCAGTAATACTGTGGTAGTGCCTCAGTGACTAAAAGAGTGTAAAGGTAATGCCTAGGAGATTTTATAAGTGCATGGACACTGGCAAAGTGATTGGAGTAGTGCATAGATCCTGACAGGGTGATTGGAAGAGTGCAAGGGTAGTGCCTGCATAATTAAACCAGTGTATAACTAAAACATTGGTGATTGCATGATTGCAGGAGTTATGTCTGTGGGATTAACAGAGTACATACGTAATGCCTAGTGATTTCATGATTGCAGGGATAATATCTGGGAGATTACAGGAATACATAGGAAGTGCCTGAGTAATTTTATAAGTGCATGTGTACTACCTGAGTGATTGGAGTACTACTACAGTAGTGCCTGAGTGATTAGAGGACAACAAAATTCTAAGTAGTAGCAGAATACTGAAACTGCAGCTCAAAAGTTAGGTCTATGACATGGTGTACACTTTTGAACTGCAGCCTCACAATTCTAAAACTACTCTGGGTGCTGAACGTACTCAAAATAAAGCATAAAAGCTACACATGACTCTGTTATAAATCTCACCATATTCCTAAAACTATACATGCATATATGTCTACCTTTTGAAATCATCATCATATATAACAGAAATAAACAAATAGACAGAACTTTACATTACAAAGACACACCTACATTTCTGCAATGTATTTCAAGTGTACCTTTCCCCAAACTTATAGAAAGTAGCCTAATCAGTAATCCCTTCTGCCAACATGTCTTTAAACTCATTTTTATTCTACAGATTCACCATTCTACAAATATTAGACCTAGTCAAACATAAAGTAGCAACCTATCACATGTTCCTACCATAACTCTAACCATATTCCTAAAAGCATGCATGCATCTTTCTATACCTATTGCAAAAAGCATTACACATATTAGAGCACATGTGCAAGTAGAAACATAACCACACTCACAAGACCATAAAGGCCTTAAAAATTGACAGACTACGCTTAACATTTCAAACATACCTAGATTTATGCGGCAAATTTCAAGTGAACTTTTACACAGACTCTTATAAAACACCATAATCAATAATTCCTCTCCCAACATATCTTAAACATCACTTTTCTACTACTACTGCTTTACTATTCTAGTACTAATCTGGTATTGAGCATAGCTAACAGCAAAGCAACCCTTCACTAAACTTTGATGAAAGACTCCCCATATTTCCAAAGCATGTATGCATATGTCTGTACCTTTTTCTAGCAGCATCATATATACAAGTAATATAAAGATAAATGTGTACCTGTGTTTTATATATCTATCATCTTCAGACACATAACACATACCATAATATATGTGCTAGTAGAAACACATCTCAGTCACAACACCATTCACAGCTCAAAACTTCAGAGACTACACTTCAATTTTCAAACATACACTGAAAATTATGCGGTATCTATGAAATATACCTTTCAACACATCATACAAATGACTCTAATAAATAAAATCTCTACAAACATATCTCAAAACTCTCTTTTCGGCTGCTGATTTACCATTCTACAACTACTTATAATGTTACAACTACCCAAATACAAAGCAGGAACCATTCACATGTCTTTACTAAATGTCTCACCATATTCCTAAAAGCATACATGAATATGTCTGTAGCATAACACTATCCAAACCTTAAAAATTCACAGAACAAACTTCCAATTTCAAGCAAACACCCAATATTATGTGGCATATTTCAACTGTACCTCTCTACAAACTTAAAAAAGAAGCCTAACCACTAATGCCTTATGTCAACATCTTTTAAAGCCCACTATTATCCTACATCGTCACCATTCCACTACTACTCACAATATTGAGCCTACCACATAAAAAGCAACAACACCTCTTTGTTATACATCATGCACCTTCAACTGCATAAGACATATCAAAATAAATATACAAGCAGAGACACACTTGAGACAAAAGTCCATGCTCACCTTAAAACTTGACACACTCCACCTCCACTTTTAAAGCAACACCTAAAATTATGCGGCATACTACAAATCTACATATCCACACACAAAAACAAACTACCATAATCACTAATCCATCTTCCAATATACACATATTACTATACAAAATGTATTTCAAACATCATTTAACTAGAATAAAATAAACTACAATACACATCTCTACATTTAATAATATATTTTAAACAACACAGTTTATCAATAATTTTTAAAGATTAAAAGTAAACCTAATACATAATACACCTCACAAATTTATAACTCACCTTCCAAATCGATTTGTAGAATTTAAAATATCACAAACTCATAAAAGATTTTATAATGCACACAATCAATGTAATGCACCACTCTCAGCAAAGTAAAACCAGTAATGGCAAATTTTCACTCTCTTTCTCCACACAAATACATGTAAGTAACAAATCACATTCCTTCCACATTATTTCAAATTATAAAACACATTTCTATTGGTTAAACATATGAACCCTTACCAACTGACTTCTAAAACTGCCCAAACTGGTTCTGGAATTTTTTGGAGTCGCAACTCCACCGTACACCAACGCGATGGAACCGCGAATCCATACGGGAGTTCAAAAATATATTACAAATAAAAATACCACTATTTTTTAACAACACACCACTCCTAAAGATAGTACTGACTTAGGAAATTATACTTTAATAACATATCACCTATATATAAATTACAATTTCACAATTTAAGTCCACAGTAAAGTTTCAATCCTTCCCCCATTCTGCTTAGTGCCAGTTTCCACAGTAACAGTTCATGGAACATTCAACTGAACTTACAGGTCACAAGTTCACCATATTTTCAAATCCAGCACACAAGGTTACAAATGCAAACAGCAGGTGTGGTTGACGTTTGCAAAATATCTTCTTATCCTATCTACCGTACCTTTCAAACATTTTCTACTAACCAATAAGGAACATGCTTTAAAGAAAGTAACATGCACCCAATTTTTGAGTGTACAATCTTCTTAAACAGGCAATCAATTCTGTACTTTTTTAAAATACTGCATCTTGTCCACCATTTTAGATACCTCTCATTCTACCAACTGACTACCTCAGCTACAGACAACTTTTCATTACTTCCAGACATCCCTTCAAGATGCTTACAGTATGGATTGTTGGACACAGCTATGTTTTCTGGTGCAAAAGGTATGCTGAATGCAGAGGTATTGACAAAGACCTAGCTTTGCAAAATGTGGATATTAAATGGATTGCACAGAGAGGATTAAAGTGGCACCAATTGATGCCTTTGGTTAAACCCTTTCTGCATCTCCAACCCCCTGACCTCATGATTGTGCATTGTGGTGGCAATGACCTAGGCACATTGACTGGGGTAGGTCTTGAAATGCTAATGAAGGACACCTTTGCACAATTGATGTTGCTTTTGCCTCAAACTGTCTTTGTATACTCTAATATATGCCAAAGACAGAAATGGAAGTGGTCAAATCAATTCTGTCCACAGATTGAGAAAGCTAGAAAAATGTCAATAAAGCTGTTTCTGCTTACCTCAGAGACCATAGAATGGGCTCCATCTATAACAACAATCTACGTTTTGATATGCATGACATCTACAGAAGTGATGGAGTACACTTCACAGATCAAGGAAACAGAGTCTTTCTCAACAACCTAAAGCTCTGCATCCGCACTTACATGTAGCTATAACAAACTCTTAATAAAAACAAGGGCTCTTTTTAGAGCCACCGTATAACATAGTAGTGAATATAATTTTTTTTTACACATATATATTTTTTTTTATTTTTTTGTGGATTCGCACACCCGACGTGAATCCGCTAAAGCATGAATTCAATGTACTACCACACAACACACTTTTCAAGTCTAACTATTATTTTTTATTTTTATATATTTTTAACAACTCTATCAATTGTAATCTTGTCATTAACTTCAATCACAGTACCTCTTTAAAACAACTTCACAAATACAACACTACCTTCTAAATTATATACTACTTAATTATTTATTTAAACTGAATTCGCGAATCCAACGCGACGTTAAACGGGGGGGCCGCGCTGAAAGCCACGTTGGAGTCGTGACTCCAAACTCGAAAGAAAAAAAAAATGCCTCACTTCCATTATTCCGTATTCACCCCGGGGACTTCATCTCCTGGGGCCTGCCAATATTTTATTTTTATTTTTAAAAAGGGGGACCGCGTGGCCCCCCTCCTCAGGCCAATATTGGCCCCGGGGACCCCATCCCCCGGGGCCTGGCCTTGTTTTTTTTTATAGTGAGTTAAAAATGTCTAAATTGTGTCAAAAAAATCTTTATTAAATTGCCAATCAGACATGGTTAAAAATACAATGTGTGGACAAAATACTGACCCAGCGGGGTCCGGTATAACGAGGGCCAGCACAGGTTCCAAGCGGGTGCCTGGCAACGAAGGCGGTGTGCCATTTTGCCACCACCCCCTTCCCGAGACCCAGGGTGTAAGCAGCTGTTACACCATATAATAAACTCGGTTCCTCACAAACACGAGGTACTTTTGACTATTACAGTAGTTTTTTACATATATACCCTCAGGTTAGGGTGGGCTTTTAGTAAGTCCATACCGCCGGGGTTCACTTCATCACACTTTCGGTCCTGACGAATGCCTGGATAATAACGCACACATAGGCAGAAACATGTTGACCAGACTCTAATGGACATGACTGAACAATTTATTCAGTATTTTGTCCACACATTGTATTTTTAACCATGTCTGATTGGCAATTTAATAAAGATTTTTTTGACACAATTTAGACATTTTTAACTCACTTCACAGTTCCCATCTTATCACAAAAATTTTTTCCAGCTCCGCAGTAATTCTGGCGTCGCAGCACACCGGGATGGCATTCGGCTGTTCCCGGTGGGGCCCAATGATGAAGCATGTCACCAACTAGGTTGGTGAGTGAGGGCTTTTCTAAAGAACCCAGCAGGTTCCTGTGCATTCGCTCTTCTTCTTTTTTCATGAAAGTACACTCATTTGTTGATTATAATACGTTGTTTGGGGGGGGACTAAGAGTGTTCCTTTGTACTAATTCCCTCTCTCTCTTGGTGATTCTACACTGTAGTTTGCTTGTCATTTTTGCGCTTAGTCATCGGCTGATGACAAGATGATTTTACTGCATGCTGCAAAATTGCCACATTTTTGCCATGTCACAATAAACATAGAAAAGTCACTAATAGATACTATAAATACAATGTCCATTTTCAAAGCACGCTATGTGATCAAGACCACAGGCTTGTGGTCGAAACGCGTCATCCTGACATGCTAAGGCAATAAACTGATTCATTGTATCTTCAACTGGAGTCTGTGCCCTTGTTTGGCCCGCTGCGGTCGTTCACTGGGATTCTGGTTTCATATATATATATATATACTATATATATATATATATATATATATATATATATATATATATATATATATATATATAGATATTCACTGAAAACACCACAGGTCACAGGTTCAGTGAATATATAAGTTCTCCGCTCCTACTTCCCACTCGCTCGGAATACCAAGGGCACGGGCCACTATTATGTGCAAATATCATTTATTCTGGATAATCCACCATTATGCGTTTTGGCCTCAAAGCGGCCTTGATCACATGACATCGCTGCGTTGTAAAACAAACGTATTTAAAGTGATGCATGCATGTTTGAAACTTCATGGGCACTCTAAACAGACTTGATGTATAAATACAATCTGAAGAACATTTAAAAAAAAAAAAGCTTCAATGCGGCATATAAATACATGTAAAATACCATCAATATAACATGCATGAATGCAATTTTTCATTTGTACACATTTAAGACCTTTTTTTTGCCAGGTAGTTGACTTGACTAAGACCAACCATACCTATTTGAATTACATTATGTATATTTCACAGAACTGTCTGATGAAACTCCACCTATGTATAGTACTAGTCATGTACCCAAAATAACACTGTAAATAGCAGTATTTATTGCGTTTCTCCGCATTTTTTTTTTTTACTGGTTAGTCCGTTAGTCCTACATCTGCCCTTCATAATGTTCATAGTATTTAAATATCTTATCTTTGGAGCCTGTCATTGAGTTTTTGCCCCTACTTTAAAGTGCCATTGTGCATAAGTGCTGTAAATAAAGTGCTATATACCATTTCTCCCCTCCTTAGTGTTATTAAAGTGCATAGAATATAAAATTCTGGTTGTGACGGGTTGGCTACACATAATGACTAAGCCTTATATGTAAACATGTATAATATTAAGTTCATTTTGATGTTAAAATATCGCTTTACAAATTCATATTAGGGGAGGCTAACTGCAAGTGTCTCTGTAAGCAAGTTCTCATAGCTGCTGTTTCTACTTGAGGTGAGCTGTATTAAGTAATGTTATTGTGGGTGACCTGTAGTAACTTAGTAATTTGATAAGAATATGTTGAGGCTTGGTCCTATCAGGATTTAAAGACATGTATATATATCCTCTATACCATTGAGACCCCCGGAGTTTTGGGGTCCAACTCCAAAATATATTTTGTCTCCAATTTCCTTAATGCTGATTCTCTGTTGCCCCCTCTTCTACGGCTTGGGACCGAGCCCAGTAAATAATATCTGAACTGTTCCAGTTTATTGTTGTGCCATTCTTTGAAGTGCCGGGCAACCGGATATGCAGGGTCTGAATTGGTAATCGCTTGAATGTGTTGGAGTATTCGTTTGTGTGGCGGCAACTTAGGACACTCCAACACATATACTGCATGTTCTGTTTTACATGTCAAGAATTTTTTAATCTCATGGTCCTTATCACTGAAGGGTGCTGTGTATGTGGTCTTATTGAACCCAAATCTACATGCTCAATAGGTTGAGCACTTGAAAAAGCCTTTTCTTAGTGAGAGCCAGGTGTTAACCTCTGTTATCTCAGGGCTACTCTTTACCAGCACATTGCTCATGGATGGGGTTTTTCTATAGGTGATGGTTGGACTACTGGGAAGCAAGTGGCCAATAATCGGATCATTTAATACTATTTGGCCAGTTGTGTCTCATGATACTTCTTAATAGTTTGTCCTGTTTATTGAATGTGAGTATCAGTCTGATTTGATCTTTCTTTGCTTCAATTTCATCATTCTGAGTAACACTAGGGATTAGATCATTGTTGAGGTTCTTTTTGCTTTGTATTCTGGCTTTGTTATTGATCAAAAGATCAGACCTATTCAGTACTCTTGTTTTTCTGATGGCTTGACCTAAGGTCTTTTCTGAGTAGCCTTGTGATAAGAATCTCAGTTTACTTTCCTTTTGTGCCACTTGAAGGTCCGTATTGTTACTGCAAATTCTCTTGAGCCTAAGCATTTCCCCATAGGGTATGCTTTCTATTAAGTGCCTAGGGTGGAAGCTTGTGGCATGCAACAGGGAATTGCCAGCTGTTTCTTTACAGTGTAACTTGGTTTCAATTCTATTGTTTGTTATGTACACCTCAAAATCCGAAAAATTGTCTGTGACCTCACTCAGTGTGGCAGTAAACCTCAAATTCATATCATTGTTGTTGATTGATGCTACAAAGTCCAAAGCACTCTGCTTAGTACCCTCCCACACCACAAAAATATCATCTATAAATCTTAACCAGACCCTCACATGCTCCTTGAACAATAAATGATGACTCTGTTTGGGAACCAGCTCCTCCCACCAGCCCATATGTAAACAGGCATTGCTGAGGGAGAAGCTGGCTCCCATAGCAACTCTGCGTATTTGTTGGTATATTTGGTTCTGGAACATAAACAGATTATTAGTAAGGCAAAAGTTCACCATGTTAATTAACATTTTGCTGTGTTGCGCCAGCCAAATCGGTCTATTACTGAGGAAATGTTCAAGTGCTCTGGTTCCATCCTTATGCTCGTAGAGAGCGAGGTTACGTCCATGGTCATAAGGAGATAATCTGTTTGCCACGTGAATTCACTTCTCTTCCGTTGAAATCTCCAGTGTCCTAGATAAATGATGGCAACCTTTGTACGTGTTCCTGAAAAAGTAGTCTATATATTTAGAGGTGTTTTCTAGTAGACTACTACGTGCTGATATAATTGGTCTCCACGGTGGTTTGGCCAGATTTTTATGAACTTTTGGGATAAAATACATCACTGGCATTACTGGGAAATTTGTGTTCTTCTGTAGTGATGAGACCTGCACTTTTCCAAGCTAATAGTTTGGCATAATAGTCATTGTATATCGCACGAGCTGCTGGACCATTGCTTTTGGTGTAGCACTCGTTGTCGCATAGCTGACTAAAAGCCTCCTGCATGTAGTCCTGTTTGGGCCAAATGACAATATTTCCTCCTTTGTCGGAGTTGCGAATGACTATTTGGTCATCCTTCTTTAGTTTGTTCATGAGTTGCTGGTATTGATAATTTCGTTTTCTAAATCTTGCTTTGATCCTCTGAGTTTGATGATTCAGATTCTTAATTTGCTCTACTACTTGTTCATTGAATATGTCAATGGAATCCCAAATCATAATTAGTGTAAATGATGATTTTGGTTTGAATGGAGTCAATATCTGTGCATTCAAATTGAGGTTTGGGCTTAAGCAACCTTCTATCACTGGTCGAGTACTGGACTCTTTTTGAGTACCTAATATTTCATTCTCATTTTGAAGTTCTTGTAGTTCTCTCAACAATGGTATGTCTGCTATCGTCATATTGGTCTCATATGCATGCTCACTTCCCAATTTGCTTTTATCATCCTTCATATTGGAATTGCGTTGAAGATGACATTTTTTCAACTTTAATTTGCGGACAAATTGGTACACGTCCATCCTTGTTTGAGCCTAGTTGAAGTTACTCTCCGGACAATAGGAAAGACCTAAGTGTAGTAGTTGTCTTTCTGCTACATTTGAATTAATTTATGACAGATTTATGGTAGTATTGTTGTCTGTTGTCTTTTGCTTCTGGTTGCAGTTGTGAATCATTTGCGTCTCCATCTGCCTCCCGGCTGTCATTTGTTGGATTGTTCGTTGCTGCCTCGCTTTCTTGCCATTTTGTATTTCTCCTTTTCCTGTTTTCGTCGTTCTTGGGCGTAGTGTTTGTCGCCTGTCCTGGCGTAAAAAATCCAACTCTTCAGCTAGTTAGAGTTTCTGTGTTGGTAAACCTAATCTTGATTGACTTGTTTCTGGTTCTGATTCACTCTCCATTGCTGAACTCAGATCAGAATTAGATGTTGTTGCTTGCTGATCTCTTTTGTTTGGTACCATCTGTCTTTGTTCATTTGTTCCCTTAAATTTTGACACTTTGAGTGAATCATACCTTTTAGCAAAAGTGAAAATCTGTCCATTTTCATAATCAGCTTTGTCTCGCTGAAATTTATAGGCCTTTCTGTCCTTCATTTTGTCCTCTCCCTTGCGTAGTCTGTTGGTCATTTCCTCTCGCATTTTCGAAATAGTTTCAGTTGGTCCTATATTGCCTAGTTCTTCATTAAGCCTGTCTATCTGTTTTTGTAGATCAATGCGGTCCGATTCTGCATATTTAACCAGGATTTGGACCAGCTTTCGTGAAGACTCTAGATTACATTCTGCCCATTCCTTCATCATGGTGGGTTTCTGGGTTTTCATAGCTGGGGGCGATTCTCGATTCTCTAGGGATTCTCCCCACATCCAAATAGCGCTGTAACGATCTATGCTCCCACCACTTGGATTGCTCTTCTTTCATAATTTTTTCAAGTCTTTTCATCATTTCTTTTAGATTCCTTTCATTTCCACCTTGTGCTCCCTCAGTCACTTGAACCTCCAAATTCGTGCTAGGAGTATTGTTGAACATTTCTATGGCTGCTGCTTCCCGGTCCTGCAGCGCGTCGGCAGACATTATACTTCCCTGTCTGAATGCTTTCAGTTAGGGGAAACGGAGCTGCCGTTTAATACACGCTCCCCACCTCTAACGCACACCTTATCACCTGACTCTTAGCAATACCCTTACCTCCGTGTTGCCGGCGTTCTCTGGGTCCTTCGACTCAAACCACGCCGGCCCACGATAAGAAGGTAGTAGTACTGTTGGGGGGTCTTGCGGTCAATCCTACTTGTAGAGTACTTCGATTACCAGCATCGGCGTCTGCCACGTCGGTTTCGGTTTCACCTCCGCTTGACCCAAAACTCGAGAGGGGGTCCGTGTACAACCGAGGGAAACCAAATAGGCCGATGTATCAGCAAGTTCCTACTTCCCACTCGCTCGGACCACTATTATGTGCAAATATTATTTATTCAGGATAGTCCACCATTGTGCGTTTCGGCCTCAAAGCAGCCTTGATCACATGACGTTGCTGCGTTGTAAAACAAACGTATTTAAAGTGATGCGTGCATGTTTGAAAGTTCATGGGCACTAAAAAGAGACTTGATGTATAATACACTCTGAAGATTTTTTTTTAAAAAGCTTAAACGCGGCATATAAATACATGTAAAATACCATCAATATAACATGGTTGTATGAAAGGTTATATTGGGGTGTGAGTAGGTGCATTAGAGATTATGTGGATGATGTCATGAGTGATGTAATCAGTGATGTCACTGACCATGTCATGAGTGATGTAATATGTGACGTCATCAGCAGTGCATTGCGGGGGCGCGAGTTATAGTTAGCTCAGCTAACTATAACTGCTGAATTTCTCTGGTTTTGTGCGAGTGAAATGTCAGCCTAACTATAACGTTCCTGTAACCTGTGGTTTCTTCAGTGAATATCGAGATATATATATATATATATATATATTCACTGAAAAAACCACAGGTTACAGGAACGTTATAGTTAGGCTGACATTTCACTCATACAAAACCAGAGATTATATATATATTCACTGAAAAAAACAAAGGTTAAAGTAAAGTTATAGATAGGTGTGATAAAAAGATCCGGTTTTGTTTAAAAAAAGAAACCTTTTTAAAGTCACTGAGAAAACCAAAGGTTAAAGAAACATTATAGTTAGGTGAATTTGTTAGTGTCAACATTAATGTTTTAAATTAAAAAAACACAGAAAGTCACCAGTTATATTTAGCAGCGCTAATTATAACTTGCACCCCTGTCATGCACTGCTTATGACCTCACATATGACATCACTCATGGCATGTTCTATACGGCCAGCCCCTGCATAAAGCCAACCCCACGTTGCACAGGGACTTCGGCCATTTGCAGTGGGGGGGTTGGTCACAAGGTTTGGCCTGGGGCCAGGCCCTGTGGCCAACCCCCAACTTCAGCAAACCCCACACTGCACACAGCCTTTGGCTGTGTGCAGCAGGGGGTTGACCACAGGGCTTGGGGACCCATCCACCAAGGCCTTTTTTTTAAAAAGGGGAGACTGCTGCGTGGCGCCCTCTCCACGACTCATAAGGCCCTTTTTTATTTTAAGGGGAGGGGCATGTGGCCCCCCTCCTGAGTCTCTTTAGGCCCTGAAGACCACGTACCCCTGGGCCTTATTTATTTTAAGGGGGAGGAGGGGCGCGTGGTGTCCCTGCTCAAGCCTTGTTAAGACTCTGGGGACCCCATCCCCCAGGGCCATTTTTTAATTAAGGGTTTGGGGGGGCGCCTGACCCCCTCCCTGAACATCTTTAGGCCCTGTATACCCCATCCCCCAAGGCATTTCTTTTAATTAAGAGAGAGGGGGGCCTCATGGCCCAAGACTTCTTAAGCCCTGAGGCCCTCAGGACGCAAGGGGACCTCATCACCCCACCAGCAGTGCGCCGAGAGGCACGTTTGCAGAGTGGTGGGAAAAGGGGCGTGGCCTCTGATCACCTCTCAGCAATCACACTGTGTGGGGCTCACTGGAGGTAAGAGGCGGGCTAGTCGGCCCCTAAGGACCTTCACCAGCGAAGGGGACTTCATCCCCCAACCAAGAGCTCACCAGGAGGTGCGTCTGCAGAGTAGTGTAGAAAGGGGGCAGGACCTCCAGGGAGTTGCGGCTTCGTTTTTTAAATTTTATTTTAGGAAGGGGGATGTGTGTGACCCCCCTTCCCCTGAAGCTTTTGGGCCCTGGGGACACCATCCCCTGGGGCTGACCCATTTAAAAAGTTTTCATTAAAATAAAAAGGGAGGGGAGTCACGCGCTCCCCTGCCCCCCACCCGTCCCGAACCCATTTTCGGCCCCGGGTTCCCATCCCTCAGAGCTAGGCCTTTGTTTATATATAAGTTTTTAAAGGCATGGGGGGCCGTGCAGACCCCCTCCCAAGGCTGATTTCAGCCCTGGGGACCCCATCCGCAGGCCAATTTTTTATTTTCTATTTATTTTTTTTCAAGAGGGTGAGGCGGAGCGGCCCCCCTCCCGGGCCATTTTCCGCCCCGGGGACCCCATCCCCGGGGCATGGTCATCTCCTTGGGGACCGCGGGGGTGCCTGAAGCCCCTGTGGTCCCGGCCCACTCCCATCTCCTGCGGGAGCTGGCATTGCTTTTTACCCCCAGGGAGCTGCTAAGATGCAGCTTACTGGGTGTAAAAAGCAAAGTGTGCTCGCTTTGACCAAGCAAGAGCAAAGTGCTCTCGCTTGGTCAAAGCGAGCACACGTGTCTGCTATGGGACTGCCATGCCATAGCAAACTGCAATGTCATGGGGGTGGGCACCCCAGGACATTGCTGGAGCCGGCCCTGGGGGGTGGCGGTCCCAAGGGCCATTTACGGCTCCAGGAGGAGGGCTGCGCAGCCCCCCTCCCATTTTTAAAATAGCTCCAGGGAGGTGGTGGTCCCCGGGGCTGAGGGTCGGCGCGTGGCCCCCCTGTACTTCAAACTATTAGCCCTGGGGAGGTGGCTGTCCCCGCATCTTTATTTGTTATTGCCCCGGGACCTGGCTCACCCGGGGGCCTAAAGTAAACAAAGCGCGAGAGCCCGCACTTCATTTTTTGAAACATTTTCTGCCGTATTTGCGGATCCACAGCGAATCCCACCAATTTTTTTAAAAAAATGCTTTTTTTTGACTGAGCAGGCCTAGGGGGTCAGGGTGTTTCTAGCCTGCCCCCTTTTCTTGTTTTTTAACATTTTTTCTTGTGACTCGGTTTTTGTTTTCACTGAAAAAACCAAAGGTTAAGGTAACAATATAGTTAGATAAAATGTTCAGTTACAAGGTAATGTTTTAACCTCTAAAAAAAACAAAAATTCACCAGCTATAGTTATCTTAAGTAACTATAACTAGTGCCCTAAGGTAACTGTAATGTGCGCCCCCTCCATGCACAGTTTTCTCATCAATAATTTTATTGCAAATGTTGCAGTGATATTATCAATGATGTCATGTCATATAAGATGTCATGAGTGATGCAATATGTGAGGTAATTTGGAGTGCATGGCAAGTGCATGAGTTACAGTTTCTTTGGGGCATGATTTATAGTTACTTACGATAACTATAACTGGTGAATTTTTGTGGTTTTTAGAGTTTAAAACGTTACATTGTTACTGAACATTTTACCTAACTATAATGTTACTTTAACCTTTGTTTTTTCAGTGAATTACTAGGGTTTTTTATTGTAAAGTAATATTTTATTACCATACGTAAAGCCAACCTCCTGCCACACAGGGCCTTTGATACACAGATGATGGATGGAATGCAGAGCAAATCAAACAGTCACCCCCAGTCAAGAGATCTGGGTTAAATACATTGTTCCTTTGCTCACTATACCACCCCAGTTTAGACCTAGCCATATGCAAAACAGTCTTGACCCTGTGCCTCATGGGAACAGTCCAGCCCGAACTGCCAAGCCAGGTCCTCCCTGGACCGGAAACAAGAATCCTGGGACCGGTTTCAGGGCAACACCCCTCATCAGCCAGGCTAGCTTGAATTCAGTGGCACAGTGAGCCCGGGACCCACGTCTGGGCATACCCAGCGCACTTAGGGCAAGAAAGCAAAAGACACACAGATGATGGACGAATGCATAGCAAATCAAACATTCACCCCAGTCAACAGATCTGGGTTAAATCCATCGTTCTTTTGCTCACCATGCCACTCCAGTTTAGACCTGGCCATATGCAAATCAGTCTTGAACCTGTGCCTCATGGGAACAGTCCAGCCCGAACTGCCAAGCCAGGTCCTCCCTGGACCGGAAACAAGCATCATGGGACCGGTTTCGGGGCATCACCCCTCATCAGCCAGGCTAGCTTGAATCCAGTGGCACTGTGTGCCCGGGACCCACGCCTGGGCATACCCGACGCACTTAGGGCGAGAAAGCAAAAGACACACAGATGATGGACGGAATGAAGAGCAAATCAAACATTCACCCCCAGTCAAGAGATCTGGGTTAAATCCATTGCTCTTTTGCTCACCATGCCACCCCAGTTTAGACCCAGCCATATGCAAATCAGTCTTGACCCTGTGCCTCATGGGAACAGTCCAGCCCGAACTGCCAAGCCAGGTCCTCCCTGGACCGGAAACAAGCATCCTGGGACCATATTGAGGCCAACCCCTTGCAGGCAGCCAACCCCACGCTGTGCACAGCAAGGAGGTTGGCCACAGAGCCTTGCCTGTGACCAATCCCCTTCTAGTAGCCAATACTCCCCCTCTCACCATCCCATCCCCCTCCACACCCAACACCCACCCTATATATATAACACCCTATATATAAAGCAGCTCTATCATCTTGCTCCAAAAATTTCCAATAATGTTAATCAAATCTATATTTCAATAATGACTTAAAAAGTATTTAATAAAGTTTTACTGAACTACATGTCTGTGACTCTTTCTTTTTGCATAGTTTTTATCATTACATTTTGAAAAAAACAAATATATATGTTTTCTACCTTTTTGCATCTTACACCCCAAAAACTGCAGTGGTAAATATAACCACATAAAGGGTTTGTATTTTATGTGATAGATCTTTAACACCTTAAGTTCAACAGGCCCCTAGGTGGTACTAAAATCCCACCTTTAGAGCAAAAGCTCCAACATGGGAAATGCTTTTGAAAAAAATGGTAAGTTCTCCTGGGGTCATGAATTCAATGACCCAGGAGACTTATGGTTTTTTTCTAGTGTTGCTGGGGGGGGGGCAGATCTCCCTACAGCCCCTGTCCCCCCACAACATAAAAAACAATTGGTGATGTCCCTGCTCCTTCTAGGGACTTCACCAAAAGCAAAATATATGTATGTAGCCTTCCCGGCACATTATGGGGAGTTCCTTAAAGGAGCAGGAAATACAAATGAGTGGCTTTGGCCACTCATTCATTATTCAGTTTTGGCTTTTTAAAGTATTTTTTCTGGATGTCCCAGTCCCAGCTGGGACACCCACTGCTTTTTTTTTTAATAAGGGGCCGCGGGGAGAGCTACAGGGCCCCCACAACCCCGCCGGCTCCCTGCTAGCTGCCCCATTTCACGGGGCTGCCCGGAACTCGGTATTTTCTTTCTACAGGGCACCCCAAGCCATTATTTATTTTTTGCGGCCGAGGGGGAAGCCCCAGGGCCTCTGTGGCCCCACTGGCATTGCCTTTTTTGTTTAAAGTGGCATGCTCCAGTGCCTACCTAGGGCATGCCACAACTAGAACCATTTTTTTTTAACGTGGGGTGCCCCAGTGCCCACACAGGGCACCCCACCGCATGTCCCATGTTGGGGGCTGCATCGGGAGGCCCAGGCCCCCCATAGCCCCCTGGATCCCCTGCTTGCACTCTAACCCCCCCGGGAGCCGTTTTCCTTTGCTCCTGCGGGGTGGGAGCAATCAAAGCCTTTCCCTGCCTGAGAGCATGGACAGGGAAATGTTTTGTTCTCCCAATACGTGGAAGCAGCTTTCTGCTCCCACCAGTGGGAGAACATTACATATTCCATGCTCACTAGAAGGGAAATAGATGGTGTCCCAGGGGTTGGGGACACCGGGACACCGTCACTGAGCCGGCCCCTGGGGATGAGGTCTCCAGTGCCTCCTGGAGGATCAGGGAGGGGGCCTCATGGCCCCCCTCCCCTTTCTGAAATTATCAGCCCTGGGGAATGGGTCGCTGGAGTCTCGGGGAGGGAGGCCGAGGGACCCCCCTCCCATAAATAAATGCTGTGCCTTCCCTCCAGCCCTGGCCCATCGGAGGGTTAAATGTGCAGGATCCTCCACGAACTCACCACAAACGTTTTAAATAAAACATTTTTGGCCCAGGCAGGACCCCACCACCAGGCCTGCGGGGTCAGGGTATCTATAGCCTGCCCCCTTATGTCTTTTTTGGGTGAATTTTTCTTAGGACTCGGCACTGAGTCCCAAGACCTAAGATGGCTGCCACCATCTCCTGATTGAGATGGTAGAAGCCAATCAGATCTCAGGATGAGATCTGTCGACTCCGCGGATCCTTTACGGCATGATGTGTACAATTTCTTTAAACCTTAATTTTGCCAAAACTACTGAACGGATTTACACCAAAACACAAAAAGCACTCTTTTTGGACCAAGATCTAGCTTTCTGCCAAATTTGGTGTTAATCCATTCAGCAGTTTGGGCTGTAGCTCTTTCTAAAGTTCCTATGGAAAAATGAATGGGGAAAACTTGTTTTGGGACCCCCCTTTTTCTCATCCCTTGCTTGATGGATCACCCCAAAACTTTCCATGCTCAAACTAGTCAAAATGTAGCACTTTTTTGCAAAGTTTCGTGGTGATTTGATTTGTCAAACAGTACTAATGTTATTAGCAACACAATAAAGTCATATACTACGGTAACACGATCCTAACTATAACTACGCAGTGGCGACCGCTACTGGGTAATATACATATGTACATATATGTATCTCTATACATATGTATAGGCAAGCTTCCTGACATATGTATAAAATAACGGCTCATTAAAGTTCTTTCTAGCAAGCACCTCCATCCTCAGGGATTTCTAGGTGCTGCATGAGATGGAGAGAGGCTTTTCCACATAGGCTGTGATTAAATAATTGTGCTTATGTTATTCCTAACACTATCAATTGCTCAAAGAAGTCTGCAATGTAAAACATAGATATTACTGTGTAGTTATATTTGGAATCACAAATAAAGCAGGCATATAGCAAAAGTTAGTTAAAATTTAAACATTACATTAGAACTTACCTACTTTACCAAATGCAAAAATCTGCATAAATGCTGGTGTAGTTAAAAGAGAAATAGATTAAGTTATCACAAAAATTGCATCTAAAACAGGTATACCTGTGCTAAAAAATATATAAACACAACTGTGTACTGTTCCGGTAAAAATATATAACATCAGCTCATTTTTAAACTATGGAATGTTTGAAGGCTGTCAGCTGTATCTGTCAAAGTGGTGTTTTTGCTCTGCTTTTAAGAGTTCACAATGAATGCTATAATCATGAAACTTTTTTTCCATTAAAACAGGGAACCTTCAATGCATTTAGTTCTGTCTCATTCAGAAATGCTTTTCCTCTTGCTATGTGCATATGAATTATGAAAAAAGTATCTTCCTTTCACTCTATGGACGACTAAATGGATTAAATTCACTGTAGAGTTAAACATATAGTATTCATCTAAAATGCATAAGGCTCTCAGAGAAAGCTTTCAAGATAACAACCCTTATGACTTTCCCTCAGTGATATTTCTTACTTGTTAATGAGCTTTGGGCCTGCTCACTCAGTGGTTATGGCTACCAACTGTTTCTCTCCTCACCACTAGATAAATATATATAATTCTGCAGTTACCAAAATTTTATTAAAATCAGCTCTGACTGTCATCTGCTTGTCAGCTCTCTTTTCGTCTAAGTCCAGCTCCTTAATGGTTCTGTGACATAATGTGACTCACAGGGTTCCCAAAAGACCCCACCCCTGTGTCACAGGGCATCGCAATGAAGCTCACGTCATGTACAGTGCTGAAATTTAAACACAAACATCGAGCTTGCAATAAATGTATATTAATTAGGGCAGTTGGCCAGATGTACTAAAGTGTTTTACAATTGCAAACACTACATTTTGCAAAATCATTAGGTTTGCAAATGAAAAAATATTTTTTGTATGGTAGAAAATGCATTTTATAAGTTGGAATAGAAGGTGTGTTTCTTCCAAATTGTGATTTGGCATGGTATGTATCAATGGTTTCTGACTGACAACTCAAAGATGGTGGTAACTGATTAGCAAAGGGGAAGGATTACCTTTGGGATTTCTTCCCCTTTGGGAATCATGATGGCAGCCACAGAGGGAGCAGCAAGCGGTCAAGGAGACCACTGCCCGCACTCCCTGATGTTTTTTTTCAGCATGGAACGCTTTCTTTTTAAGCAGTACTGGTTCCTTTAAGGGACTTGGGGGCATATTTACAAGAAAAGTGACGGAGTGCGGCACCAGCCTTCTTGGCTTAACGCTGCGCTCCAACACTTTTGAAACACAGGGCTGCACCGTATTTACAACAATACTGTGCAGCCCTGCATTTCCACCTGCGTTTCCACTGGCGCTAATTACACCATAGTGCAAGGGTGCCTGCGTTGGGGGGAATGATTGTTTATGTCCAGCACAAATAGACGTTGCAACTCGTCATTTTTGAATTGATTGTTTATGTGTAGGAAGGCACACCTTCTTGCACATAAACAATCATGCATGGCGTTTTGCTGTTTTTATGTGTGCTGCACGATGGATTTAGGCCCAGATCTCTGTGCTGGGGTGAATGTATGACATTGTTCTGCATTCTGTCCATCAACTGTTGTTTTTGCATTTGTCACCCCGAGTGGGACGGGTATGCCCAGACGTGGGTCCCGTGCTCTCCATGCCACTGGAATCAAGCTATCCTGGCTGAAGAGGGGTGAAACCCCGAAACCGGTCCTAGGATGCTTGTTTCCGGTCCAGGGAGGACCTGGCTTGGCAGTTCGGGCTGGACTGTTCCCATGAGGCACAGGGTCAAGACTGATTTGCATATGGCCAGGTCTAAACTGGGGTGGCATGGTGAGCAAAAGAATGATGGATTTAACCCAGATCTCTTGACTGGGGGGAATGTTTTGATTTGTTCTGCATTCCGTCCATCAATTGTGTGTCTTTTGCTTTCTCGCCCTAAGTGCGCCAGGTATGCCCAGACGTGGGTCCTGGGCTCACTGTGCCACTGGAATCAAGCTATCCTGGCTGAAGAGGGGTGAAACCCCGAAACCGGTCCTAGGATGCTTGTTTCCGGTCCAGGGAGGACCTGGCTTGGCAGTTCGGGCTGGACTGTTCCCATGAGGCACAAGGTCAAGACTGATTTGCATATGGCCAGGTCTAAACTGGGGTGGCATGGTGAGCAAAAGAATGATGGATTTAACCCATATCTCTTGACTGGGGGTGAATGTTTTGGTTTGTTCTGCATTCCGTCCATCAATTGTGTGCCTTTTGCTAGATAAGAGTCTCTACCAGATAAGGCGTTACTGAAGGTAAGTAACTTGTTCGATGAGCATTTTGCAATGCATATGTTCTTTATGGGCTTTTACATTTCTATAGTCTACAACTATCCTATAGAATCCATCAGATTTGGAAACTGGAAAAAGGGGCATGTTCTTTGGTGAAAGACAAGGCACTATTATGCCCTGATGTTGCAACTGTTCTAATATTACTTTAATACCACGCTTTGCTTCTGGCTTTAAAGGGTATTGAGCTTGCGCTTGAGGTTCACTGCGTAAAGGAATGACATGTGGAACAGAATGTTTATCCCTCCCTACTTAGTTTCTGTTTAAGGTCGGAGCCTGTCTTACAGCCTATTAACCGGTGTATATTTCCCTGGTGTTTTCAGGCACTATGGGAGAAAAAAGCTACTCTGACTGCTTCCTCCTCCCGGGTTGCTTCCCTAATAAAGATTGGGGGCCAGTCTTTCTCAGCTAGTATAATGTTGTGTTGATCAGATAAATGTGTCCAGAAGATAGCTTAATAGTGTGTAGTATGTCTCCTTCAATCTATAATTCTAAATCATAAACCCTATCTGGAGGGCTTAAATATTTGTCTGGAGTTTCAATTTTTATGACCTCATCAGTTGGACCTCTGAAGCGTCTGATGTACTATTGTGACTTCTGCTGCACTGTCTAGCAGCACTCTCGCCCCTCGTCCTGTTTTGCAGGAGACTCAGTAGTTGGATCAGCATTTTTATTAGGAAGTCCTGCTACTAAGTCTTAGAGTCCAATCCTTTCATTCCCTCTTCACGTTAACTTTAGCCTTTCTTCCTGTGTCACCTTTTCTGCTATACTCCCCCTTTTTTCGGAACCCGGATCGACTTATTTTCTCTGCTTGTTTACTGTCAGAGTCCTGAAAGGAACGTGGAGATCGGATATCAGAATACTGATACCAGTACATGTTTTTAATTTTTTCGCAGTCCCTTAAATTATAACCACCACTACCAGATTCCGCAGATGCAAGATTGCTCTCTACTCCTTTGTTTCTTTCTTCCTTGCGTTGCAGATTTCTCTTTAACAGAACCATCAATGTCACTTTTAGGTTTTAAATGTGGCTTAACGGCTTCCAAACCTAAGGTATCACTGCCCACAGAGGTGTATACTGCCACAATTATTTTTGGTATTTCCTGTTCACGATCTGGAACTGGAACCGCTTTCAGCCTTTGGCCAGAACTGAAGCATCTCCCTTAAAGTTGTTTAGGATGATAGAAAAAACTGTGGAAAAGTTTCCTATTAATTTCATCTTAAGTCCAGAGCTGGTGCAGCTCCATGCTCATTCTGTACCTGTTTCAGTGCCTCAGGGAGAACTGCCAATCAAGGTGTGCCATGGGTGCTGGAGTAAATTCATGCAAATATGCTTCACCAGGTGTTACATTCCTCTTTGGGTGGCACCATCCTAGAGGGAGACACATAGTCAATATTCTATATTTGTCTTGGGGTGGTGTAAACGGATAAACCACTTCTTACTGGTTGGTCTTGCGAGCAACCCAGAAGGGAATCTCTTCATCCTTTGCAGGAGCCTTTCCCATGATAGCGTTAACAGTCTGTGGACTAATGGATTGTATCAATACCAGAGCTGCTGGTCCCGTTGTGAAAGCCTCATGGTACGTAATACAAACTGTACAAGTCTCCTGTATAAGGTGACTGTTTAATTTAAAACCACTACAACCTCAGTGTGAGCCAAAGCATCGGGATGAGGATTGGGCGTGCAGCCAGTCAAGACTGGCCACATAACCCCATCATTGCTCAGGGGTCCGAGGCAGACATTTCTGTGCATGTGTGGCAACTGACCAGAAAACAAATTCTGGTGTTCCTGGTAAGTCAAAGGGCTTTCCAAATCTTGGTAAGCCCTATATTGTACAGGTGGTTGTGCTGCCTTATAGGCCTAAAACTGCCTGAAGGCAGCGTCTATAGTCTCAAACTCCACCCATGAATAAAATGTCTCAAAAGCATATGCCGCATGAACAGCTATAACAAGAGTAACTGCTCCCCCCGCATCAGGGATGTCTCAATGTTTGAGATGCTGAGTAACTGCTTCCCTGTAATTGGCTTCTATCGCAATAGATGCTACCATATGAACAGATTCAAATGAAACGGAATCAAAAAATTAGAAAACCAGAATGAGAAATAGCCTTTTTAAAGTCAAGCTTGACAAACCCACAGCAATAGGTACTTGCTGATTCCCAGTAGGAGGTAACCATCATTACTACGGATGTCTCTGTAGTGACGTAATAATGGTTCGCCTGTGTTTGTATAGCAAAAAGAACTTCACTCGGGGGTCCCAAAACATTCAGGCTCAACATTGGGTGCCAATGTTGCATAAACTGAGTCTCTGGCTCAACTCTACCAGGTTTGCTTTCACACCCACGGGTGACACAAGTGAACTTAGTTCAATTCACCACGCTTGAATGTGAGAGACAGGTTTTTCTAGCCCCACAGAACCCATTCAATACATATTTGAAGTGGTGTAAAGGCTTTTGGGTTACTACCAGTCCCTAAACAGGGATCCAGGGACATCGTGGTGATCAGAAACAAACCTTTTTCACTCTCTTCAATCACACACACACACACATGATGCACTAAAAGGCACATTTATTTCAACAGGCGCACCCTGTTGCTCAACACATCTAAATTAATGACACAGAACGCAATAAAACAGTACAAATGCACATTGCAAACAACAAAAACAAAATAAACATTTCTAGCATGGTTAAAATGTAATCTAAAAATCGAACACCCTAAATCCTACTTCTATACGCAATGCTAGGAGAGCATGCAAACTACAATAACTTGCAGTTCGATTTTCTTGGGGCTAATGGGCACACTGCATACCTTGTTTATAGCAGAACACTATAATTATGAGGAGTTAGGGAGGCCTTATTCCCTGCGAAGGGCAAACAAGCGTTCTGCTTCAGCATAAACTCCTCCTAGGTTTGGTATCAGCTTTAAGTAGAAAAGCGCAATTCAGCAATAGAATCTGGCAGGCAGGATCATTTTCTGGTTTGGCAGTATCTTGCTCACAATAATCTAGGGCGAAGGACCTCTCCTGACAGGTGGTCAACTGGCAGTCCTTATATACTGTATTTATCTGAGGTTGAATGTGCAATGTCACCTTAGAAATGTTTGGTTTAACTAATAAGGATTAAGATGCTAGTCTAAGACACACCTTTACACATATAAGGTAAAAGTATGACAATTCAGTATACACTATTTTGACTATTGTTCTTTGTTTGACCTTGAAATTGAGATAACAAGGCACTTGTTCCAGAATGATGTTGCATCAGGTGTTTTGTTGATGTCTATAACTAAATGACTTGACATGTTCACAGTTCTTGAAGAGATAAGGACAGACGACATCTACGTCAAAGGAAGACATGTTGATGATTTTGCAGAAATACAGAAAATGGAGTCATGGCCTACTTAAACCTGGATTTGGGCCTTATATCTTTAAATCAACGGAACCTCTGTTCAGGTAGTGTGGTTAGACATCTATAGGGTATGATGGACTGGGGAGATAGAACATACGTGGTATCAATTGCAAGAAAGATGAGCATTTTTTTAAAAAGGGGTATCTTCTATGTCAAATCTAAAGACATGCAAGGATGTGAGGGCAATGTGTGTGTATTGTATTGTAGTGATTAATGAGTATGTTTGATATGCCACCCTAGATGCACAAGTAGCCCCAGTGTTGTTACTTACCAAACAGTTATGTCACTGAAATCCCCAGCAACCAAGCGACTTGCAAGAGTTGATTCTTGGAAGAAGTAGTTATTATGTGTGCTCTGAGGAAAGGCAGCATACACATCAGTGAAGCAGCCTCTGGTATCACAGGCAGCTTGCACGTTGATGGAGTGCCAAAGGTGTCTGTTGTGGAAAGATGTGCTGTGTGGTGAGGTGGCTGAAGTGCCATGTGGGTGCAATCAATGGCAAATACTATACAATAGAAATAGAAATGTGAATAGAATTCACTTTTCTCCAGTGACTGTGGCAAAGGGAAAACTGGTATGCTCTTCTGCTGATACATCTCAGTACCCGATGCAGGCATCTAGGCTGGATTGCCTATGAGATGCCAGCATTGTCAAAGATGACCCTCTGGAAAGATCCAATTGTCATGAAATGGAGTGCAGCCAGTATTTTAACATAGGCAGGGATGGCCTGGGAGCGGGCTGTGGGTGAATTAAAGCTCCTGCTCCCAGTTTGCAACCATATCAGGATTTAGAACAGGATTTGCCAACTTTATTAGCACATTCTTACTTTGAGCATCACTATTAGCTTTTTGCGAGTTTGCGCAATATTTTAACCCTTTTACCCTTAATTTATCTACTGCCCGCACTAAATGTGCTTTTTGGCACTTTTACCTGTACTTCTATTTGATCGACTGCTGTATGCTGTACGCTTTTTCTGGGGGGGCTGCTTTGAACTATGAGGTAATTGGGGATTGTGAACAGGCTGGGATCTGCTTGTGGTGTCCTATTGCTGGTGCTTAATAATGGGTAGCTTTTCAGCTGCCATTTTCACTTCTCTTGGCTTGCCACTTTCGGCAGGCATTTTTGTTAGCATTCGAGCCCAAATAGTTAGAACATCGGAGGAGGCAGGTATAAAATGAAACTTTAACGTGTCTGTGCTGCGGAGGTATGCAGCGGGTGAGCCTGTAGCTTGCGAAGGCACATCGTAGGCAAAGCCTTCTCCGCCCGTCCGCATTCAGACGACACTAAGGGGGGGGGGTATTTACTAAGATTTTGCGCCGTGTTTGTATCACAAAGGTGACGCAAATCGGAGCAAAATCTTTTTTTTCCAATTTACTTTCCAGCGCTAAACTTGTTTAGCGCTGGAAATAACAGAACAGTAATGCGCATTACTTTGTGCCATGTGGGCGTACCAAGGGTGGAGCATGGGCGTTCCCCTGCAACCACCCAAGGTTTCTCACGCTAAATCCAATTTACTAAGTAAAGTAGATTGGGTTTAGCGCGAGAAAACTGCGCCCTTTTCAAGTAGGCGCAAGGAAGGAGAAATGCTTTCATGTCTCCTTCCTTTTCCAACTTTGCATGTGTGCTGCACTGTACAGCACGCATACAAAGAGGGAAAAGGTTTGAAGTGAGTCTGTGCATAGTATTTTGTACTGGTAGAGGACCCTTCCAGTACAAAACCTATGCTAGACTCATGGAGACACTCTTGCACCATGGCCCAAAGGTGTCTCCGTGTGGCACGGCAGCTGATTTCAGCGCCGGCGCTAGTGAGAGGGGAGGAGAGTGCCTTATTTTAGTAAATAGGGCGCTCTCCTCCTCTCTCCTTTTCACGTAGCGCAGCACAGCGTTTGCGGCTGCTGCAGTGCTCTACGTGAAAAGTTAGCAAATGTCCCCCTATGTGGCTACACACGTTGCCAATTTAGTCAGGGAGTGGGTTAGCATATAACTTTTGATTGCACCACTTTGTGTAATCTCTTTTCTTCACTTTATAAAATAGATATTGCTATGATGACTAACTTCGTTAACGACATTCTTAAAGAAACACCTAAGACATTGTTCCTTCGCTCATGTTCCCCGATTTAAAAAAAAAAAATTCTCTTTATCCTTGAGAGCCTTGAGTAATGCCCACACTATTTTATTGATGTTATCGATGTTTTAAATTGCATTGGATTGCTATTAGCGAGACAAGGTAGACTGAAAAGCCAAATATCTGAATTGCTGATATTGCTGACAGTATTAATTCAAATATTTTGCTTTTTGAGAGCCATCGGGGGCTGAAACGAGGTTTGTGTTTGGCCTTCCTACTTAACAGCCGTTTTAAACGTGTTTAAATTAGATTCTCATGGCGATCCTTGTTTGAAGTCGGTCAAAGTTTTCAGCCTGATTGGCTGTCCTGGGTGGCTATACTGGCTTGTTATCCTCCCTCTTCTGGTTTTGATGGTCTTGCAACTTTGACTGCTATTCTTGCTGACGTCTGCTCTGATCAATCTAAGGGTATGAAATTGGGCAGCTAAAACGTTAGTGTTCACCGTGCCATTTTACCCCTTACCAAGAAATTTAATGGCTTATATGCTCTTTTTGTTTTTTTTCTAAGCTTTGTTTTCTAAGCTACATCAAAGGCAATACACTCACTATAATCCAGTCCAACTCCCATTTTTGCCAAGTGTGCTTTTTTTCCCTATGCTCTACTTTCGTCAGGCCTCTATGGTATTCTGTTCTCCTGCCATCTTGATAGCTTTGTACATTTTTTGAAGGTGTTTCTAAAAACGAATTCCCCGATTTGGAAGGCAGTCATTGCTGATTGTTTGAGTGCAGTCATCCTTAAATGCCCATTTACTTACTCTGAACCTGGTACAACTAGAATACTAAAATCATAATATAAATTAGCACTTTTAGCTGCTGATACTCTTGTTCCTGCTGAGGTCAAGCCTGCGAAAAAGAGGAGACCTACTCTAAACTCGCTTTCTTAAGACCTAGCTGGCTCAAAACGTGTTTTAACAGCTGCTTAGTGCCTCTGGCATTGCAATTAAAATCCATCTGCCAAAAGTACGTGTCACAAACAATACCAGACTGTGATATAAGAAAAGTCAAATGTCTTTTCTATTCAAATAGGATTTTTAAATCCCCGAATGTCTCTTCATGTATGTTTTCTATTATGAATGAATTGCAAAATGTAGCATGTCATCCCACCCTGATTCCTCATCGGATCTCTCTAATATGATTGCTGATATTTTTATAGTAAGATTTTGAAGATATTAAATTCCCTGGGCAATAGCAGCACCCCTCTCTGGATCTTGCAGACGTTCCTTCCAGACGTCTGTCTACGACATTCATGCATTTTCCAGCCACAGATGTTGCTTGTTATTTTTGCTGCTTCGTGCTAGTGTAACCAAGGGCTCTCCTACTGATCCTTTTCTGCATTCGCTGCATAGAATCTCTGTACTCTGATCAAGACTGGGTAAGATCTAGTTCTCGTCTGCCTTAGCTGGCCGAGCTACTAGAGAATGCAGTCTATTTGCAGGTATCTGGGTATATTGAAACTAACCACATTCTTCATCCTTGCCAGACGAGTTTCAGTCCAGCTCGTAGCACAGAACTTACAGTCCTTTCAGTGATAGACAAACTGCGCTGCTGTTCAGATTCCAATATTTAAAGTGTTTTTTTTTGTTGGATTTATTTGTGCCATTTGACACTATCGGCCACTCTTCTTCTTCTATCGAGACTAAAGAAGTTTGCGATTGTTGGGCATGCTATGGTCCGGTTTTCTTATTTCCTTCCCAACCTGAATTGCATTTCTGGCCTGAGATCCTGGACCCTCAACATGTAGCAATGCATACAGTAATAAAAGTAGATATTAAAATAGATAGTTCATTGACTTTCTCAGACCATTTTTCGACAGCAGTAAAGTCCTGTTTTTTTCAACTCTAGTTGAAATCCAGTTTGTGAGAAATTGGTTGAGGGGTGTATGAGCCATTCTCAAGCAACAGCCACAATCCTTGTCAGGGTGAAGCACAAAGGTTACTAAATTAACCTGTGCTTAACTCTCTGGTGGCTTGGCACAAAAGCAGTCAGGCTTAACTTAGAGGCAATGTGTAAAGTCTTTATGCAGTGTACAAACAGGAATAAAGTGATAACACAACACAAAGAAAATCTAACACCAACATAGAAGAATAGAGTAATATTTGATCAAGTATCTGACATTAAAACGACAAAAGTCCAAACAGTAGATATGGAGATATGCAATTTCAAAGATATGGAGTATAAGTATAGCTCCTAAAAGCACAAAGTGACACTGGCGGTTATCTGGTTGTGCAAGACCGGGTAAAAGTCACAAGTTCAGGCCGACCAAGATGGAGCATAGGCCGGATACAGAGACCAGGTTAATCCTGCTGAAAAAGTTATCTTCTAAAGTCCAACACGAAGAGTTCTATTCGCAGTGATGGAAGTCGCAAGGAGTAGGGAGAGCGGCACAGATGGTTGTTAGTTGGTGAAGCGATTTGTCTGGTTAATTCCGATAAAGAACAAGACTCCTCCATGCTATCTAGTTACGTGACCCCCACCACAAAGAGCCCCCCTAGTTGAACACTTCTCCAATATGGGACACCAGGCGGAAAGTCTGAAAATGGTGGGTGATAGAAAAGATTTACCCACATTCCAGAGGTGGGGATATTTCATCATCCCTTAATTATAAGGAGTGTAAATGGATACACACTTTGAATACGGTCACCCAGGGGTTGAATGAATGAGAAGAAACCAACAGGCAACTAGGCCTGCTGTCTAAGATATGACATGCCTCATGTCATTGTGCCGCACGCTAGGCTGTATTTGTCTGGAAGATATTTGTCCATGAGATAACAGTCTTTATGACAATACTAGCTTAAGCATGACAATGTACAGTCTTCAACCGTATTATTGTCATCCTAATCTGATGTGTACCATTGTTCTTGACACTAATGTATATCATTATTTATGTCAGCAAAGTTTATGGTGTACCATTGTCTTTGTCTAATACGCTTCCATACCATTGTTCTTGTCACTAATGTACATCATTGTTTATGTCAGCAAAGTTTTTGGTGTACCATTGTCTTTGTCTAATACGCTTCCATAACAAGATCACTGGAAAGTCTCTTAATTAATTTATTGTATTAGTCTAGACTGCATATGCAGAAATTTAAGCATGTCTGTTAAATTTGTTTTCCCTTCAACTTTGTTCCCAATGCTGATTGTTCTTTACCGTTGTTTTGTTCATGTCGCTTAAATCTAATGTGTACTATGGCCTTTATCATTGTTCAATTATTCTACATTGGAGTCCGTTTTTCCTCAGACACTGTGGAACTTTGTTCTAAATGCCAAAGTATTTCACTATCAATTGATTTCTGAAAATGTATTCACTAAAGAAAACTATTGACCTTTTAGACATAACGAGTGGTGAATATGTTTCTATATGCTAGAGGACTCTTTTGTAAATAATCACATGTGGGCAATATATCCCACTTTGTCCATTCTCATTTACTGTCATAGTCAAGTAGAGTATTACCCCGCCACCGCTATGCCCGTCTGTGAAAAGAATTAGTCAGCATCACGGCATTCCACAAGTCATTTTCTCAAGTCCTTCCGACTCTTTGAGTGCGACATACTCAGCTGTCTCCATGACAACACCACGCTGGCTTGCTACGTGCACGCTGCATCGTGACACGACCTGACACATGCGGCTGACGTATTGACATGAATTTCTTTAAATTCCTTCACTCCATCCGCACGAGTGTCATTAATCAGTTACTAACTCATGCGGTTGCAGGTAAGACACGCTTGCTAACGGCTACGCACCGTCCCTTTCCCTTATGGCTTTCTCCTTGATTTTTAGCCATTACTGATTCCCACAGTTGTTTCAACTGATACAAATAAGACACGTTTCAAACAATTTCAGATCTGACGCTTAAGCCAATCGGGCACAGCGTGCATTGTTTAAGTCATTATACACATGATGACGCTCATCTTCTTGCAAGCAGAGTTCCTGCGCCTTGCTGACTAGCACTTTGATCATTCGGTCTTTAGCACTGACATCTCATGTCAATTAAGCCGCATTCTTCGCATAACTGAGCTCACGGTCCTTCTACAATTTATACACCGTAGTTTCCTTTAATTTAATTTCAGATCTACTGCATAAACAATGAAGACCTCTGGCAGTAACATAGCCTGGGCCTCCTGAAGGTAATACGCACGCGGTTCGATAGCGGTGCCTTGCTTCACCCCACACAATTTTACCACACTAAATTGCATCACATCTGATTTTAGATTACGCTTTGGCTCACGGAATCCGGTTCCTTCCTCAAAGCGCTGGTGCCTGTACATTGGAAAGTTCCTCATACACACCAGCGTTGCTCAAGTAAAAGGTAGGCACCGTTCCCCCTTAAGCCCTCTCTCTTACCAAGCCACCCTTTTCCTTCTTAATTCGTTTCCCTTTGATTACAGTATCCAACCCGACGGTGGAAGCAGTCTTTGGCTATCAATCTCATCTTGTGGAAAACAATACCCACTATAATTGGTAGGTCATTTTGACCAACCTTTCAGTAATTGGTTTTTCCCCTCTTTGAAACACACCTCACTCATTCTTTGAATCATTTTTGCCCATATAGGCTGTCCACACCTCTGTCCTGAAGAAGACCCGCAGTGACGTTGGTCTAGTAACGCACGTTCCAGGGTCGAAACGTCGACGCCTTATAACAATCTATGCCCTACACTCTCCTAGCCCTAAAGTAGAAAAAGGACTTTGTTCAGGGACTTTGAGATTACTTTGTATAGGGACGGATGTTATTTGATTCATACATTGTACATATTGTTTTATAATCTTTACACTGTATATATGGCACTCACTTTATCACTTTGTCACTTCTTGATCACTTATTCACCATTAAGTCACGCATTTGTTTTTCAATGAAAAATATGTCTAAGTGACAGCCTTGCTTGTACCAAAAAGGTAAAAAGAATAAGAAACTAATTGTGTAAATCAAACAATAATTCTCTTAGTGTGTTTCTTGATACATATTCATTATAGAACGCTAAGTAATTGGTTACCCAACAGAACCATTTGTAGTCAACTTTCTAAAAGTGGCATTTTCAGAATTTTGACTTCAAATTCGACTTTACCATTAAAGCGTTAAAGAAGATTTTAAATTACAGTTGATCAGATACCAAATATGATCTTCCTACATGCTCCCACACAAATGTTATCACTTATTAAATGTAATAAACTGTAAACTTGTTATATTTCTGACAATGCCTCCAATTCGACATATCCTAACCTAATTTCACCACCAAAGTAAACAGTGCCATCAGGTGAGGGGATGGATGCCAGCAGTATGGATGACTCCCTAGGGCTGTTATTTCATAAACTGAACATATGTTTAATCTGGTCCTCCCAGTTTTTTATTTAGTGAAACTTTATTAAGGATGACATAGTCTTTCTGTTTACAATATACATTTGCACAACCATAGATTTGTACCAGTTTTTAAACCTGTATTCTTGGTTTTAAATGTCTTTTTACTAATGAAGATATAGTTCTATGTTTAGAAACGCACACCCACACTTTTTTCCTAAACGTATCCCTAATTTATATAGTATGAAGCCGTATAACTGCAATATTGTTATAGGTTTAATTAACTGAAACAATAAAGATTGAACTGAAATGTAATGAGGTAACCCAATGTTATCCTATGGAAAAGGTAGGCCTTGAAGTAGTAAAAAAATACATTTTGTACTTTTTCACTACCAGGACATGTAAAACTTAAAGTACATGTCCAATTTCTTTAATAAAATGCACCCTGCCCCATGGGCTGTCTAGGGCCTACGTCAGGGGGCACTTATATGTATTAAAAAGGAAGGTCTAGGCCTGATAAAAGGTTTATTTTACCAGGTAAAATGGCAGTTTAAAACTGCACACACAGGCTGCAATGGCAGGCCTGAGATATGTTTAAAAAAGGCTACTAAGTTGGTGGCACAATAAGTGCTGCAGGCCCACTAGTAGCAGTACTAGGGACTTACAAGTAAATTAAATGTGGCAATTGGGTGTAAGGCAAATTTACCATGTTTAGAGGAGAGAGCAAAAGCACTTTACCAATGGTGCAGTGTGCAGAGTCCTAAAGCCAATAGGAACGAATTCAAACAAATCAAACAGCTCAACACAGGACGAATGAAGTCAAAAGGTTTGGGAGAAACCACCCTAAGGATGACAGGTCTAACACAGGTTATCAATGCCTTTATTTCATCGCTCTTAAATTCTATCAATCTGAAACTTCCTCTCTACCATATCAGATGATTGTAAGTGATCAAGAATTTTTCTTTAAGGACTGTACTGTAGCTCAGAGCTCAGAACCATGTCTCATCTGCCTTGCCCTCCTTACCATGGCTTTCGGTTAAGCAGCGGATATTGTTTATATCCATGTGTGTGGTTCACAGGGCAGCTTACAACTCACAGTGTTCCCCATTGCATATCAATTGTTCTTGGTACAGCCCTAATTATTCTGTGGCAGTCGCCTGGCACTGGACTGCTCTGCTGTATTCTCTCTGGTATGAGCCTAATCTGTTTAAATTTCAGAAAAGATTAAAAACTTGGCCCTTGCCTAAATTTCTTTAAGTGGTACTTTGAATCTGCTGATTTTTGTTTGAGTCTTTAGGCAATGTCTAGAGCCAAGACACATTTGGTGCTCTACAAATCTCAAAAACAAATTAATGAATAAAAAATGACATGGAACAAATCAGGTGAGAACTGGTATCTGGCTATTAAAGCTTCCCTGCACATCCCAATGATGGAGGTCCTTTGCCTATAAACCCTCTCCTCCTCCTCAAATAATTAGCCCTCAACATGAGTAGCAAGCCAACAAACACCTTCACTGACATAGTGAAGCGAGAAAAAGTTGTTTGGTTTGGTGTGTGAGTTCATTTCTTATGCTGTCAGCCTGGCTGTGATTGGTTGATGTTAAAATGCATTTCAGCTGGGGATGGGTGCTGAATTTCAGAAGAACCACTCCTTTCATTATCAGGTGTGTTGCAAGTGTTTTAAGCCTTGTTATATCATTCAGCATTTGCTCTTAAGTGAAATAAATAAAAAATAAAAAAATTACTCCCGATCTCACATTCAACAAGATTTGCGTTTAAGAAAAAAACAATATGATCTTTAAATAAATAACATTATAAAATTAAACAGGATTTTCTTAAAAAATGTAAACTTTTTGGATGATGAAGCCAAAAATATAGCTCTTTTATTTTGCAATATATTTCTATGTTTATTTGTTGGCTCCATTATTTTGAATGATCGTGTGTTGCAGTACCAGTGATTGGCCATGTTCGGTGTTAGACGTACTCCAAGACTGAGCTGGAGTACATTTTCTTCTGTTTTAGGTCCTTTTGGCTGAAGTAACTTTAGAAGCACAGTTTGTGAATAGCTTTGGTTTTACTCTTTTGTGGGTGGGGCTTTGTCCTTCCCTAAGCCCCTTCATAGCTCTCCCTTAACCCCTCCTTGAAAGAAATGAAGAAAGAATGCATTATCCTCGCCTCATCTCCAGACACAGAATTCATGGTGCCTGCCAGATTAACATAATCATTGTATGCACCACATAATAGAAAAAGGCAGATCATATTTCAAGTTGCCAAATCAAGAAACTTTAAAGAAAAAGAAGAATTTTTATTAAGGACCACAGGTCAAGGTGTACAGGTAGGTAGATGATAAGTAGAAGTGAATTTGGGAAGTGTTCTGTGATGGTCTAAAACTGTTTAAGAAGTAGACATATCAGGGGGAGCAGCATTCCTAACATCCTAAAGACTCCTCCAAGTTTTAGAACCATCCTCCTTCTGCAACTGTAATCCAGCAGAGCCATGCACACAGATATCCCAGACATCTCAGTAGGATGCCAGGGGCCGCATTACATATATGGTGCACTTTCCCTGTTTGTGCCACAACACACCTTTAAATAGGTGCACCGTGCAAAAACAGAAAATGTGCACCATATTACAGTGAATGTGCTGCCCCCAAGGCAGCTGCAAAACTCGTGCTGCCCTGGGGTAAGCGCTTTCAAGTGAAATATGGAGGGGCTGCTTCAAAGCTGTTCTGCGTTTCATTGTGCAGGTGGCAACCCACCTGGACTTTTAGAAGGGGAGAGAGAGCCCCTTGCAGGTGGGTGTAATGAGTGATTGCACCTGCCTGCAGGGGCATGTCTGGGTGATCCATTGGACCCCCTTTTCCCTTCCAGAGGACTGCCATCATGGGAAGCACTGACAGTGCGCCACCTTTTTGTGGTGCACTTCAGTGCGCCTCATGACAGCTTGGTTGTCTTTGGGCCGGTGCCCTTAATACAGCGCGGGCTCAGAGACAAAGTGATTCCCTCATTTGCATGGGGCCACACCCTTTCAAAATAGTGCTGGCGCTACATGTGCCTAGCGCCCAGCGCTATCTGTATTACAGAAGGGGCCGCTTAAGCGTCTCCGGCTCCTTCTGTAATACAAAAGTGCAGCGGGGACGCACAAAGCGGGCGCACATGCCCTTTGCACCCCTGGGTCACTTTCTGTAATAGGGTCCTTGAAGGGTTACTACAATAATGTTCAGACAACTAAGTGAGAAATATAAAAAAAAAAAGTCAACAGACTTTCTCCATCTACGGTCCCAGGATCTGGAATGCCACTTTTCAATCCGGACTGCCAGAACCCTTCTCCAAATTAGGAAGGAGCTGAAGACATACCTCTTTAATGACACTACATCATGATTCAGTAACTGTCTACATCTGCTCTCAGAACCCATCAACCACTCCAATTGCTTGGGAACTAAATCTTTGCCTTGGACCATGTATTGCATTCAACTTCCTTTTGTCTGGGTTTGTCCTATACAAATACCACATGCATACATACGTATTGTCTTTTATGAATGCTCATACTACCTATGTTTTCTAGTGACCACCTAATTTTGACTGTAAATTGTACATTATTAATGTGTGTCCCTTATATTGCCTGCAGTTATCGCTGCATGCTGAAACACTACTGCGTGCTTTTGGCTAGGCTGGGCACAATGCAATGAAACTGGCACGGATGGAATGAATGCCACAAATGCCTACATGTTCTAGTGAGTATTTTTGACAGTTTTACAAAGTGCCATTTCAAATATCATTTTGAAACAACTTTTTCATAGTGTTAGAAACACCACACAGCCTCTATAACTGAGGTTATCGTGTTTGCTTACAGTAATGCAGTCAACAAAATGTTAATTATTCTTTTTTTTCCTAAAGCACTTAAGGATTCTCCTGAACACTCACTGGAAGTTCTAGAACCCACTGACAACTTGTTATGTCTTATGTGTTGTTGCTAGACCTTTAAATGTAGACCTTTTCAATATTGGCACAGAGGCTCTCTCATGGAAGTTCCAGGCTTTGTCAGTTGGCAGCTGCCGCTTGGAGCAGCTGTGAGGGAGGGTCTTTGTGCTGTCTTGTATCCTGCAAATAAACTTTGTTTTGGTTTATGACTCTGCTGGACTCCGAGATGTTCTGCATTTATGCCCTGTAGAACCCTACATATTTTGGCCACAAGTGGGCCATTCAAGAGGGCACTTGGTGAAGAAGCGACAACTGAAGCACCCTCTGAAGTTTTGGTAAACAGAACTTTGAAATTATGCACTCTTTCTCTGGAGCGGAGGTATTTCTGTTTATTTAGTCTTTTAGCGTGCTGATTTCCACTGTTTCTAGCGGTGACGCAAGAGCTCACCTCGCGCTACCCCGACAGCTGCCTCAAGACTTTCACGTGGCACGAGACACGCCGCTCAGCGCACCTTCTGATCGGCAATTCTGCAGCCGTATTCACAGCCTCGTGCCACACAGACATCTACCTCAAGCCTTTTTCATGTGGCGCGAGACACGCTGATCAGCGGGTCTCCTCACCAGTGGCTCTGACGCCTTATTCTCAGCCTTGTTGAAGCACTGCGAGCTGCCAGCATTTCCACACCCTGAGAGGCCTAAAAGTACAAGGCACGCCACAAAAATAAAGTTATAAACAGCAAACTCACCTGATTTCTACATGCTTGTGTTCCCGATGTGCAGGCATATCTCCTGCCACTGAGTTATTCAAAACAAGATATGTGATTGGCTCTAAATCTACAGAGGCATTTTAGTTAGATGCTTCGTCATTGGCTCTGCTTCCCCTCCTGTAGGAAAACTCCTTGGAAGTTCTGAAAGTATATCATGGTTGAAACTGTTACACACCAATGTTAGCCATTGACTCCCAAATACCATTCATTGGGCAATTTTCTTTACTCGAACACTGTTAACCCCTCTGGCTCTTAAACAACATGCAGAGGGATGATTGTCCAGTGAACTTCCTGGCAGAGCTTGGAGTTTAGAAATGTAAGTGGAAACAGTAGCGTCTCTATAATTATTTGGGCTCAGAAGGACAGCACATTTTTGATCATCAAACTTCTGAACACAATCTTCAGAAACTGATTGGGATGTAAAGTAGAAGCCGTCAGTAGACTACAACACCATTTCAAGGATGATACTAGTGTAATTGTGGAAAAACAGATTTTTTTACCCATCAGTTACAACAGGAGCCAATTGCCAGTTTCTTGGCTAAATTGTGTGTTTTGATATCCACCTGTGAATTTGATGGAAACATTGATTCATATCTGAGAGATCAATTAGTATTAAACTGTTATGATAAGAGAACGATTAAAGACTATTAGGCTGCAGAAATCCCAGTTTGGAGGAAACATTAGAAATTGCCAGGAGCATTGAAAGATCTGTACTAGCCTCTAAAGAATTTAATAGATTTATGAATGTTTACGAGTCAGGACCTGTTAATGCTGTTGCTTTAAAACCCATGCCTCATGCCACTACCAGGGCTGGACTGGCCGTAGCGGGAATCGGGCGCTTTCCAGGGTGGAAGCCGGTTTTGACACTGGGGGCCAGTTTTGCAGCAGTGCTGCAATATCGGCTCCCTATAACAAAAGCGGCAGCTGCGCTTTTAAGTAATGATTTTAAGGCCAGGTACCTCATGTCCCATTTCTTTGGTGTAGATTCCTGCTCAGACTGATTCTCTTCAATGCCTATTAGAAAAGCACAAGGCATTGTTTGAGGACAAGCTGGGTACTGCACAGGGCAATAAACACAAAATCATCCTCAAGGAAAATGCAGTTCCTGTCATCCATAAAGTATGAAAGGTTCGCCTTAGTGTTCGGAACCAATTGAAGCAGCATTTAGAGAAATTGTATGCAGGCAAAGTTATTGAGCATGTTGACTCCTCTCAATAGGTATCTCCCATTGTAGTTGCTAAAAAGAAGACATTGAACATTAGACTTTGCGTTGACCTGAGGTCCCTCAACAAGAAGATCTTAATTGATTGTTTTCCCTTACTCAAAATGTATGATATTAGCTCAGTTGGGTGGTGCCAAGATATTTTTGTGCATAGATTTGAGAGCGGCATATCACCAAGCGGAGGTAGCAGAAGGTTTGAAGCTCTTTGGCTGCCTTTAACACTATTTCTGGGGCTTTTAGGTTCCTTGGATGTCATTTGGCCGGGCCTCTGTGGTATCAGTTTTCTAGAAACTAATGTTTCAGTTGTTTGGAGATTGCGAGAGTGTCTTGGCGTATCAGGATGACATCCTGGTTTTCCAGGGATGTGAAGGATCATTTGAATGCTTTGAGTTGTTTGATGTTTTGGCGAGGCATGGGTTTACTGTTAAAAAAAGAGGAGTGCAAATTTTTAATGGACAGTTTGAATTACATTGGTCACCTCATTTACAGAGAAAGCATTGAACCCAAAACAGATTTGGTAGATGCAATCAAAATCAGCCTTGCACCCAATGACAAGGAACAGTTGAGATAACTTCTCGGGCTATATGAGTACTACTCCCGCTTTATTGACATTTTTTCTCTTCAGACAGAGCATCCTAGGAGGTTATTATGGAAGGGTGAGCAATTTGTTTGGGACAGCTAGGAAAAGGCTGCTTTTGAAAACTTAAAGGATCTGATTGTCAAAGCTCCAGCTCTACATGCCTTCAGGGATGATGTGCAGTCTGTGGTTACGGTGAATGCAAGTGGTGTGGGTCTGGGAGCTGTACTGACTCAAGTGGTTGAGGGAAAAGAACACACTATTGCATTTGCTTCAAGATGCCTATCAAAACCTGAGCGCAACTACGGTACGATTGAAAGGGAGGCTTTGGCCTGCGTTTGGGCAACTAGGCATTTTGCAGCTTTTCTGTGGGAAATTCATCCTTGTAACTGACCATAAGCCTCTTGTTGATCTGATGTCTGAGAATGCTCTTAACAAGGTCAGCCCGAGGTTAGTAATATTGCTATCTAGAATGCACTAATTCAAAGTCAAACACATTCAGGGTGGGAAAAACTCCTGTGCTGATTTTCTCTCCAGGTGTCCCATTACCAGCCTGACAAACAGTGATGTGAAGGAGGAGGAGGTGGAGTGTGTTGTTGGTCTGGTGGATGGGGTGGCTGTACTGGATGGAGCGATCAGCACTCAGCACATAGAAACAGTATGACTCATTAATGTAAGCAATTCAATCTCATGTGGAAATCATGAAAATCTGGTACGGCTTTGCCCTTCATTGACCAGCCTTGAATATTGCTGACTTTAAAGCACGTTCAACAAAGTACCAGAAAAAAATAGGTAACTATCAATATTTTTATTAAGAAAAAGCAATTTTTCTGACTTGACTGATCCCTTCATTTTGTAATGTGTTACAGTACATGAAACTATTCAGTTACTAAAATTTCATCTATGTCAGCATGGCTGTTACCTCACCCAAAAATCCAACTGGTTTACATGTGCAGCTCTGGAAACTATTTGTCACACCATTTCAGGAGCAGTCCTTCCTTAAACCATGCTACTACATCAAGGCTGGAGCCCCACATATGACATGAAAACAATCCTTTCATACCTGACACTCCAAATAAAAACCTTGTCCAATCATACACAACAGAGTAGCAACTTACTAGACTAAACAAAGCACAATGGCGCCCTGCCAATGGATGGTAAAGTGCTATAAAAATGATGCAATTCAATAAACTACAACACTAGAATGGAACATTGCATGAGGTAGACCTTTTAATGCTTAAAATTAATTTCATGAAGTCACTGTACCACTTATGCGCAGATATCCTTCAACACAATTTTTGATTGTGTTTAAAACCTGATTGGTTGCCATCTACATTTTTAGGCTTTGACTAAGCACAGATCACTCAATGACCTCCCTGATAAAATATTGCCTTGACTTTCTCTCAACTTTGAGTTTGGTGTTTGGATTGCCACTACTATTCATATGATTTGAAAGTGAGAGACATGAGACAAAAGGAGAGAAAACAGTGAAAGCATTAAGCTAGCAGATACTTTAGAGCAGTGGCACTCATATGGAAACTGTGCTTCCCCAAGAACAAGCAGTTCCCAAAGGTCAGGCATTGAAAGGGAGGCTGTTGTGCCTTGCCTGTTAGCTTTCCATGTAGGCGTTAAGTGGTACTTGGAAGAGTGAGTATGGATGAATAATGTGATGCTGTAATGAAACATTTGAGTGCAAGTGTCCCGGGCTAGCCTGGGAGTTACAGTTGGAGGGAGGGCATAATAGAGTCCTCTTGCAACATAAATTGGAGTGTGAAGATTATTATACAGAACAGGTGAATTAATACGTTTTTGATCAAACGCCATCAATCACATCATCACCCAGATATAACTCAGGTTGCCTTGGTTAGCGTTGTGATGATTTACTTCAGGCGGAGATCAGTGTCCAGGGTGAATACGAATAAGGCCTTGAGAGAAAGATGGGGTTCATATAGTTGAGCCAGGTTTCAATTAGTTGTTGCTTTTGTTCTTGTGCAATTGAAGATCTGGAAGAGGAGTAGGCAGTGTTTGAGTCATTGAATGTCCGGAGCAGAGGAGACTTTCAAGCAGAGTGTATTGGTGAATTTTGATGCTGTAATATCAGCCTGTACCTAGGGGCAAAGCATTAGTCACAGTTGATACCAGGGTGTATACAATGATCACATGCAGCAATAAAAGATTGTATAACAGCAGTGATGGCTACTACTTAACGGACATGGCGGGAGGGATGAGAAAAAAAAAATCACTTACCTGAGGGCCGGCCGGCCGCCACCTCTCGGTCCTCTTGGTCGTCGACTCCTAGAAGCAGGAAGCACATAGGCTCCCCTGGCCTATCATGAAGCTGCTGTCACCAGCGCCGTGGTTTGCCATTCATACAGGGACTGGGTGCCTGTGCATCTTTTTCACCCAGGCTGTGCAATACAGCCAGGTGGAGAACATGCTAAGTGCACATGACTGTTTGGCCGGCCCAAGGCGGCCAGCCAAACAGTCATGTGCACTATGGGGCCGATTACGAGTTTGGCAGTGCAAGAGCGGACCGCCATGCCGGCGGCCTGCTCCCGCAGCGCCAAACCTGTGTGGGCACCGCCCACTAGATTACGAGTTTCCTCGTGTCTGGCGGGCTTTTTTCGGTGGTCCCACAGCGGTGCCTCTGAAAATAGGCACCGCAATGGGAACGCCAAAAACAATTCCTACACCACATGGACTATAAAGTCCATGCGGTGCAGGAACTGGAGTGCATGCACACAGGGGGGCACATGTTGTGCCCCCCTGCATGCATGCCCATGGGCAACAAGGGGCCCTATAGGGGCTCCTTTGTGTCAGGACTGCCAGCCTTTTAATGGAGGAAAGACATCCATGACACCGCTGGTGGTCCTGAAACTCGTAATATGCATGGCAGTGCCGCAGAGGCACCACCAGAATATTACTGAGCCTCTGGCCGCTGTGCCACCACCAGGGAACGGCAGTTCCCTGGCGGTTGCAGCTGTGCAATGGCGGTCCGACCACCAAAGTTGTAATTATCGGACCTCCGGTGCGGCGATGGCTGGACCGCCACCGCCGCGCCCCTGCGAGCCTGGTGGTCCTCGGACCGCCAGACTCGTTATTAGGCCCTTAGAGAGTGCCCACCACTCCTCCCCCTGCTCTGGCCAGCCCTGCCCCACCCCACAACTAAGCCAGTACGGAAAAATAAAATGATAACATTGTGTTATTATAATTTTATTTTTCCTTTTTGAACTGCTCACAGAGCAGCGAGGCGACGCTCCTCCGCCTTAGTGGAGGGGCCGCCGCTGTATAATAGTATGCACATGTAGCTGATTGACCGTGCATCTGAATACTGGTTGGTAGGTTGCATAGCAGAGCAATGAAAAACAAGACGTGTGTATCAGGCTGTTGCGTTATCACCTTCTACGAAATTGCACAATCCGGCAGCTTTGGACAGGAGGGAAATGTTAATGTAAAGAATGCGTTAATATTATGTTTACGCTACACCTCATTTTTTGTATATAACTGGTGCAAAAACATCTAAGTCTGGGCGCAAGTGCTATTTGTGCAGGGGTGTTTTTGCATCCACTAAACGTCTGATAGACATTGGTGCAGAGAGAGTAGCTACGCATTAGTAATTGTTACAATATTTCTCATTTGCTGTAAATATTCTTTCTTTTATAAACGGCTGCAAAAAACACAAAGTCTTGGACTTAAAACATGCAAATCGCTTGGTTTGCACTCACTCGAGAAGGAGAGAACATAACGACGAAAAATCAATTTTAACTGCAGTTACATTTGGCAGGCTATCTTTCACATTGGCTCAAACAGTTCCTAGGCCCCTGGCGTAATTATCACGTGTGGGCGGTTTTAACGAGAAAGCTGTAATTTAGGGTGGGAAGCCAGAGGAAAGACGACTTTCTGTCCTCACTGCAATGTAATTCTTGGACAGTAAATTAATTGGAATTTACAGAGCAACTCTTTCAGAAAAACGACATGGTTTATATTTTAACAATCTTAGTAGTAGAAAAAGCCTGACGTGGAAATAATAAGTCTGCAAATTAACTGAAGGGAAAATCATGTGACTGGAAACACAGATACTAAAGTGATTATACCCAATAAGTAGTGATCTTGCTACTGCCAGGCATGAATATATTTGCACCAGTGTAATTTCACGTTGTGAACGTTTGCTAAAATGCCATTTTTTTTATTCCAATAGTACGATTTTATTACATTTTTTCTTCACAAGGAAGTTATTCTTCTCTGTGGAGAAACAACTTCTACTCAACCAATTTTAGGTGTGTTCCATTCCACTCCCACCCTGGAAACCTTGAGGATGTGGCATAACGGTTAGAACGGCCGAACTTTGAGTTGGCTAAGCAGGTTCGAATCTCGGCTTCCGCTCAACATCTCGTGATTCTGGGCAAATCACTTAATCTCCCCGTGCCTACCAAAAATGAATTTGTCCTTGTATAACGTAACTGGTGCTCATGTAAAGCGCTCCAATACCTTCGGGTCGAGTTCGCGCTATATAAAAACTGCAGCAACAAAAAAAGCTATTTGCTCTTGATTTTAGCAGGTGTGAATCTCTGGCATTTGCAAAGTGAGGACTGGTTGAAAAAGAATGTGAGAAAACTCAAACACTCTTGTCTATTGGTGTTCCCAAACTTTACAGGGCAACATACAACTTGAAATGCGCGTTCCTTACATGTTGGGTGTGACATACTCAAGTTTAATGTTACAACCACACCAGGGGATATTATTATCTCTAGGTAAAAGTATTTAGGTAAAATGATTTACAAGTGTAATGTATCCTTCTGAGAATAGCTTGCACCTGTAAACGCCTGTAAATCAGATTTACACTTACAAATAGTTTTGTGACCGGAGCCCTTTGAGCTTTTCGTTACTTCGCTGCTTGTATGCAGCCAATGTATTGACACATTCCTCAAAAAATGCTCTGAAGAAAAACGAAGTTGTTTTCAAATCGGAAAAAGGCTATAAAGCAAACTTCTTGACGTACTAGATAAGATAATTGCAATGTATGGGCTTTGTCCTTCTCTCTTGTCTTCAAGGATTAAATACAAAGGTAAAACCAATGAAAGGAGGTTGTCCTTTGGCGTTCTCTCCTCAACCCTCCTTCGTCCCAGTCCTTAGGTTAATGAGGAAAGTCCTCCTCCACCAGGCACTACCTGATCCAGCTAAAACAAGCAAAAGTCCTTTCCTCCATCATGCTCTTCAGCCCCTCACCTCACAAGGGGATAATAAAGCCACATGACTCCCTGTTCTTTGGTCTGTCCCTACAGACACTGCTTTGTGGGGCCGACTGAGCAGAGGCGGCTAACCTGACTTGTTTTGGTAAATGTCTTCTGTTTGCTTTATTTTTTAGCCTATTGACTTGTAAGGATATTCCTATCATTTTGCGGTGTCCTGATTTTTTTTTCTTTTTTTGGAAGGTGAGGCTTATTTCTCTTGTTGCTCTTGCTTTTTGGCATCCCTCTACCTAAAGTGTTGTGCTTTGTTTGGTAGCCTCCTTCAGCATACTGTTCTTTCCATTATGGATATACAGACGATGTCCCAGTGTGTTTGTCCCTTGTCAGATAAGATTTCTGCTTTCTGCTCTATTTTTAGGCTCTTTCTGCATAAAGTTTTTACCTTGTAGGATGGTCTCATCCTGGGTTTATGAGCTTATGCAGGATTTGAAGCTTCTGTTGTGCTTCTAGAGGACTGAGTATGGCGAACCTTGGATGGGATCCTATTCATTGTCTCCAGTGGTGCTGTCACACACGGTGATCCTTGTGACAGGACACTGTGTGCCCCTAGAGGGTTGTCTTGGTGGTCAGCTTTGGAGCCATTTCATTTGAGGGCCTTCTTTGTCCATGGCTGGTTGGTGAATTCCTTTTATCTTTTCCTGTTCCTCTTGAGGACCTTTCAGTCCTGATTGCCTACCTGTCCATGTTGTTGTGGGTATGGTATGTTTCTGTTCTATCTGACCTTTAGAAATTCTGTCATTTAATTAGTTGAGCATGTGGAACTAGTCATGCTGTTCGACTCTCTCTCTTGTGAGATGTGAGCATTTAATGATCTCTGGTGGGATTATTGCGGTGCATGTGGCCCTTTCTCCATGCTATGTATCCTCCACAGTTGCAGTGTTCTATCTGGTGGCATCTTGAGGCGCCAGGGGGTTACCTGTAGTTGGTTGTGGATAGAGTCATGAGTTTACCACCTTGTTACTTCCTCATGTAATGTAAGGACTGGGACATGGAAAGGCTGAGGCAGTAATGTGTCAATTATCAACCGGGAATCTCCATTAATCTTCCTCTATCCAGTACTTATGACCTTCACTCGCTGTCTGTTGTGACATCCTTGGTCTCCAATGCTTGGGGAAGTTCTATGGTCATCTCATCCTTCACTGTCCCTCCTCAAGGGAAGGGATGAAGGAGGCGTTTGGAGGAGTGTTTAGGAAAGTTTTTTGTTTTGTTTAGCTGGGTCAGGTAGTGCCTGGAGGAGGTTGGCTCACCTCACTAATATGGGATGAGGAAGAGCAAAGTCGAGTACTGAAGATTACCACTAAGTAATCAGTGCATTCTTGTCTGTCCTTGCCTCATTATTATTCCTCTTGCCTTTTAACCCTGTGGAATACAGAGGAAAAACCACAAACACATAGCTAATCCTGGAACAGCGGACAGAGCTGTGGTCACAATCACATTAGAACATATGGCTAAGAGAAGTGGAGCAAAGTCCAGACTATAAGGTCAATATGATCCCGATTGTCTTCAGTGTAGCAAATGTTGATTGACGATGCTTTGGATCAAGGAGCCCAGTAGTACAAATGTTCGCCACCAGTAGGGACAGGAGGGCAAAAAAATCTGTAATAGGCAGAAAAGGAGATATGTAAAAAAAGGCGAAAGCATTCAACATATTGATGTACGCTCAATCATGGCAAGTCAGCAAATTTAATACATTACACCCTTTTGTAAGAGGGCATGTAGAGCAAGCGGGACAAAATGGGTTTATTCATTTATTTTATTCATTAAACATACTTATGAAGAGACATGGGCAGAGGAGCACTTCACAGGTAACATGAAATGCATTGTGAAGTAAGAAGGAGACTGAGAAAAGTATTAATAGTACTTAAAAAAGGAAAACTGTGTCCTCCAAGATGGGCCCATGTCAAATAAAATAATATCCTCAGGGGACTTTAATAAGAATCTGCTTGGGTACCAGCAAGACGGTGAGCTTTTACACTCTCAGAATGCATATTGGTCAATTCCGGCACAAACTCAAAATCTCGCTTTCAAATACGACAAAAAGGGCAGAGAGCTCATAAAGGAGTTAGAGTTTCTCAGTCTAAGAGCAATTAATGGCTGTTTCTCGACTGACAAACCTCCTTGCTCTACATTCCATAACCACAAAAACCAGCTCTTTAATAGACTTCATTGTGCTCTCTGCACCCCTTATCCATCTTGTCATCGTTTTTTCCATAATACCCAGGAGAGAAAGCGACCACCTACCACAGGAACTGTGCCTTGCCATCATCCCTGATAACCACCCCTCAGACCAAGTAATCCTTGGTAGTATTCAATAAAAAATAAAAGACTGAAATGGACATCTGGCACAATTATTGCACGCTCCGAGTCAGCAAAAAGTTCATTCTTGGCTCATTTGTCTGAGACGAAGGCCACCTACAGCACCTGGGACCAATTTACTATGGAATGTGTTGCCCAATACACAACCTCTGGAAGAAGTGCTAATACCAACACAGAGCGACAAGGACAAACGCTCAGAGAAAACTAAAAGAATTAAAGCGTTCCGCAAACCAAGCCCTCGATGCTTATCAAAAAACTTCAAGCAACCATTCCTTGAAAGTCAAAATGATAAAAGCAAGGTCTGCCTACAGGAAATGCAGATGGGAATTTAAAATAGAGACTAGCAATGAACTTTGTGCCAGACTTCTACATGATTTAAAAACCAACAAACATGAGAAATTCTGGAAAACAGTGAGCAACCTAAATGATCTCTCAAAAACTAAAACAACAGTTAACATCCAAGAAGAGCACTGGTTTGAGTATCTCTCAAAGCACTTCAGCCAATCTGAGAGCATGCTGCATCTGAGCAAGACTGCAGCTTATTAGTCAATGGCATCACAAGAGTTTCATTAGATTCCCAGTGTAATACAGGCTTTCAGTCCTCTGAAATTTCATGCAGCAACAATTGAACACCAAATTTCGAGAAGCCGCTGGGATGGAGCTCCTGGCCCAAATGGCCTTCCATCTGCCATTTTCAAAGAGAACAAATATTTCAGGGCAAACAACTTGGAGTTAGTCTTTGAGCGCATTACCACTCTTAACCTCATCTCCTCTTCATGGACATGCTCAACTAGTTCTCTGATTTACAAAGGTGGAAACGACTCCGACCCCGCAAATTTCCGACTTATATCGATCATAGACGTTGAGCTAAAAAAATACTTCGCTGGCTGGCTCATTGAGGATCTATCATCCAGGGCTGCCGAAATGTGTTTAATTCCCTTTAACCAAACAGGGTTTGCGAAAGGCATGGGAACTATATTAAATTTACTGGCTCTATCACTATTACTAGATCAACACAAGAAAAACTATCAGCCCCTTTACCTCTGTTTCATAGATTAAAAAGCAGTGTTTAATCGAATAGACAGTGGCGTGCTTTGGAATAAACTCGCCAGATGGAATATACCTCACCCTCTGCTGCAAGTCCTGGTCCTTCATCATACCAACACCTGGGTTAGAATAAAGGTAGGAGATGCTGCTCATCTGTCCAGAAAAATTCAGCGCTCCCCCCCCCCCAGGCTTAAGACAAGTGTGTGTCTTAACCCCCATTCTTTTTAATCTTATTCTGACAGATCTCCTGTCCAGCCCTGGTCAGTATTATCGGAAACTACTCATTTAGGGAGATACCTCTCAGGAGAGGTGTGAACGTTTTTGAGTTTTGCATTTCTTAACATAAAACTTTGGCGATAATGTAAGAACTTGGTGATTGTGAACAATCTGTCCTTTGTAGTTTATTTAGTGTTTGAACTCATTTCTCGTCCAGATATTCAAGTCGAGTCCAAACTCCACTTAAGGCTACAGGACAGACTTTTTATTTGGAAAGTACGAGGGAAGTTATGAGTATATATGAAGCTTACATGAAACAATCTGTTTCACTTTGAAGCCTAACTTAATAGTGGGGTAAAAGAAGGGGCGGGTTAACAGATAATCACCCCATATCATTTGGTAAGGAAACAAGCATTTGCAATTAGTCTCACATTTGTGAGATTTAGAGGTATTGGCTTATAAATGACGATGTCTTTTACATGTGTTTTGTATTGGAGTGATGTGGATGTAGGCGGCTGCAAACGTTTTTTTTATCAAGCCGGCACACAGTAAATAAAACATTTACACATCATTACAATCCACAAGCAGAGGCAAACAAAAAAATCGTGCCATAGTAACACATAATTCACAAAAAAGTGGAAATAGTACCTCAATTATAGCGCTTGCAGCAGACAGACTAGTTACATTTAATTAGTCGAAACTGTAGCAGTGGTGTAAGCTTCCATTATGTGCACAGTGCTGCACAGACATACACAAACAACCAATGCATGTTTTCCTGCCACACATAGAATGGTTACTGAAAATGTAGCAACAAAGTATGCTTCCTGAAGCGTACATATCAGCAATAGCAGCAGTCCAAGTTTACTCACTTATACATCACAGGCAGCAGCAGTGCAAGCTTTCCTCCGCTTCTGTAACTGCGCATGATTGCATATGATGGAGAGCGAGGTGTGTGGTGTATTAGAGTGAAGTGTGTGCTAGTAAAAGATCACGTGTGACATGGTGCAAATCACAAGGTGAAGGGATGGTGTATGTGAGTGATGGAAATACTTGCAAGAGAGAAAAGATAGCAACACATGGTTGAAGGCGGTTTCTCACCGAGGGCGTCGGGGCTCCGCCCCCGTTACATTCTACAATATTACAGCAATGCTCATATATATTTTGTTTTAATTAAAAAATACCCCCTTTGTTATTTGGTATTGTAGTGGTCTACTCTACTTACTAGTTTTACTAGTAGAACACGGGGTACTGTGCCCATTCACTGACACCGCCGCCGTTGTCCAGTGACCACTGTCACGTGACTGCTTGACTGCTTGCTTGCTCCCTCTCCGGGCGGGCCCAAAGAAGCTTAACTGTTTGCCGGGCTGACAACCTCACATCCCTGAAGCCTGTGAGGTCATCAGTTCGGCAAAGACTTAGCTTCAAGGCCCAGTCTCCACCCCCTGATGGCGTGAAGGTAGAGTTAGCACCGGGCGTTTTAATTTCAAGCCCGGTATCGCTAACCCCCCACGTCAATCAGACAGTGGAGAGCTAGTCACCCCACCCTGTGACGACTTGGGAAAGGGTGTGGCTTTGGCGGGTGGGAAGCACAGGAATCAAGTCTGCGCAGACTCGACCTGAGTGCTTCCCGCGTGCGAGTCTTCGTCAATTGGAGTGATGGAAGCCATTTCACCAGTACTGTCTGCGATGCCACTGCTGCTCGAGTCAGACTCATGTTGAGTCTTCTTCTGGACTGCAGCCGTGCTGCCCGGGTGACGTCGCGGCTGGCTCCTACCATCTATCAGGCCGAGAGCTCGCTGACCGACAGTAAGTCTCACTCAACTAAGTTCTTCCAAATTGAGCGCGTCATCATTCAGCCTGCAAAGTGAGTTACAGCCGCGTTGAACTCTGCATAATTCATTGCACTGCCGTCACTAGTCTGTCTGCAGTCTGCACAATCGCATAATAAACGTTCTGTGCTATAACACTTTAACAGAAGAGATCGGCTGCCTCCGGTCCTCTCCTCGCATGTCAACCTGACCTGGCCCAGTGTTGTCGCAGCTGTAGAGGTGTAGTGTATGTGTGCTAGTGCACTACTGTTGTCATGGGGTATAGGTGGAGGCCCATGGTTAGACAATGTCAAGCGGCACCATTTAGGCTGATGAGCCGGTCGCCATTTCCTGGCCTAGCCCAAGGTGTAGGCCGCCAGTTACTGTCATTGCCAACCCAAGCCCTCTGTTCCACTGTTCATGTCCAAAGCAGGTATTGATATGTTAGGCCCGTGAAGGACCCAGCGCGGTGTGTCCTAATTATTCTAATATGCATATGAGGTCACTCTCCAGCACCTCTCACTGCATCACATCGCTGGACCCTTGCACCATGCAGTTCAGGCCAAGTCCCACAGGGTCACCCAATTGAGTTACCTGTGCCAGCCCGCCTCTGTGGAGGGTTCCGCTTGCCCCCAGTACTAATTGACTCCTGCAGAGGGCACAGCTCTAATTTGCGTGTCCCCCGCTTGGCCGCAGCTTACCTACCATATGTTACCTCCCGTGGTGCTGAGAGCAGGTCCGGATCGAAGCAGGCCACGCGGTCTCTTCTTGAGCGGGTGCTCTTATGCGGCCGCCAGTCCCTCCTCAGGGCCCATTCTTCATGTTCCCCTGGCCTCAGTACCTCTTCCAGCATCTGTACAGCTCCAGGCTCATCAGCTCATGTCCAGCTCCAATCAGGCGGGCCTGTGGTTTCCGAGCCTCCAAATCTTCATCCCTCAGGTGCACTATGGTTCAAAACTTGCCTGTTTGTGTTTTCTTCATCTTTCGCAGTTATATGCTGCATCTTTGCAGTTCCTTGTGTGTCTCTACAGGGCAGATGTGGTCAAATATTAAGGGCGCAGAGGGAGAGCCTCCCTAATTTGTGTATGCCATGTTTGTCTGTTAGCCACTTCCCCCCCTTAGCTTCTAAAGGATAACAATGCTGCAGTGTCATGTTGTCGCACATCTTTTACCTATTAATTTACTTTTAGGGGAGTACATGTCATCATTCAGCCCTGTTACTGTAAGCAAAGGTACAGCTGAGCTCTGCATTGCAGTCACTGTCTGCAGTCTGCGCAAAGTTGAGTTCAGCTTCAGTGAGGCAGGCTCAGGCTCCACGATGGGGCCTCTCTCACATTCTAGTGCCCTTCCATTTCTGGCGCTTTGCAGCAGCTGTAAGATCTTCTTAGAGTTTCTCGTTGCTCAGATGGGCGTAATTTCTGATATTTATAGGTTTCCCTCGTCTTCATTGCTTGATTTTGCTCATGAGAATGTGTCACTCATAGTTGTTGAAATGTCACTCATAATTACACTGAAATTATGAAAATGTCACACATAGCAATCTGAAACCTTGGCAGCTATGCTGCGTCACTTGAGTCAGACATTCAGTCAGACTGCATGGTTTTTGGAGCTGATGCCAGGGCCCGAGGCAGTCAATCCGAATCGGATTCATTATTACATTACTGAAGTGCCGGCAGCAGCTGAGCTAGTCCTGGTTGCTTGCCGCTGCGCACAGCACTGTACTGCTGCAGGTTGCTGTCCGGAGGAGTACTAGGACAGTGGGACTATGACTACTTTGAACTCGGCGGGAGTTGGGCAGTTCACAAGGTAAGGCCCAGGTGGGCATTTTTTAACTTATGTAGGCCCGTTTAGCCTTAGGGCCTTGTCGCATGGATTGATGTCGGGGTGGGGAGGGGGGCAGACACAGTACATTGCCAAATATTTTAGTTCAGTTCTGAGTTAAACAATCGCATATCTTTTCTTTGTCCTCCATAAATGGAACGAAACGTTTATTCAAACGCTGCAAGTATTATTTCTGTGCATTGTAAGAAATATTTCACTCTGACTCTAATCAAACAATGGCGAATGTATGCAGAATGTTTCTCTGCAAGTATGAGATGTAGTGTAGGGCCCAATGTTGTTTCTAATATATGTGCTTGATGTAGCTAGACCATTTGTTATATATGTATTTATTGTGATTTTATGTGCAATCACTTGTGTTAGGCTGATGAGATGGTAATTTTCGGTTACAAGGCACCTAATGGACCCGGGATGGTGGAAGAAAAATCCTTTATAGTAATGTTTCTCTGAGGTGTCATTCAATCTAAAATTTACTTACTGTTGTGGAGTGCATTGAGAAGACATTTACGATCCTTTGTGAAGGGACAAATAGCAAGCCAAACATCTTTGGTCACTTGTGCGTAGGAAATATTTGAAAATCTAAAATGTAATTGTTCTCTTGTTGCATTTTGAAAGTAATGTATTGCATTTTTATGTGTTATTGTGTACAAGCGCTTGCCTTTCCTTTAACACAGCATATTATGTAGGCACACAGTTCAGGGCTCTGCGTGAAATAGTTACAATTAATCCGCATTGCCAAGAAATGGTGAAATGTACACAGAATCTCTCTACCATCTATGCTGCCTTTAAAAACAGGAGAATACAGTAGATTTTCTGTTCATCATTCTCAGATCTGCCTGTAAGTGCAGCTGTACGCAAGTCAGTAGTACTAAACCTCAGCAGTGTTAAGATCCCACACCACTAGCAGTAAAACTAAAGCTCTACCCATTTCATTGGCCAAGTTGCACCTTAGGTCCCATATGGAGTATACTTAAAAGCAAATATGACTATTTGGACACCATCTGTAGTTTATATCTCGCTTCTTCTAGACATGTACACAGTGTTATCTGTGCTGCTAACCAGTTCTGTGTAATCTTGTTTTATATGAGGCACTCAGCTACTCCAGTCCTGGCTATATAAATACAGTAATAATAATAAATAAAAGTTCAGCAATCATAAATAAGCGGTGCTGAGCTTAAATCGTTAGCTTCTGTGTGATCCCCTTCAGCAATGTTGCCAGAATTTCTTTGAGACATATTGGACCACAAAAATAAAAAACATAAACTTGAACAGCATCCAGACTATGCATAATTTTTTGAAAACAAAATGGTCCCCAATAGGAATCCTGACATAAGGCTATTACAATGGTTTACACACATATAAGCTGTTAAGGTGATATGACTGAAGTAAATGCTCATATGCTACTATCTAGATTTTGTTTAAAGATCTTTGTCCATGGATGAATTAGGGAGCCATTATGACAGATACTTTTGGCAAAATATAATAAATAAAGAATGCGGTGGGCTTAGTGTGATGGGAAGGAAGTGGGGATGAGACAAAAGTGTGGTTGTGAGTTTAGGCGGCAGGGGCTGAAGAACGAAGGCAGCAGTGGCTGGGTGATAGCTCAGCATTAGTACATGTGAAAATAAATAGATTAATTTCCACTGGTGGAACAAAGCAGATTGAGGCACATTTTAATTGGAAAAATGTCATGTAATAAGCAGTGGTGAAAATGGTCTGAAAGAGCAGTAAATTAACAATAAAAATGGGAGTAGGAGAACTCGATTTGTGCTCACTTCAATGTTTGCCCAGAATGCATAGACATTCATACTGGCAGGAAGGGCTCACAATACAACTTTGCTTTCTAAAATTTGCTTGAAAATGCACCTTTTGCCCACTCTTTTTTCAAAGATTTCTCGGGGGGAGAACCCCCCTGCACCCTCCTTAGGTTGTTAGGGATCGCTCGCTACGCTCGCTCGCCGCGGTACACTCCAACTAAAATTTAACGGCCACCACTTTCAAATGTCACCAGCCGCCACTGCATGGTTGTTGAAAGTTCCTGTCTGCACGCCATGAAGTACTTTTCCACACGATCCAGGATGACATGGATAAGTGAAGAGGGGGGCGGGAGGAGGCAGGGCACGAGTGCCAAAGAAAGGGAGAGGCAGTATCATTGCTCCGCTACTATCGTCACGCCGTCTGCCTCCAAATTTGTGTGAGGGGTGCTCTGCTTTGAATATTTATGCTACAGCAAATACAAACATAAAGATATTCTGTTTACAGCAACTCAGCACATTTCTCGGCCCTGCCAGCCAACAGAACAAACGCAGCCCACCGCCATTTGTACAGAATAGACAAAATGTATGGCAAATTTAAAAAATGCAATAATTAAAAAATAAAAAATAATCGAATTCCTTCTGGATGGATCAAACCATGTGAACCACTTAGAGCGCAAATTATACAAACAGCTTGACTGTATAGGCTCGAAGACATGTATATTTTGTAAGAGCGCAGCGCTTATGTCCTTACCTGTGTGTGGTCCCAAAGAGAGTTGTTTGTGCCCAAAAACTGCCTTTGTTCCGGATTGTGAACTGGATTCGGATTTCAGGCTATCTAGTTTCAAAATCTGCAGGTCAACAGGTTCACCAGCCCCCTCTCTCCTACTACAGTTAGCCCCCACCCTTCCTCCTAGACTCGAGTAGCTAAAAAGAACACAAAAAATATGCACGCCCGAAACGTTATCTTTTTGGTATATTCCTAGCTAGATTTAGAGATTGCTTCTAGGTGCGTCCAAATAGGCTTTAAGAGTGAATGACATTCTTTAACAAAGAAGCGAGGCACATTTCAAGGTAGGGGGTGCTGTCAGAGTGAAATCGTGTTCTCACTCACTATGTCCCATGTCGATAGTGAATAGTTGTTGCCGCCCTTTGAGCTCGAAATGCCCCTTCTAAACAATTATTTTGTCACCCGCACTGTAGGTTTGGTTCAACTGTTTTCACATAACACTGCAAACTTATTTCAATGCTTACAATTTTTCTTTCCTCCATTGAAAGCCCGCGGCTTAGTTGTCACATGGCCTCCTTCAGCCATTCCTTGCTTTTCACAAAACTAAGCATGCAGGGAAATGTAGGACCTTTAATTGGAATATCAAAATCAGTTATAGAATGCAAATTACAATCGGCAACAGCTCCTGTACGTACCGTGGGAAGGGAAAAGCCAAAATGAAAAAGTCGGCACCAGCAAAGTAATTTACAGGGACGTCGGCGCTCGGAAACACAAGGGCTTCCTACTACAGTTATAGAACGCAAATTACAATCGGCAACAGCTGTACGTACCGTGGGAGGGAAAAGCCAAACTGAAAATGCCGGCACCAGCAGAGGAATTTACAGGGACGTCGGCGCTCGGAAACACAAGGGCTTACTTTAAAAATATTTGCAATGCTATAGGTCTATCATTTAAATGCGAGACCTATGGCATTGCAAACAAACGGCCGCCATTGTCCCGGCTGCTTCGGCAAGAAGAAGAAGCTCAATAAAGAAAAAAATGTACACGTACCGTGTAACAACCAAGTAAAGGGGTCAGTAGTCATGGGAGGATACAAATGATGACATGGCCATACTAAGGAGGGACTAACAAGCCTATTTAGGAATCAGACGCCAGCATTTACGAAGGGCAAAGACACAAGCCAATGAAAAATGTGGGCGGGGCTTCTCCTCCGTACAGTATCAACAACAGAACGCCAGAGCAGCGCTGGCTCAGGCTCGACCTAAAAAAGAGAAGTAGAGGGGGTCTAGCAGCTATATATTTGTAGGACAAATTGTTCCACGTGAACAGTTTCAGAGAAAAGGTGTTCCTGTATACAATCTACCCTCTGATTTTCATCTGCTAAGAAAGACTGCATAAACTGAACTTTACGATAAACAGGTTTGACACACACAGAAATAATAATGTTGAAAGACTCCTTTCTTTACATTATTTGTTTAGTATACCCTTATCACAAGAGGGCAGCTACAACAGGAATGACGAGGACAAGTTGCCTTGAAAGTATAAGACAGCTTATGATCCAGTAAAGAATAGTTTGTAAGTCATGTTACAGGAGGCATCCATAGCACCACACACTCCTAAAATGTCAAGTAGGATATCTGCTTTATGCATTTATTTATTTGGAAATAGAACAGAAGCAAACAATTGTATTCACCTTTGTAAATCAGGCCAATTGTGTATGTATAATACAATGGACAGAGCAATATTAGAGGAAGGGAAATGTAACATTGTGACATTTATCATTGGTGCCCGGCACACAAGTAACACGTGATTGATATGATATTTCCTCATGCAATTGGTTCATATTTATTCAAGTGAATGTCCTCTCCATGACGGTGTCAGAGTTAATGTAATTGCTAGTGTGTATTTCATAGAATGTCTGGGTGACAAAAACACCCTGTACGATTTTCTTTTACCATCAAATATTTCTCATTAGAGAGATAATTTGCCCACGGTGAAGTAATTATTTTTTCCTCATTGCGTATCTCTCGCCAATCACCTTGAAAAAAAAATTATTTTATGTTTTCAGTGCCACAGATCCTCACATCAGAGCCGACATTAGATTCTTTGTGGTTACTCATACCCACAATTTTGTGCAGAATGCACTGACCATGCTCTACATGAACTGGTCATCTTTTGTGCAAGACAAACACAAGCAAAATCTCAGTACAGGAGAAACTTTAAATCCATTTGAAACAATAAAATAGAAGCAAGGAGCATTTTCAAACATAAAAATTATGGGGCAGATCTACAAGAAACTAACGCAGCACGGTGCCGCAAGTCATTTTGCTGCGCTGCGTTAGTTTCGAAGCACAGGGATGCGACATATTTACAACAATATGTTGCATCGCTGTGCTTCCCCCTGCGCTGGCGCACAAACTGCTGCCATGCGCCGGCGCAGGCACCCTTGCACCATGGTGCAAGGATGCCTGCGTCGTGGGAAGATTGTTTTTGTGCAGGAAGGGGCACCTTCCTGCACAAAAACAATCAATTGAGGTGATTTCCTCTTCCAATGAGTGCTGTAGAATGCAGCACGCATTGAAAGAGGAAAAAAACGAGGAGAAATTAAAACATTTCTCCTCGTTGCACCTCGCTACGCCACCCCTAGGGTGGTGTAGCATTCTGACGCATTTCCAGATTTACGATTTCTCGTAAATCTGGAAATGCATCAGTGGACATGGGTGTTGTGTGGGAACACCCACAGCAACACCCATGTCACGCCCCTAACATGCAAAGTGTTGCGTGAACAGGGGCGATATTTACAAGCACAGGTTAAGTCACGCAGGGTGACTTTGCCTGTCCTTGTAAATATCACTTAGCAGGCTGCGTCACCGGTGCGTCACACAACGTGATGCACCGGCGGCGCAAGGGGCTTGTAAATCTGCCCCTATGTGTCTGATTTCATGATGTTTATTTATACATTCAATCAATCAATTTATTGACACATTTATTCAAATGCATATCCACTCATTCACCCACCATCACTTATGAACATATTGATCCTTCTAGAAGGTGATCCATCCAATCGCAATTTTGGCTGCTTGCATACCTCTATGGGCCATTGGTCCGAAGTAATATTACATTTTCTAACGGTGTGAATCGCTATTTCAGGTCGTTAGTAAATGCAAAATGGTGGTTTTTGGTATGTGCGAAAGGCATTTTCGATGGTGCAATTTGCGATTTCCATTATGTAGAAATTGCATCATTTACATTTCGAAATTGGAAATTGCAGATTGGTATTATCAAATAGCGATTTGCTAATCACTAAGTATAAAAGATTTCCTAATTGCGATTAGTCCCAAAATGGCCATTTAGGAAATGCAAATACCATCAATGTGTATCAGGTGGTAACCAGGTGCAACCTATACAAAGTCATCTAAAACGCATCTGGCTCTTTCAGAATGGCGGCTCTGTATGTTTTGGAGAGGAGGAAGAGGATTTTGGCTGGTAGGCAAAGGAGACAGGAGAGGATCTGTTTGAACAGACTGAGGAGGAGATTTCTGAGCAGTATAGACTGAGTAGTGAGGTAATTTTGGATTTAATAGCTAAGTTACATCCTCAGCTACAAACCCCAACAGCCAGACGCAATGCAATTCCACTACATGTGCAGGTTTTGTGTTGTCTACAACTTTTAGCTTATGGTAGTTACCTGGGAGTTATAGCAGTGGCAGAGGGAGTGTCACAAAGTGCATTTTCTAGGTTTTTTTCATTGGGTTTTGAACATCATGGTTGGTAAATTTAACCAATATGTTTTTTTCCAAACACTACCCAAGATATACAACCCAAAAAACAAATGTTTTATGCCCATGCAGGTAAGAGCGGTGGGGCCGGGTGGGGGAGGATTTCAACGGACAATGACGAGGGAAAATTAATTATTTATTTAATTTCCGCTCGTCATCATCCTTCGAAGTACCCCCCACCAAGCCCCACCGCTCTTACCTGCATGGGCCGCGGCTTGTAGCACAGTTTCCAAATGTTATTGGTTATGTTGATGGCACACATATCGCCATATGCCCCCTCTGCAAATGAAATCATTTATAGAAACAGGTGAAGTACCCATTCACTCAATGTTCAGGTAGTGTGCCTCATGCATCATAACTGACCTTGTAGCCAGATTCCCAGGTACCGCACATGACTCCTTTATGTTCCATCACAGTGGAATAAATAACCGTCTGAATTTGGTGATGGTTTTTTACTTGATTAGTGGATTACAACTCAGTTCATACAGTGTTCAGTAGCATCTTTGTAAAATAATTTAATTTTTTCCTCTTCTCATACTATTTAGGTTTGTTTGTAAACTATGTAAGGAGACAGTGCATATGCCTTGCATCCTTGGGTACTGATACCATATTTGAATCCAAGAACCAGAAGTGAACGGCAGTATAACAGGGCACATAAAACAATGCAATCAATAATTGAATGGACTTTTGGAATACTGAAATCGCGTTTTAGATGCCTACATAAGACTGGTGAACACTACTGTACAGACCAGAGACCTGTTGCAAAACCATTGACACGTGCTATTTTTTACAACAGAGCCATGAGGAAGGGTCTCCACAATGTCAACATAGAGCCAGAATCAGACTCAGATGACGAACTGCCACCACTACAGATGCAGCAGGACGGTACACATGCAGCAGAGGGACGCACAGAGATCCCAAACAACTATTTTTAAGGTAAGAAATAGCCAGCACACATGATGGTAATGTTTTTCCATTAATGAAAGATAACCTTTTATTTAGGTTGTAACAATGTATTGTAATTGTGTATCATCAACTGTATCCTTATAGGATGTCATTGATTAATCAAAGCAACAAATTGTGAGAACGCAAACATAACAATCTAGTATCATACATCTGAGTGCATAGAAAAGTTACTTTTTACGACCTCTGGTGTAGGTCGCCTTCTCAGCAGGACTTAGCTGTGGAATTGGGGATATATCTGTTCCAGATGCGTGTTGGCGAGTTCGCCTTGTACAGCATCTATCTGGCTCAGCTATGCCACTGATGCTAGAGCCATCTTCACTTTCAGGTGGTGGTAATATGTTGAGGACAGACAGGTTATGTGTCCGAATGTTCTCCATAGCTGTGGTCACTTGGACCAACCCACATGCTACATCTTTGCAGCAGTGCCCCATATCATTTTGGATGTTCACAGTTCTCCTGGCAAGAGTGGTGGTGGCTACTGCCAATCGATTTATTGATTTTGTAAATGCGTCATCGCGTACCATGTGCTGCTTATTCCTGCGGCTTTGCATACATTGCTCCTTCTCCATGGCAGCAATCCAAAGCTCTTGACCTTTTTGCAATTGCATCATTGAATGTGACATGCATTGCAGATGCCTATTCACTGTTTTAATCTGTTTGGCTTGCAGGCGCTGTACTGTGACGATTGATTTCTCAAGGCCACTAAACAATTGAGAACTGTCTGACAAGTCATCAGAGAAATTATCATTGTGAACTGTTTGTTATTGGACCCTACGTTGTCTGTGTGTCCTGCGCACAGAAGAAGTTGTGTTCCTGCCTTGTGTTTGCACCTCAACACCTTCCTTGAGTCATGAGCGTAGGAGTAGCAATTGTGCTGTACTCAATTTCCACTTGGGTGTCAATTGCTTCGTCGGCCTCAATGGTTTCAAACACGTCCTTAGTGTGATCTGTGGAAATGTATGTACATAGTTATTATAAATAAATGGTTACTAAGTTTGGGTAATATTGTTGATAATGTGATTTATGGGTTTTTGACATGAAGATTATATGTAGATATGTGTGGTTTATACATCGACATACAGTATCCCATATAACTTAGTTGTACTACAACTCCCATAATGCATTTTCAAATTACAGCAAACATCTAAAGGAGTTTTTATAGCTAAGATGTACTTGAAGACTAACAAACAATATGTTATTGAAAAATGTATGCAAGAAAATATTTTACCTTAGCGTGAGCATGTAGAATAAGAGGTGTCAATGTCTGACTCTCCCATCATACTTTCAGGTTCAAGTGTCCCCTCAATAAGTGATTCCATTGGAGTGGGAGGAAGATGTTTGGAGGGTCCACCACTTCTGCAATGAGCCTCAGCCATCCTGCTGGCCACCATCTCTTTAGTACAGGATCTTTGGTCATACAAGTGTTTCCTTATTTCAGGTGTGGTCCTCTGGGTGACACCAATAGAGTTTACTTTTCCAGGATGCTGTTCCAAATTTTGGTTTTCTGGGTCTTATGTACAAAAAAAGATGATTTGCCAAACTACAAGTCCATGTGGGCCACACATTCCTCGGTCAACAGCTCTAGATCCTAATCTGAAAATTTCACTTTGCGCTTCCTGCTGCCAAGGTCCTTATCCCCATCATCCTCAGACATCGTGTTGTAGGGAAAAGTAAATGTCACTGCCAGTAGTCACACTGGAACGCACTTTCCTTCCAGCACCTTCCTAGGCTTCTGAGTTGTGGCCACAGCCTGTAGTTCTAAACTTCCTGGATGTTTCATCAGCATTATGCATCCAATATGCGACTTTTCCGAATTACGATTCTCTATTTGGAAATCGCATCAGTGCGATTTCCAAATTGGAAATTTCCTAATTGCGATTGCGAATTTGACGAAATTGCTAATAGTGGAATACTCCCTTCATACATCTCATTATATGATTTCCAAATAGCGATTTCTATTAAATCGCTATTTGGAAATCGCAAACAGTAAATTTCATACATATGGCCGCATGCGTGTTGTCTGTGCCTTGTGTGTCTGTATGTGTGTTGTCTGCCTGTTTATGCATAACCCGGTTTGTTGTCTGTGTACATGGGTGCCTGCATGGGGGTTGTCCCTGTGTGCCTGTGTCTGCATGCCTATTGCACTGTGCGCACTTGTGTCTGTATGAATGTTCTGTCTGTGAACGAATGCCTATAGGTGTGCTGCTCAGTCTCCAAGTTTATTAATAGGTATAACTGTATACTGATTGCCATTGGGTCAATATACTACATAGTCACCAAACTGACTACCATGTCAATGATGGTTTGATCTAAAATTGACTCCATGACCCAACACCTGAAGGACCAACTCAGGCCTTCTTCCTTCCTGCTTCGCCCGACCTGCCACTGTGCTATCTGCTGAATGTGTTTACCGCTCAATGAAGTCCTCAAGCATATGCCCCTGAGCCATCTGGATCCATAAAGTAAGGACTTTAACACCAGGCAACAGAAAAATGTCAGTCATGTCAGTAACTCTCCCAGCATTCCACCTAGCGTACTAAGCCAATTTTTATTTAGCTTTGTTGTTTCCTTCATTATTTTAAACTTTTGCAGTAACGCCTCTATAAGCCCTAAAGCCAACCCGATCTCACAAGTTACGGCTTCTTATGTCTCTGCTGCTGAATTACTGTAACAGACTGTACACATTGCTCGACAGAAGAAGACATTAGTCAAACTGTAAAAGGCCCCAAATCACTCTGCTGGCTCACATTTAGGAACTTTATATGAGTGGCATCTTTATACCAATGGGGCCTCCAGGTGAATGTCTGGGCCAAAATGGGGAATTGCCAGGAGAATTGGGCCAGGATTACAGATTCCGATGATAATTACTCATTTCTTAGTGGACCCTCAGGGTTCAACTCATACTGTGCTGGATCATCCCCCCTGCTGAGTTACAGGGACATCTGATATCAGTAACTCAGGGGGTGGGGGACAGGATTTCAGCCCATTTACTGGGCCACTCATATTGAGGGCCTTAGTCTAAGACAGACGAATTATATCATACAGGGGATTCTGCAATCCCTGTGTAAACGCCTGTCTCTAATATCTTTATAATCTGCAACATAAGATGCACCCAGTTGCTGATTATAAAGAAACAACGTCAGAACTCAACTGTAATAAGTTAGTGCAGACGAGTTCTGACATCACAATGCCTGCTGCCAGCACCAGCAGCAAAGATGAAAGGCAGGTCAGGTCTCAGAGCAGTTGTTAAAAGCAATGAAAATGAGAGTTGCTTTTCTTTCTTCTACTCTATTTTTCTAGTTTTTAGTGACTAGCAAAAACTCATGACTATCTTTTGTATTCCTTAGATAATTATAGAAAAGTTTTAATCTTTCTGCATGTTTCTACACATTCTGAGCTACTGAAGCTTTTTGTAAAAAAAAATTTTAAACTGACTTGTCTAGAACTATTTCTAATATCTTTTTGCAATAAATATCTAACAGGTTTTTGATGTGTTTAATTTTGCACTAGAGGTTCTATTTTTATGGCTCATGGTTGCAAATATGCTCTCTCTTTCATATGAAACAACTACGCACCAAGGTTTTAAGTAGTTTGTGGGAAAGGTGATGGTGTTGGAGTTTCATAACCCTATAAAGAAAATGGGCCTTTGGCCTTGTTCCTGTATATGGTTATAGAACTCCTCAGTGACTTGCGTTATCCTAATCATGTATGGCAGAGTGTACTTTATCCCTTATATCACGCTCCCCCAATGGGCCTCTACTTGCTTTCGGTAAAGGAGAGGATACAATTCAAGACCCTCTGTATTTTCCACAGATCCCATAGTGGCCAAACCTGAAACTACTTGGACAGAGACTTCTAAGCAACCTCTCAGAGGCCACTATCCAATGATTCACTGAGAGGCAAATAATTTGTCAGTAATCTCTAGACATACAAAGATTTACAGCACAGAAGGATATATTTATCTTTAGAGATGAAAGAGAACTTTCTGAGGTAGAAAAGAACGCTGAAGACTCAGCTCTTTCAGTGTAGTCTAGCTGCAATTTCCCAGGGTTCCAAAATATATAACAATTATGTAGCCACTAGAATACTATCTGTTTTGTACTAAACTAAGATGAGAAAATCCAGTCTTTGCTGCCTTCTCACTACCAGTTATTGCCTATTAGCCATCTGGATGTTTCTGAACAATTAAAGACCCTTCCATCTATTCTACAAACTACAGTGCTGAATTATATGGTATGCAATTAGCAAGTTGTGACCCCCCTTCGCCTACTTGGTCTGACATATAAAGAAAATCTTGTACAAGAACAGGAGTTTTAGTGGAAGCGATTTCAGCAACATTGAGCCACGCTGTACCAAAATCAACACTATCCAGTACTGCACTCCAGCACACAATCTCTTTGGGGAGAAACGAATAAACATTGAAAGTTTATATTTAAAACCTTGAACGCTCTGCATGTTGTGGTTGGCTTCCTGACATGTAGTGGCAGAGAATTCTACTATATCATCTCAGAATGTGGTGGCTGGCTGATTAGAATGTTGGAGGTTAGTTAATGTGGAACTGTCTAGCTGCTTAGTTGTTGTTGGCAAACCACTTCTACTATTAAACCTTCTCCACAAATTTGACTGTAAAGTTTACCTCCATTAGGAGAAGGACAGAAAATAACATTGTCCAAGGGTGAGCTTAGAGATCCAAGCACTGGGTAGGTACATACCATCGAGCAGAAGACTTTGCACAAAAACAGCTCACTCACTCACAAATCATTCCGGCAGTGTTAGGCTACAGCACATCAAGAGTGGTGCTCAACAAACAGTATGTGCAATATGGTTCTTTTCTATAACCTTACCACTGACTAAATCCTATCAATGTTCTGTCAATGAAATAGGATCATCCATCGCAAGGTACAGTTAGACCCTGAATCACCCAAAGGATGGACCCAGTCAACATGTTGCATTCTCATAAAGTGGTATTTTTCAGTACCCTATCAGAAGCCATTTTGTTAAACATGGTGTCCCACTTTGTTCAATACAAGGATGGTTTGTTTATGGAAGCCTTGGTTATGCATGATTTCTGGTTCAAGGCCCATCAACACCCATATCCTTCTCAGGGTTAGTAAAATGATAGTACCACCAACTATGCCTGTGACACACAGTCACAGGCACAGTTGGTGCAGTGCTTAACAATATCCTCTGGTACTAAGCAAGAGTGTCCATAAACACTTCTGGCCGATATCCACAACTGATTCCAACAGCAATGGGATTTGTATTAGTACGTAGGACTCCAAGTGCAGGGAAGTGCAGGCTTCAAAACAAAAAACTAGATAAACTTTAATTGTAATCTATCCCTGGAATATATCCTGAGGTCAAAACAGTTCTTAACTGGGATTTTTATGATCTACTTCATAAGGTGATTCGGAGCTAGACCTACATCTTAGTCAGCAGCCAAGTTGCGCATCTTAGTTTGAACTTACTAACTTTGGTGAAAATCTTGCTCACTGACATTCTATGTGTATGATCCAATAAGAATATTGGCATTGTGCTAACCTAGCTGAACACTCTCGCTCTGACAACAGTAGTCTTTTATCAGGATATTAATTCAATCATCAGTGTCCTTCATATTATTGTTGCCTCTATCTTTATTGTTGCACAAGCACTCTAACTGAACACAAGCTTCTTTTTGGAGAATCTTTCCCCAACTTGATTATTTCTTGTTTTGCCCTTTTAGATGATACGTACAAGATTTTAGCTTATTAATTTAAGTGAAGCAATCAATCCAACTTAATAATACAGTACCTTGAAAGGTAAAATCAACGTCAGTTGTTATTTCACATGCAGTTACAATGGGAATTACAAATCCCTGTAAGCACTTCAGGATTACCTTTACATCAGAAGGATTTATGAAACTGAATAATGTATAAAAAGAAGAAGAATTAAAAAAAGTTTAGTAAATACATTTGGAATTAATCTCTTTAATATTGGGGAAGGTGTAAATCCATCAACTGATTTTTTTAAATGCAGTGGTAAATATCCCCAAGCTTAATCCCATGGGAATATTTTTTAAGCAATGCAAAATTACACCAAATTTGGTAGAACGTTAAAATGACACTCAGAAATCCTACCTTTCGGTATTTAGTGTAAAACAGTTCAGCCATTTTAGAGAAATTTACATTTATAGAGGTGCTCGGTGCTCATGAAGGGGCTAAAATTAAAATGGTATCTGTATGGTTGATCCCTCGGGAGTCCTGCAATACTGTAAATAATAATAAAAAATTAAGGCCTCTAAAAGCTTTTCTCCCTTTTTGGTACTGTGGGATTGGTGGCAGACCCGCGTTACTGAGCAATATGATTGGGAGGTCGCAACTTAAAGAAAAAATGTTGCTGCTTCCATTACAGGACACGAGAAAGTCCTGAAGTTGTTTATACAAAAACATATAAGTGGGCAGGGCAGGGATAGCCTGGCATGCAAGGGGGACCCAGCAGGACACCACCACAAAGGGCAAAAAAGAAAAAAAACTTTTGGTTCCGCAGTACTCCCATGGGTGCCAGTACGGTCCTCCCATGAGGTACTGCTGAAATCCTGTGGAAGCCACCACACAAGAGGCCCACCAATGGTACAGCCGGACCACGCAAGCTTCTACCAGTGAAGCTTGCATGATCCTGCGGTAGTATGTAGGTGATGCTTGAAAGGTTGTACTGCGTTACCGCAGTACTGAGGGAAAAAGAAAAAAGAAAAATGTGGGATGAGTGTCCACCGGGAGTTGCCAACCTCTTGGCTAGGCCCTGCGGCAAACCCCACTGCCAGGCTCTGTGGCCAACCCCATTGCCAGGCCCTGCTGACAACCCCATGACTAGGTTCTATATCCAGCCCCATGCTGAGCACAGCCAAAGGAGGGAGGGGTTGGGCATATGCGGGGGTGACCACATGCCAGACCCCTTTGGCAACCCACTGCCACACGTAGCCCAGCAGCTGTGCTCAGCAGGAGAGTTGGGTGAATAGGATGAAAAAACAAAATTCACTGAAAAAAACAAAGTGACCTTATAGTTAGGTATGGCAATTAGATGTTACATTCTGTTTAAAAAAAAAAAGAGAGAAATTGACTGAAAAAAACAAAGTGATGCTATAATTAGGTGTAGTAATAAAATGTTAGCTGACATTTAAAAAAAAATAGAAATTACCTGAAAAAAATAAGATTAAAGTGACATTATAGATAAGTGTTGGAATAAAAACAAAAAGTAATGTTTAAAAACTAAAACAACACTGCAATTCAACAGGTAGGGTTTTTCTGAACTAACTATAACTTGCGCCTACGCCATGCACTGCACATGACCTCAAATATTACATCACTCATGACATGTTAAATGACATCATTGATCACATTACAAGTAACTGCTAGGTCTGTAAATGATAACTGGGGAATTCTTTTCCATAATACACAGAACAGACTTCATTTGCAGGAAACATAGCTTCACTAAAGAAATACAAATGTATAATGGATGGTTAACAAAGCATTCTTCTTTCTTTCAGTGCTGGTTAAAATAAAAAGTTTTACAATGACAGTGCGGCTTTCAGAGCAACAATCAGCAAATCTGACAAGCTTATCTATGTACAATGTTCCTGGCTGCAAGCAGCTACCAATAAATCCTTCCAGTTTGATAAAACATAGTAAATGCAGAACACTGTCAGCAAAAAGTTAAATACAGTGTCCTATATGCACTTTATTTTTCCATTTTCACTCTTGTTGAACTTACTCTGTAGTGTCAATGTACTACAAAAGGAAAGCACATTTTAGAATAAATGGTTTAACTTTCTTACAATGTGACTTTACATTTAAAAGTTTACTTATAATATTACACATTGTTGTATGGAAACACATTACCACTTATCTATTCCACACAAAAAAACATTTCTCAAAACATCAACGGAGATAGCTGCACTCCCAGGGAAACAATGAATACTAAAACTGAAATGAAGGATGACCCTCAAATGCTCCAAATCTATCTAAAGAGAACAATAATCAAGTAATAAATCATGTAATATAAAAGACACATAATGAGTAAGGTGTAATTTGGTCCTGTATTGCCATCTCAAAGTTCAGGTGACATTTATTAAGAACATGGCATTCAGCCTTGTGGTTTATGTCACCTGAGCCACTTGACCAATAGAGTAGTAGTGGTAGTAGTGGTGGTGGTGGTGGTGGTGGTGGTGGGTAAACACTGACAGAAGCAGACAAACACTATCTTTGTGAGGACCGTTCCCAGTAATGTGTTTAGGTACTTTTGAGAGTATCAAAAAACTAAAAGTGCAGTTATATTTGCCTCACCCGCTTGGAAACCTACCCTACTATCAAAGCAGGTGTGGAGTTACAATAGTCACTGCACACTTCATTACAGTCAATGGCTGGTCCTCATAATAATAGGTATGTTATGGGGGTGGGGTGTGTGAGTCTGTTTCTGTGTGTGTCACTTGTAAAAGAAATTAGGTAGCCACTCAACTTTAATAACTTATTACAGTTGAATTCAGATGTCACAATGCCTTCTGCCAGAAGCTAGAGTGAAAGACAGGACATGGACATAATTAAAACTGCAGTTTGAAAAACTGAAATGAAACTTGGCTTTTCCTTCATGAACAATGATAAACAGAAAGGAGCTATTTATGGCAATATATTTATTTTTGCACCCCTTAGGTAATTAGAGAAAAGATTAAATCTCCCTGCAATATAATCCAAGCTATAGTGCTTGTTTTATTTGACTTGTATTTAACTGATTCTAATATCTTTTTGAAAAAAATATCTAACTTCTTTTTGGAGTGTTTGATTTTGCACTAGGGCCTATGCTTTTATTATTCAAGTTTGTAAATATGCTAGCTCTTTCTTATGGACAACCCTCTGTAGTTTGATGAGAAAACCACTATAAGAGGTACCCTCGCCTACAGACCCCTGGGCCCCATACCTACTTTTTGCAACACCATCCCCAACCTCATCGCCACCCCCCGCCCCCCTGGCCATCGAATCCCACCACTACGTCCTATTTAGCGACCTCAACTTCCACATCGGCGACGTCAACTCGATCGCTCTCCTGAAGAACCTCAACAACATGGGCCTCATCCAACTGGTCACCGAACCCACGCACAAATCCGGACACACACTCAACCCCATTTTCACCTGCAGCAACAGGATCAAATACACCACAGAACTCACCTGGACTGACCACGCCATCGTACACTTCGCCATCTCCGAGGCCAAGCACACCATCAATAAGCGTCACACATCCTCCCACCGTAGCTGGAGCAGTCACTGAAACCCGGTGGACACAGGCCCTCACCACAACCCAAAGCCTCAGCAGACCTTGACCAGGCTGTCCAGAACTTCTCCGCCTTGATCATCACTTGCGCTGACAGAGTCGCCCCACTGAAACCAACAAAACCTCAAAAGAAGCCAGCTGGTACACGCCTGAGCTCAGGAACACCAAGCACAAGTGCTACTAACTGGAGAAGCGGTGGCGCGTTATGAAGAACCCCAATGACAGAGCAGGTCACAAAACAGCACTCAGCAACTATCACCAGCACATCAAGGAAGCCAAGAAAGCAGCTAACACCCCCCGGATCGACAACCGAACTCTTCAGAATAGTCAAGGAATTATTCAACCCGACTGCCACAGAAAACGCCATCCACCCTTCCCAAGAACTCTGTGACACCCTCTCAGACCACTTCCATAGCGAGACTGCCATCGTCTACAACTTCGATCCCCAACCCACCAGCCTCAACGACCTCAACCAACCAGCAAACACCGCCCAAACGATCATCACCTGGTCTCCACTCACCACCCAGACCACCACAGCCATCATGTCATCCATCCACTCTGGAGCGCCCACTGACCACCTGCCCCCACCACCTTTTCAACCTTGGAACTAACACAATCAGTACGGACCTCACCAGCATCCTCAATGCCTCAACACAGCAACCTTCCCAGACAGATGAAAACACGCAGAAGTCAGACCTCTCCTCAAGAAACCCTCCGCTGACCCCAGCGATCTAAAAAAATAGTGACCGATCTCCCTGCTCCCCAACCCAGCCAAAGTCTTCGAGAAAGCCATCAACCAACAACTCACCGAATTCCTGAAACGAATCCACCTACTGGATGCCTCACAATCAGGATTCCGAGCCGACCACAGCACTGAGACCGAGCTGATTGCTGCTACTGATGACATTAAAACACTCCTCGACAGGGGGAAAACTGTGGCCCTGATCCTCCGCTTACCCCTTGGCGGCGTTCGACATAGTCTCATAAAACACTCTCATCAACATACTCCACAACATCAGCATACGGCAAGATGCCCTCAAGTGGATCACTTTCTTCCTTTCAGGATGCACACAGTATCCTGCTGCCTCCCATCACCTCCGCACCCAAGGGCACCATATGTGGCATACTCCAAAGATCATCACTCAACCCCACCTTATTCAACACCTACATCACCCCCCTCGCAGACGTCGTCAGATCCCACGGCCTCAACATAATCCCCTATGCAGACAACACTCAACTTATTATCTCGCTTACCGAAGACTCCACCAACGCCAAAACCAACTTCTGCAGGGCCATGACCAACGTAGCCAACTGGATGAGAAACAACTGCATCAGACTGAACTTCGACAAGACAGAAGGACTGATCTTCGGTAACGGCACCTCCGCCTGGGACCACAACTAGTGGCTGGCTGAACTCAGACCAACCCCTACACCAACAGACCAATGGTGCAACCTGTGGATCATCCTCAACAGTCAACTGACCGTGAAATGACAAGTCAGTGAAATTGTCTCCCCCTGCTTCCACACTCTTTGCATGCTCCGCAGAATCTTCAGATGGATCCCAGTGAACACCAGAAAGACTGTCACTCAAGCCCTCGTCACCAGCCTCCTTGACTACAGCAATGCTCTTTACGCTAGCATTTCCACGCCGCAGCCAGACTCATCCTGGATCTTCCTAAATGGTCACATATCACCCCCCACCTCAGAAACCTCCACTGGCTCCCCATCCAGAAGAGATGCCAGTTCAAGATCCTCATGCCAGTCTAAAAAGCCCTCCACGATCAAGGAACATCCTACATCAACCATCGACTGAGAATCCACCAACCCTCCAGACTCCTGCGCTCCTCTCTCGCCCTCGCTCACACCCCCTGCATCCACCACAGCAGAGGCTGCTCCTTCTCCTACATCGCCACCAAGACCTAGAACGGCCTACCCCTTCACCTCCGTACAACACCCTCCCAGGCGGACTTCAGGAAAAGACTACAGACCTGACTTTTCGACAGAGACAAGATAAACTCAGCTCTAAGATACCCCTAGGGGTAACAGTGCTGCACTTTACAAATGCTGATTAATTGATTGACACTGTAAAATCAGAGTGTCACTGAGAAAACCTAGGCTTAGCTCCTGATAGCTATGACAACAAAGCAGCAGGTTTTTCTTCAGGAAAATGTGCATTAGATATTTAGGATGCACCAAAGTAACAATAAAGTCAACAAACAACACAATCAAATTCTCAAACAAATTATGTAAAAAGGAGAAAATGGAAGGCGAAAAATGATAGGGCAGTTTCACATTGACCTTAGTAAAATTTGCCAGCAAAACCTAACCAAAAAAACAGAAGGAACTACTAAAAAAATTGCACTGTCTAACAATAGCTTATTAGGCAATGTAGCTTACCACAGGACCAAGATACTGATTAGGTTGGGTTCAACAAACTTTGATCATAATCTGGTGCTGTGGTACTCACATCCATTATTTGTACTCATCCCACCTGCTTGAGTTTGATTTTGCCAGGTTGTCTGATTTGTTTTACACCTGAGTCACAATATTTTATCGTACCTAAACTTTGAAACTGACTATTTATTTCCAATTTATTGATAGCTTGACAGTCAACATTTGATAACATTATCACAGCCTCAGCCTTAACTACATCCTTGTGGTGCTTAGTGGAGTGTTCTGTATTTACTTAGCCATTCATTTTATTTACATTATACTATTCCTGAAAAAGTTGCCTAGTTGTAATGACCAGAAAGTAAGTTGAGTACAAACATTCTTTCTTTTATCCTGCTATCGCTATTCCTGGGTCTTAAATCAAGGTTTAGTATGTATATTTTTTAATTTAGATGTCAAAATTTTCCTACAACAAAGAAAGGAACGTATGTCAGAGTATTATGTATAGAAATATTGTCCAACATCAGTATTACTTACTAAATATCATTGACAAAAATATAGTCCCATTGGGTGTAGATTTTCCATTATCAAATCCAATGGGGTTAATAGTTTTGTCAGTTGATATTCCGACAACGATATTCTGGTACTACGTCTGTTTTCTTCACACCTAAATCCACCTATTTCGTAGAGGCCCATGAAAGGACGAATACATGTCCAGACCCTGATTTTCCAGACGTAATTCTGCACAGGGAGGCCCGAGAATGGTCCAAGGCGACACTTGCATCCCTTTCCATGCCAGGAAATCGGGTCTGGTGTTCCCACACCCAGAAATCTGGGTCAAGGAACACTTAGTCACGTATAATTGAGTGGAGGCGTATCCTAGCCTAAACCTTCGTACTTCCACCTCTTTACCTCCTAAAGTAGATTCATTGTTGTGGCTTGGTTTAGAAATCATCCCTTATTTATAAAGCACCCAGGACGCTCTTTTGCCTATTTAGGCCCTTAACTTTGGAACTCCCTTCCAGTCTCTTTAAGAAATTCTGCGCCCTTTGTGGCTTTTCGTAGAAGTCAAAAGATCTGGCTCCTTTAACTCACTTACCCAGCTCTCTCACATCCCCCCTACTTTGTCTTGTGCTGGGAAACCCCTCAGGGGAGCTGTGCGCACTATAAGTCCCTTAAATAAATAAATAAAATAATCGGAGAGCAGAAAATAGAAAAAAAAAAGCTGAGTCTTTACCTTGAAGTGGCTCAAATGTGGTGCAGCTCCGGTGTCGAACATCAAATTGAACTATGATTCAAACTATGGAAGGCCGAGGGGGAATCAATCCCTGGTGCAGGTATCTCAAAGGGTACAGCTATAAGCGATGCTGTGCAGAAATCTCTGCCTGTACAAGGAGGTCTTCAGCTGTGGCTCAATTCAAGTTCAAAAAGAACAATTGATGGACAGAATGCAGAACAATGTCATACATTCACCACAGTACAGAGATCTGGGCCTAAATCCATCCTTTTTTTGCTCACCATGCCATTCCAATTTGAACCCAGCCATATGCAAATCAGTCTTGACCCTGTGCCTCATGGGAACATTCCAGACCGAACTGCCAGGCCAGGTCCTCCCTGGACTGGAAACAAGCATCCTAGGACCGGTTTCGGGGTTTCACCCCTCATCAGCCAGGACAGCTTGACTCCAGTGGCATGGAGAGCACGGGACCCACGTCTGGGCATACCCGTCCCACTCAGGTTGACAAATTCAAAAAGAACAATTGATGGACAGAATGCAGAACAATGTCATACATTCACCCCAGTATAGAGATCTGGGCCTAAATCCATCGTTTTTTTGCTCACCATGCCATTCCAGTTTGAACCCAGCCATATGCAAATCAGTCTTAACCCTGTGCCTCATGGGAACAGTCCAGACCGAACTGCCAGGCCAGGCCCTCCCTGGACTGGAAACAAGCATCCTAGGACCGGTTTCGGGGTTTCACCCCTCATCAGCCAGGACAGCTTGACTCCAGTGGCATGGAGAGCACGGGACCCACGTCTGGGCATACCCGTCCCACTCGGGGTGACAAATGCAAAAAGAACAATTGATGGACAGAATACAGAACAATGTCATACATTCACCCCAGTACAGAGATCTGGGCCTAAATCCATCGTTTTTTTTGCTCACCATGCCATTCCAGTTTGAACCCAGCCATATGCAAATCAGTCTTGACCCTGTGCCTCATGGGAACAGTCCAGACCGAACTGCCAGGCCAGGTCCTCCCTGGACTGGAAACAAGCAGCTCAAAAATTAAAATTCTTAACAATAAGGTACATGCTTCTTTTGAACTACGTCCACTGAATGAAGAACCCTTTAGAAATATATGCATGCAGATTGCTTTAGGCACATGCTCTTCTCATCCCTCTGGTACTCCGGTTCCACAGGACAAGTGCACCCTAGGGAGGGCAGTGGAGCACAAAGGCTATTCACAACTCCCCAGCCTCAAAACTTCTAGGGGCGAGTTCTACCAGCAGACAGGGTTTTGTCAGCAGATTAGTTCAACTTATCTCTGTGGGCCCTAAGACTGGAACATGACAGAACGTGTACAGGAGAAGAGTGCTGGAGACAGAAGTTCAGGGCAGAGCTGAAGACAACACTCTCCAATAATCTGGCAAAAGGTCAGGAATTCTTCTTTGCAAGAAAGTGTTCTGATTTCCAGCTCAAAGCATGTTCTTTCTTGACAGGGGCTCAAGCACGTTTTATAGAGTAAACTAGTTAACTATTTTGTTGATTTTTAAACCAATCCTAATAAAACTTCTCTCTTTCCCACTCGTATTTTCGTCTCCAGTTTGAGAAATAGACCTTGTGCCATGAAATCTTCCACTGATTGCAAAACGTCAATACCTTGTCTCTACCCCTCCCAACATCTGTCTGTGGCCTCCCACAACGAAAGGTTAATTCTTCTTGGGCATATGACTTGAGAGAAAAAAGGTGTTACCAAATCTATTGATTACAGATACATCCCTGCCAGGCCAGGTGACAGCAGCGTTATTCAATTTAAAACTTTGTATGAGAACTCTTTGAAGTGGCTGCTGGAGGGTGGCACAATTAGCATAGGTAGGATAGTCCTCATATCCCAAAGTACTATGAGCACACACGAATACTACACACTGACTTCACCACTGGTCTTTTCACACCAGATTATCTGTACACTGCCAATTTGAGGAAAAGTAACTCTTCTTGGGCGTGTACTCTTTAAGAGAAAAAGGAGTAGCTTGTGTTCCCTTGCCTGACTGCAATGTCCCTTGCTCACTGCAAGGTTCTTATGGAGCAGGATGAAGTCTAGTTTGCATCTGGCTGGTCCATATCTGGAATGACATAGCGGACAAAAACACGATGGACTGGAATGTGGCCCAAATAATTTCCAATGGCAGAGATGAATTCATTTTTTAAATATTTCGCAGGTAGGTATATACATATGTCCTATGAGGCCTTGGCGAATAGTCTATTATCTGAAAGCTCCTCTTTCACACCTCTAAGGACCCCGTTACATGTGACCAATTATTTCCAATGGAGTTAGTAAAGACAGTTACCGACCCCATTGCAAATATGAGATCTGTGGGAACATATGGCTCTGTTTATTTTCACCCAGAAATTTCAGCTGCTAATAGCTGAAAATGAGAAATTACAGTTGGAATTGGAAACATTCAGGGTTCAACTTGGAATGGGCCGGAATTTCTCACCCCCTGAATGTTAGTCAAGACTATTCTAATAACATTTCCTATAGCAATCAGGTGAAAAGAAAAATCATCAGAAAATAACTCATGAAAGACTAAAAGCATCACCAGGAATCTGTTTTACAAGTATTATGAAAGTGTCAATGGAGACAATAATAAATGAGATGCTATTTTTTCAGTGGTGACCATTTACTCAGCCTGGTGTTGATGAAAGGCTGATCAGCCCTGTCAGGATTACAATTTATGACATCCAAGTCACATATACATGTCTGCAGCAAGGGTGTTACCATGTGCTGTATGTGGCTACCACTAAGCACTCTTGCTGGCCTCATAATTAAAATGTTCCTCATTTGACTTTCTACTAATAGCCACATTTAGCGGATATGCTTATCGCTATGCCTGAGAATGTTTCTTGTTAGTGCCACAAGCATATGTCCAAAGTGTTACCTGATATTGGCATCAGTGGCTCAGTGTTATCAGTTCCTAAGTATTATTCATGATTCAATATCAACAATCATTTGTCTGAGGCTGTTTGGTGAAATGACTCCGATCTGTGTGAGAAACCATATAGGTGCCTGTTATTATGACCCACTATTGTGGACAATGATCCCGCACTGCTCTCCTAAATATTATTTCCTCTCTTCAAGGACATCTTAAGGATTTTGGGAGCCCTCGGCCAAACATATTTTGGGGGCCCCTGTTCGGAACAGCTTTGAATTTATGATCCAGTTTCATCTCGTTGTTGCCCTCTTTGGCCAGCTCACTGCACAGGCACACTGGTTTAAATTCTAAATGTGTTTATGTCTAATATTCAGGGATTGTGACGCGTGTTTTCAATATTGTAACACAGCAGCAGCTCATTAATGTTACTGCAAATAACCTCTGTGACCCCCCTTCCCATTTCTCATAAGAGAGGTGCTGTTCTGATCTAAAAGAACTTTTTTATGGATGCTGCATGAATCATAAACAAAACATTTCTCTACAAAATGTCTGTAATAGCCGCTCACATATCACCCACATTAAAATAAAATAAAGGACAACGGCATTTAAAACAATATGTTTAAGAATTATTCAAGGCCATCAGGGACAGACTCTCTGAAGAACAGAACTGGCTCTATCAGGGGGGGCCCCTGAAAGGCTGGGGCCCTGGGTCAGAACCCACTTTGCCCATGCCTTGTAACGTCTCTGCCTCGCTTAAATGTCTATAATTCCCCAAACAAATCAGTCCCTTCTCTTTTTACTAGCCATTTATCCAAAAGATCATCACGAATCTCTCCCTCCCCCTGAACCCTTGCTTTACTAGTAATAATTTCATGGAGAAGGTAATCCATGTTAATCTTCCTAAACTCCCTCAATCTGCTATTCACAGACTTAATCGGCTCATTCAACAACGAACTGTATGCAGCCATTACAGCTTGTAGCCTCTGCACATTTACTGTCTCCATCCATCTTAAACAACCTCGAATCACATCTGAAGATTAACATTATCACCCACTTCTGAAAATGGCAAACAACACTACCCCATTCCACAGCAGATCATCAACTTCACTTCCTTTATGCATATCAATGAAGCTTGCAATGGCTCCTATTCAAATGAATTTTCTCCCCCACCCTTTTTCAGGGATATATATCTTCCCTACTCAAACTGTCCATTGATCTTCATTGGACCTTATACTTCCTCTTGCAACCAGTTAATTTTTTTCTTGCACGCTTACCTCCACAACTGACCTCTAGACAGAAAACAGCCATTCCCTGTCTGATGAGCGCACTCCACCAAGATCGTAGTGATTGATCTGACACCGTCATAGTCCCTGCCGACTACAACTATTTTCTTATTGTAGCGGGCTGGTAGTGAGAGGCCAGAGACGAGGTAGGGGTATGGAAGGCTTTATTGGATTTAGTACACGCCTCTTTGATATTGCTGGTTTCTTGTAGGGCGCCGGGGATGTTGGCGGTTTGGTCTTGGAGTCTCGATCCCTCGATGAGACCCAGTTTTTCCTCATCCGGTCCGGGGTACACCCACTGGCTCGTCAACTCGGGTGAGGCAGGTACTCAAGGCGATGAGGTGCAGGGAGGAAATAGATACCAGGTATCAGTATGAGGGTTATGGCACAGAGTGAATGGGAGGGGTAGTGAGGGAGCACACGGTGAGTATTCACAACAACCCTAAGTGAAGGTGAGGTGCTCAGGACGGGTACACCGGGAATAGGGGACACTCTAATCATTCGAGTCGGGTCCCTCCCTTCCTCCTCTCCAACCCGCCAAACGCTCGCGTACCTGTTTAAGCCACGCTCCTCCTGGAACGTGGCTGGGCGAACCACGGGTACGTTGGCCTCCTGGCTTGCTGGCGTCTCTCCTCCGCTCCGTCGCCTCTCCTCTGCTTGCTTCCGTCTGTGACTCCTCTTCCTCGCTCCTCTCCGGTCCGTCTCTCTCGTCTCCTCCGGTGTTGACACACACCGGCTTCCGTGTTCCCCGGGTTCTTGTGGGCCGGGTCCCATCGACGTCATCCATCTGGGCGGGGCCACCAACGATGTCCTCCCACTTAAAGGAGCCGCGATCAGATCCCTCATCACCCTCACATTCCCGTATGTCCGGACAGCTCCAGTCGTCCTGCTGCGGTAAAAGAGGAGGGGAAACGGTGGGTGACACACCCCACCAGTCCATAGTCGACTTCACACCCCCCTGGGCCGGACCCGCCTCGTGACACTTATGTCTTCATCTTTTTTGACCTCTTAGTTATCAACATAACTCTCATTGTGATGGAAATCCACTGGCTCCCCTTGCCAACTCACACCGTCTTCAAAACCAGCTGCATCATCTGGCTGGCAAGCTCACCATCTCCAGGGGCTCTCAGCACACCCACAGCTGGGGCACCATCAGACTAGAGACAAAGAAGTGGAAGAAAACAAGGCAACAGGCTTTCTCCACCTGTTCATCCAGGATCTAAAACAACATTACTATATCATCGGCGCTGTCTCAACCATGCTTCAATGTAGAAAAGAGCTGGAGACACACCTCTTCACAAAATACTACCTCACAATGAAATAACAGTCCACCTCCACTCTCGGAGCACATCTTCCGCCCCAGTCACTTGTTGATAGCAACATTGTCTGTTCCACGTGTACCCCCTATTTTTCCCTGCCTGATTTTGTTGGCTTTAGTACTCTGTGTGCTTTATTACCGTAAAACAGTAGTAATATGAATTTGCACCACCCTCCCCACACTGGAACTCCCTGGATGGTGTATTTAACTTCTCTGCAAGTCCATTGTAAATGGTGCCTAACATATGCCGATCTCATGAAAAATTAAGTGTCATGCCTGGGCTGCAATCTATATTTACACCACCCAAATATATGACAAAAGTATACGTCTGCCAGAAGCACCTCTCTGCTCTGGTTGGGCTGCAGTTTAAATGCCCTGCAGTAACACATGGCAAGGACAAAATGCCCAGCCTGAACAGGCCTAGATGGGATTGAAATGTTTAATTCCTAATAAAAATGAGAAGTATAGTGGATGCCACCATGGCATTCGACACCATAGAATGGCCGTACCTGTTTGCGGTTTTGGAAAGGCTGGGCTTTGGCCCTAAATGTATCAGTTGGGTGCGACTCTTGCACATGGAACCACTCGCTCAGGTAGTGGTCAATAACAAAAAATCTACTGTTTTCCATCTTCACAGAGGGACGCGTCAGGGGTGTCCCCTGTCTCCATTACTGTTCGCACTAACGCTGGAGCCCCTAGCATGTTGGATCCGCAGGGACCCTATAATTCGAGGATTGAGATGGGTGGAGGGTTGGGAGGATCGCATATCCCTATATGCTGACGACATTCTGTTATATTTGGCCTCGCCAGAGAGGTCATTGCATAGGGTCCTTAACATCTTCACGAATTTTGGTACATATTCCGTGTATGCAATAAACTGGACGAAATCGGTGATATTTGTGTTGAATGGCGACCCTTCCCAGGGGTTGTCCAGTGACAATAGCCAAAGAGGGGTTTAAATATTACTAAAGATCCTAAACTATTCTATACTGCTAATCTGCTGCCGCCACTGCAGCGACTGAAACACGACGTGGAGCATTGGAAAGCGTTGCCGCTCTCCTTACTGGGTAGAGTGGCGCTATTTAAGATGATGTCACTTCCACGCTTTCTTTATATCCTTCATAATTCGCCGGATGTGGTCCCAGCATCTTATTTTAAAGTGGTGGAAAACGCGCAGAGAATCTTGCTCTAGGGCAATGGTCCGCCACGAATATCATTCCCGAAATTGGTTGACGGGGGAATCGGATTACCCGATATCAAAAAGTACTATTGGGCGGCCCAACTAGCTTCCATCAATCATTGTATTTATCGACCCCATAATGATCCAGGGTATGCGATGGACAGGTGGCTTTTACCAGGGAGTAACTTTACGCGAGCATTGTACTCCAACCCGACGAAGCTAGGATTGACAGGGCCTACATATCATGTAGTCCAGGTGTGGCACATGGCGCAGAAAAGTATGGGATGGGCGAAGACCATATCCCGGCCCACCCCATTGTGGGATTCAGAACAGCTGGGATCCCTCTGGAGATCGAAGGGCTTTGATAAATGGGACACTATAGGGATATCGCGGGTGGGAGATCTCTGGAAGGGAGGGGAAGTGGTGCCTTTCGAAACACTACAGCGAGAGTATGAAGTAGCAGAGAATGAAAGGTTTAGGTATTTACAGGTACGACATGCGTTGAAAGCGATGGTGCATCGAGATGTATCAATACCAGAAGCTTCGCCCCTGGAAGATCGACTACTAGATGGGTACATGCCACGTAAGGCAATTTCACTTACCTATTCCAAACTGATTAACAACTCCCCTGATCCGCTACCACTGCTTCATGTGAAGTGGGAACGAGATCTTCTGGACTTGGATGAGGAGGAGTGGGGGGAGGCGTTAGCGTCGCCCAAAGAGGTGGCGATATGGTCAAAATTGAGACTAGTACAACTGAAAGTGCTGCATAGAGTATATTATACAGGGCCCAAACTAGTCAAGATGGGTTACAGATAAGACGCTAGTTGTAGGCGAAACTGTGGTCAAGAGGGTACGTTCCTACACATACTATGGGACTGTCCGTTTATAGCTAGATACTGGGTAGGCATCTATAAATGCATGGCGGTCGTATTGGGAGTACATTTGGAGCCAAACCCTAAATTGTGTTTATTAAATGTGTGGGAGCCAACAGATCTAGGAACTAAAGAGAGGTTATGGGTGGCACTGGGAGGATTGGTAGCCAAAAGGAATATTGCAAGAAAGTGGGGGGCACAAGAGGTACCAACGAAGAGGGAGTGGACAGTAGATATGGATTGGTATATGTTCCGTGAGAAGACAGTATATGTCTCCCGGCGGTGCCCAAAAAAGTGGATGCAAATATGGAGTAAATGGAATGCCTTTAGGGGGGAAATATGTTCTCCGCCGAAATTATTGGAGCAGACCTCCTTGGGGGATTTGGAGGTGTAGGGGCAAGATTTACCAATGTCCTAGGCGCTGTTTACGGTGAATATAGCAACTGTGTCATATTGATGTGAGGAGAAAAGTGATTACTGTGTTACTTGTGAATCTGTACTGTTTACTGTTCGTATTCAATAAAAAGAAATTAAAAAAAAAAAAAAAAGTGTACAGCAGTATAAGCTCAACAGTTGTGTAATGCTGTGCCTGTAAAATAAAATTCAATGTTAAAATCCCAACAAAAAAAAAAAATGAGAAGTATAGGAAAATGCTTCAATGTTATTTATAACTTAATTTACAAAAATGTGAGTTAAAAGTCAAATCAGATGTTTGATAAATTAAATAAAAAAAGTAACTTTGCAAAGATGTACTTTATGCTGCCTTAGCCAAAACTGGTCTAAAGTCAGCTTTTCTACTCTGCCCCTCCAAAGCAGAAGCAGATATTCTTGGTGCCCCAGGGTCAGAGAACAATAGCCTGCCTCCGATCCCACTAGCCCAGGAAGAACAGATGGATATTAACTGCTGACCACTTAGCAGGGATTAACTATCTAAAAGTGGCTAAGACCTGTTGACAGAACACAGGGAAGCTTTAGCATAACCGCTTTTAACGTAGAGATGCCAGGGAGGGCTTCTGCTATTTATTTCTAGGACCCTCCCAGGCAGCCACGCTACAGTCACAGCAGGGGAGAGAACCTGTTTTGACCCCATCAGATGGGAGGAGAGCTCATCTAAATAGGAGAGTGGCTAAGGAGATGAAGACAGGCCTGTCTGGTGGCAGAGGAGTTCTGTGATCTTGAAACAGGGGCTGTTGGATAATTTCACGTTAAGGCAGAGAGGAAGTACTGCAAATGGCTGTGGTGGGACTGCAAGAAAATAGTTAGGATTGGGTGGTAGAATTTCTCCAGTGACTAGTTTATGCACAACATAAATATGGTACCTCAATCACCACCTGCTCGGAACATTCCTGGACCTGGGAAGACTCCACCTGAGGCAGACTGCCTGCTAGAAGAAGACTATTGATTCCTGCTGGAAGAAGAGGACTCACTTAAGGATTTAAGGACTCCTGAATCCCACTGGATTGCTGTGTCTGGAACTACACTCCAACACTAAGTGGGTGGCATTTTGTTTGCCTGCTCAGTGACACAAAAACAGAAAAACACATTGCTCCAAGATGGCCCATCTGACCAAAGAGGACTTGGCTATGCCGGGGACCTGGCTAGAGAGAGAACCCTAATGCCTAGAAAGCTGCTCACTCTGAGAAGCCCTGGGCTGCAGAACTGACCAATAGCAACATTTCTTCCACTTTGAAAAAAGTGAGATTTTTTTTCCCATCTCCATAAGAATGGAACAAGGTGCTGAGGCTTGCCCAGGGAGATTGCACCCAGGAAGGGCATGAAAACCAGCTTTGTTCTACTCTGAGCTTATGACTCCTCTGAAAACTAGTCCAGCATGACCTTACATCGAAGGTATCTGGCATTGTGGAGCCCTGCCTGGCTTCCAACATTGCCCTGCTGGAGGATTTTAATTTCCAGAAAAGTGACTTAGTGCATGATTTAGAATTTGGCGGACCCGGTTACTCCGTCACAAACGTGATGGATATCCTTTCCGCCGTATTACGAGTCCTCTATATCCTATGGCACTTGTAAAATGGCAGACGGGATATCCGTCATGTTTGAGACAGAGTAACCCGTCCACCAAACTCTAAATCAGGCCCTAAGTCCAAAAGTAAATCCTTGGGCCAGGGTAAGGCAGCAAATCTATCTGACCTGCGAAGCAACCTTGGCTACAAAATCCAGGTTTTTCCCACTCCATGCTTTTGCCACCAAAACCAGCAGCTTCAGCGGGAGCTTGACAATAATGTATCTGACTTCAAGGGACCTTTGCCAGCCACAACCTTGGGCCTTGCCCAGCTGGAAGATTATGACTTCCATTTCAGAGACTATGTCCAAAGGTAAATATTAGGACCAGAACAATCCGTTCAGTGCGTCCAACCTCCGCGTTTTGTCTTCAGACCTTAAAAATTCACATCTCCAGTTCCTCCTAAGCTGTTTAAATTAACTTGATGTCTTTCTGCATATTATATGTTTCTCTTTTGGTTTGGGAAATTTTATTGTGTGGTCTTTACTTGCAAATTGTTCGTACTGATTGAACTTAACACACACCTCTTTGGGGATTACCTGCTGGTTGTGCCATAGCTACCAAGGGGTGAGCAGAGATTCTCTCAGAACTGTGTTCAGGCCAACTGTAGTGGATTTATTAAGTTGGTAAGTGTCCTCCCTCCCAAATTAATAACCCCAGGGCTCCACTGCCTTTTTTCTAGGTTTCTGCTATACAAATAACACTTACATACTGACATGCTCATGGCAACTATGTCAAGCTTGCAGTTCACTACTGCAGCATTCCCCTGCCTGTCCCCTGTTCTGCTGCTCGATAAACTCCAGGCCAGTGGGCAACCCCAAGATACCAGCTCTGTGCCCACTGCTGAAGCAGCTTAGTGGAAAATGGTGACCACTGTATAAAGTCTGTTTACAGGCCCCTAAAACTTTATGCAGGTTGGCCAAAACTTTATTTGTGCATTGCAGTACTGGATGAGAACTTGCTGCTTAATACTGAACCTTAACAAGGCCCTGATTACGAGCAAGCCTGTAAATTCCAGTCCTTGTGCAAATCCACATTTGCACCAGAATCGGAATTATCAATTGTGCAGCAAACACTTCATCCCTGCAATTTTTCCTGAAACTTTATCAGAGAAAATTGCCAGGTAAGGTAAGATGCATGTGGATTTTGGTGTAGAACCAATTCTAAAAGTCATTTTCCATTTTCAGTGGGAACATTGAGAATTAAAGGTATTACTTGCACTTGGTAAATACCTCATCCTGTGGCACTTGATTTTCCTTCATCAACTGTGTTTAGTTGCTGATGGCTACACTGTTGTGTCAGTTGTAAAACTGCCATCTACAGTTTTTGCAATACGCCCATGCTAGACAGACACACATTAATAATGATTTGTAACGGTGGTAAGTAATTATTTGTTAATTTATGTTACAGCTTTGTACTACATAGTCAGAAGCAGACAATATAGTTACATGTTTATCCTTAGGTAACATTAATTTGAAGTTAGCATAAGCACGCTAAACCACTCTTAGTTCATCAGGAGTTTCCAAAAATGATCCTATCATCTTGCCATTGTACAGATTAATGTGTATTAGGGAGTCAGTTTAGCCATCCGGGGGCATGTGATGTGGCAGTATGTCTAAAATAGGCTGCATATCATTAAGATCAACTGTGCTACATAGCAGGGCCTGTGTAATTACACTTAAGGCCAGATTGTCTAGGACAGCTGTAGGTCATGACCACATCCTCCAGTACACTGACTTACCATTGATGTATGTGGAGATGTATAGCATAAACATAGCAACAAAACAGTGCCATGTACAATGAGGGGATACAGAGGCGGGACTATGGTGGGGGGGGGATTCAGGGTTGGGTGGAGACAGAAAGAATAAGGTAAGAATGGGGTGAGGCATAGGGAGGTAAGGAGATCAGAGGACACAATACGTGCAATACAGTATAAGGTGTCGAGCGTTGCTGACAAGAGAGTGGGATTGGTTGTTTATTCAGTTTAGGGAAAGTGTTTCAGCAGGTAAAATACTATTTTGCTGGGGAAGCTAAAAGTCCTTGTATTGTTCCTGCAAAGCAGGACCCAGGAGTGCTAAAGGTTTTGGGAACTGGGCACAAAGAGCGCCGGATTTACTAAGCCCTGCATTGCCCAAATATCGCACAAGGCAATGCAAGAGCTTAATTGAGATTTAAGAAGCCATGTAAAGCCACCTTGCATGGCTCTGCATGGCTTAGTAAATGCAGAGTAACACAAGGCAACGTAAATCAATGCCTTGCGTTACTCTGCGTGGAGAAGGCGTTCCATAGGTGGAGCATGGCATTCCCAAGCATCCATATTTACAAAGGCTTGTAAACCTGGGAATGTGTCAAAATGGTATGCCTTCCCAACAGAGTTGTACTGAGGAGATATATTTTTATTTCTCCTCATTATTTCCCAGTGGCTGCTGGTCAATTTAGAAAGTGATGAGGCTATCACACAAAAGTATAAAACGGTAGTCAGGGCACATACAAACAGACACTCACATGCTCTCACATACACATACACTGGCACAAGCTTGCAGACAGGCACATAAACATAAGCATGCTCTCAATCATACACACGACGTGGAAACTTACCTGGGGTAGTCTTCAGCATACAGTTTCCTCTGCATGTCGATTCCCAAGTTTCACATCAAACAAACAAGGCGCCAGAGCGAGGCTCACACTCTTATGCCCAATCAGAAGTTCGGATAGGACGGAAGGCTGTCTTTTTTCCTATATCTTGGCTTCTGATGGGGCATAAGGGCGCATGACTGACAGGCCACAAATCACCATTCTCTGACATGCTGCACTGCCCGACGCTAATGCAGCATGTCAGAAATGTATTGCATCTGTGAAAGGACGGGCTGACTGCCCACGCCTGACACATGCGCAATACATCCCAGGGGAGACTGTTCTGGTGCATGGTGATATTGCAGCTTTTACATGTAAGCGAATGATCGGTGAGATCATTCTGTTACATGTAAAAGCTGTAGTATTTTAACAAATGAGATGCAAGAAGTGACCCGTGATTATGGGGGGTCGTCGCCCTTTTGGCCCCTATAAAGCAGTTGCCCCTGTTATTTCCTCTTTCTGCAGGTGCTGCATTTTGCAAAGGATTGTTTTTGTGCAGGAAGGTGTCCCATCCTGCACAAGAACAATCCTGCCTGTAATACAGGCACCCTTCTACCTTGTATGCCTGCATTGGTGCCAGCGCAGGGAGTGAGCAGGAATGCTTCATATCTTGGTATAGATGGCACATTCCCTCTCTCTCCCTGTCACGAAGCGCACTGCACCAAATTGTCTTGCTGCGCTGCTCGACGCTGATAAATTTGGTCCCACAGTCTGATGTCCTAAAAACTACCACAAAAGGGTATCCAGATGAAACCCTTTGTAACTAACTAGTCACATGGAGCATCCAAGAAGATACTGCGCATACTTTAAAAGCTCACAGGTCTATCATGGCTACCTGTAAAGAGGCAGACACAAATGCATCATGCTGCCGCGGGGTGTAGCAAAGGTAAGAGGAGCGAAAAAAATATTTCTTTCGTGGTCGGCCTGGTGTTCATATGCAATGAATCATACGCACGTTTAGTGTGACACAAGAAAAATATGTGCGAGGAAATACTTAAAATCCAGCCATCCATCAACAACATGACTTTATGGATAAAATGAGAAAGTAAACTGAGCAAAATGCCTCTGCGGCAGGCGTCGCAAAGATGACAGAAGGGGAGGCCCACAAGATATGTTCCATTCAAAGAGATTCATCATGTTTGAACCCACACGGCAGCCTCGCCAATTACTCCTCGCCATTCCCAGCCCCCAAGGAACAGAAATTATAGCCAAGCAGGAACTGGGAAAGGAGCCATTTCATCATTAAGAGTGACTTTCAGCAGCTAATGCTTAATACAGGTTGTTAATAAAAGCTTTCCAATTTACTACAGCAGCATAAAACCCTGATGAAGTTAATAAAAATTATTCTGTGTGGTTGGCATTTTCGTATCGGCTCCCAGATTCCCATCAATTAGAGGTTTTCTCTTTGAAAAAAACACTCTGGAATATCTGTTTCTTCGGTTATGGTGTGGCGTGTTTTATGGAACCAAAAACTAAATGGACAGTGTGATGCTAAATGAATGTTATATAGTCTAAAAATAATAAGTATTATTAGTTTTGTTTGATTTATAAGATTTATTCATATTAATAGTAACTACAATTTTGATAATAAACAAGTTACTGAAAGCAGGAAACAGAAGCGGAGGTCATTTGGGCCAATGCTTTCTTTTGGACCAGATTTAATTTTCTAATACATGCAAACATCTATTTATTTAACAATTCAATATTTGCTATCTCCTGTTTACATTTATTTATTTATTCCATTTGTAGAGCTCGACTGTCACCTAACTGGTATCGTGGCGCTATTATCCCTACCAAAGTGACAAATTGCCCCACATTTTTGTTTATCTATTGCCAATTGTAAAGGTTTGGGAATAAAATATTTATTTGAAATTCTGGAGTAAAATTCCACCCGGAGTGAGCATCTCATATGAGGGATTAGCTACTAGGTGAAAGGAAATTATATAAAGTTTCCATCACATTTGCTTAATCCTGGGGTAATATAAATAGAAAGAAAACCTTTACTCCATTATTAAAAGTTTAGTTATAGAGAATGGTGGATCATTTGAATTTTTAAAGACACCTTGTTGGGACAGAAAAGTCCCTTGCATGGTGACAGATGTGAACCCCTGCCCTGAGGGCCCCAGCTGCAATGCTATCTGGATCCCTGGTGTTGATTTTTGTTGTCAGGGGCGAACACAGATCATGCGTGTGAACCATGACATAGGTCTGTCTCACGGGTTACGCCGTTGCCAGGAGTTAAGCAGCATGAGCACGGTGGTAGCAGCATACCGTGTAGTGATCAGTAGAAGTGAACAGGACTTTTTACTTGTGTTACTGAAGTGAGGCCTACAAGCTCATATAAAGTTTGCTGCTCTGTGCTTAACTCACCAGAGCCCTACATCAAGTTAGTATGTGCAGTGCGTATTTTGTTGTATGCATGTGCTGGGTGTATGTGTATCTGTAAATGGTACTATAAATGGAAGACCATGGGTTCCAGTTTAGGAGACCAATTGCTAACTTTAGGAGCATACGGAAGGAGAGGAATCCCCCCAGACAGATTTGTGGATTGCTGCATTCCTGTATGCTGGGTAGGACACACACTGGAGGAAGACAAGCCTGGCTCTTCAGTGCATTTTAAAGGGTGCTCTGTGATTCAGGGAGAGATCTCTGGAAAGGGGTATGTGCACACCTCAGGAAGGATATGGAGCTGATAAGAGAATCATAGAGTAGGGCTGGGACCCTGGGGTAACCTTTTGAGGCACATATCACTGTGGCTGACATCCAGGTGTGAACCTCTAGTCACTCCCATGGCCTGTGTTGTGAGGCTCATATTTGAAGTTGTTCCTGCTGTATCATGCTGCTTTCTGCAGGAAGGGCAGGGCAGAGGAGTGGGCACTTCAAAAGGAAGAAGACCTCCAACACAACCGCCAAAGACTCAGACCCTAAATCACATTTGGTATCTGGAAATATACTATAAGAAGGTGAGCTTGAGACCCCCAAACTGTGAACTCTCAAGCAGCCAGTTGGGCTGTGCAAGGAGGAGAAGCTCTGCAAGACTTCTGCTGTGACCAGGGCTGGAAGCTAAGGCCTGCCAGTCTCCCAACTGGGTGAAGGAACATCACCCAGGGAAATCTAGGACCACCTGCTCCTGGAGCCTGGAGCACCAGTGCCTGCCTGCTTGCTAAGAGGAGAGCGCTTTGAGGGAGCGAGGATCAGTGGGGGATCCTGGCAAGTGAATCCCTCCAGCAAGCTGTGGGGAGACAGCTGCAGCACTGATTGGGCAGTTGCCAGTGTGCAGATTCAAGTCAGCACTACTGTATGCCAGAGGGGGCTGCAGTGAAGTTAGCCGTGGTTGCACTGATTGGGCTGTCACCCGTGTGCAATGTAAAGGAAAACGATTTTAAAACAATCTGTCTAAGAATTAATAAAGGTCATCAGGGCAAGACTCTGCAGACCAGAGCTTGCTCTATCAGGTGTTCCCCTAAAAGGTTGGGGCCCTAGGCTAGGGCCCACTTTGCCCATGCCTTAAAACGTCTCTGAAGTGGCCAACCCTGTATGCCAGAGGGGGCAACCGTGAGGATTTCTGCCATGCTGATCAGGCCATAGCCCATGTGTGGAGTGAAGTCAGTACCCGTATGCCAGAGGTTGCCGCCATGAAGAGGAAATTCTGCTATGCCTGTCGGGCCGCCACGCGTGTGCAGAGTAAAGTCGATGACCCCTTACGCCAGAGCGAATCCTCTCCGTCAACCCTAAAACCTATGGAAACCTACACTTACCATCCCTATTCGAACCCACAACCCTAAATGACACCAGAAACCCATGTATCCCATCCCTGCCTCCCCTCAGCCATAAGCCCTGACTCCCACCACTCACACCAGCTCTAAGCTCTAACTCTCACCGCTCTTCCCAGCCCTAAACCCAACTCCCTGCCTCTCACAACCCTTACCCCTAACTTCAAGCTCATTTTCAAAATCCCAACCTCTAAAAACACACTCTAACCCAACACACAAACACGGCCCAGAACCCTAAAACACCCCGCAAACCCACCCTTCAAACCACTAACACCAGTGGCGGCTGGTGACATTTGAAAGTGGTGAGGCGTAAAACAATTGTCGTATTTCACTGCGGCGAGCGAGCCTGAATCACCTACGGGTGGTCCGGGGGGTTCTCCCCCCGAGAAAATTTTGAAAAAAGAGTGGGCAAATGGTACATTTTCAAGCAAACCAGAAGGTGTGAAGAACAGCCCTGGAATGCTTTCTACCCAGAACTCAGGATCCTTCCCACCTGGCAGTGCCAAAGGAAAAAATGAAAACCTGCCTCTTCAAGGAGGCTTTTCTAGCCCTCTACAAAACTCACAGGATGCCTCCCATCCCATGCAAGGAAAAAGTCCCTGAAAAACGTTAAAGTGCCGCAGAGGACCTCTGTGAACTGAGTAAAGAATAAGTGACCTGAGCCTGTCATATTTTGCTCATCCTATGCGTATGTAGGGGTTTTGGTTACACATGAAATACACCTAGACTCAATATCCAAAACAGCATTACATAGTGGCCACCAGCCAAAAGTCAGCGCACAACAATTCAATTAAATACATAAATAAATGAAGTGAGAGAGATCCCGCTTAAGCGCAGCGACTGATGTAAGGATAAGAACACCACTCTGATCATCTGCCCTCAGTACCCCTCTTCCATCTCATGTGCACAGGGCTCTCTGCCCTCAGTACCCCTCTTCCATCTCTCCCATGCACAGGGCTCTCTGCCCTCAGTACCCCTCTTCCATCCCTCCTGTGCACAGGGCTCTCTGCCCTCAGTACCCCTCTTCCATCCCTCCTGTGCACAGGGCTCTCTTCCCTCAGTACCCCTCTTCCATCTCTCTCCTGTAAGGGTGACCAGATGACTCCCTGTCAACGGGACACCAGTTTTCCAGTCCTGGGATTTAATTTAAGAAATAGGTGCATTCTGGAAAGGAGAAGATAGTGCTATTGGCTTAATGGAGTCAAACCCAACACCCGATTAAATTAATTACGGATTAAAGGACAGCAGAAGATTCGAAAACGTGACATGGAGCCATATGTACATTCTAACTGGAGGGATGCAAAAACATAGAAGGGTCTTCGTCTCAGCTCACTTTCTATTCGGTATGTGTCAAACGTGTACTATGTTATCAACAAGTGCACAGCGCTTTTAACTTTATTGTGAGTGTATATTCAGCAAGCTGCGCTGCAAAGTCTCCAGAGAATCGAGCGGATTCAAGTGTATATTTATAACAGCTGCAGGCTGTCTGTACGAGACGGAATAAAGAAGCGATATTTGTGTAATAAATGGCATGAAATCCATATTATGGCTGCACGTGAGCAACGCACATAGAGTCCTCACTTACTGGGAAAGAGCAGAGACAATGCACGGAACAGCATAAAAAACAGGGACCTGCACAGCTGAAAACAGAAGTTTGAAAATGCTCCCCTGGAAATCGAAAGAGTTCTTACTTTCCACTCCTCACAGACCACTCACAACTCACCCAGCAGCAGGACCCTCCCAGGAGTTATGTAACAGTGCACAGAAGTCTGCCACTAAACCACGAGGCTACAGGGAAGACAATATATAAAGGCACGGATAGGCACATTTATCTTACGCCCAAACACTTTTAAAGCGCTCAGCTCCTAGGACTGCATGGGATACAGCGCTTTATGGAGACCTTCACTGATGTCTTAACGGCGCTTCTGTGAAACGAGAACTCTTGTCACTTAAAGCGCCTACGGCTGCACAGATTGTTAATTAAACCATCCCAGCCAGTCTGGGCTCTTAGCAATTAAAATGTTTAATTAAGCACTGCCTCTTCATTCTGCCTTCTCTCTTGCCGCTGTCTGCCAGGGCGGCATGCCGAAAAGCGCCTCTCCTGCCGAACTCTAAAGGCACAAATCCACAAAAACTTAAACTTCTCTATCTCCAGTAACAGACACCCCCAGGCCCCTCTATCTCCTGTAACAGACACCCCCAGCTCTTCTCTATCTCCAGTAACAGACACCCCGTGCCTATCTTTACCTCGTGCTGCGGACACCCCCAGCCCCCTCTATCTCCAGTACCAGACACCCCCAGCCCCCTCTATCTCCAGTAACAGACACCCCCAGCTGTTCTCTATCTCCAGTAACAGACACCCCGTGCCTCTCTTGACCTCAAGCTGCAGACACCGCCAGCCCCCTCTATCTCCAGTAACAGACACCCCCAGCTCTTCTCTATCTCCAGTAACAGACACCCCGTGCCTATCTTTACCTCATGCTGCGGACACCCCCAGCCCCCTCTATCTCCAGTACCAGACACCCCCAGCCCCCTCTATCTCCAGTAACAGACACCCCCAGCTGTTCTCTATCTCCAGTAACAGACACCCCATGCCTCTCTTTACCTCAAGCAGCAGTCACCCCCAGCCCCCTCTATCTCCAGTAACAGACACCCCGTGCCTATCTTTACCTCGTGCTGCGGACACCCCCAACTCTTCTCTATCTCCAGTAACAGACACCCCGTGCCTCTCTTTACCTCAAGCAGCAGACACCCCCAGCCCCCTCTGTCTCCAGTAACAGAAACCCCGTGCCTCTGTCTCCAGTAACAGACACATACCGCCCCTCTCTATCTCCAGTAACAGTCTCGAGTAACAGACACCCCGTGCCAAGTTTTTGATCTGAGTGCATTATGTTATAGCCTGTAAGGGCAAGGATTGTGAAGGTGTCACGCGTGACATGGGGCCTCCGGGAGTGCCAGTGAGCCTGGGCTGTGGCCCCTGCCTGCCTCTCTGCCTGCCCTGACTGCGCACATGTGTGACCAGCAGGCAGCGGTGCTTGGCTCGGTCAAGGGGCCCTCTCGGCCCCTCCGAGTGACAAGTTCAGTGCCGCCAGAAGTGGGACTTGTGCGCCGAGAACCAGTCGCGGCTCGCGCTCCAATACTCGGTGGGAGGGGGGTTGTTGGGGGTCGCGCGCGGCGCGGGGGAGATTAAAATAAAGCAGCATTATTAAGCAAACTAAACTTACCGGGTCCGCGCCGCCTCTGCGAGTCCTCCTGGGCCGGGGTCCGACTCCCGCGTTGGCGCCCTGGCAAGTACCGCCTGCGTCTCAGCCAATCCAGACGCTGCTCCAGCAGCAGCGCCAGAATTGGCTTGAGCAGTAGTGCGCATGTTCTGTTTAGGGCTTAACATTTTTTGCGACCAGCCCGAACATGCGCACTAGGCTGCTCATTAGAAGAGCGGCATGGAACAACCCTCGCTCTTCTAATGAGCAGCGCCTAGTGCGCATGTTCGGGCTGGTCGCAAATTGTTTAAGCCCTAAACAGAGCATGCGCACTCTTGGTGTGCGCTCCGCCGACCACCTGTGATACATGTTATGGTGGATGTCAATCAGACACTTGCAGCTGAACTCCTGTAGTGCTGCCCCGCCCCCTTCTGAGCCGACTGCCTCCGGCGGCCTGGGATAGATTGCATTGTGTGAGTGAGAGAGTCAGAGAGAGTGACGGCAACGCTCAGTGGGGCAACGCCCAAGCGCCCTAATGGACGCACCGCCCCTGACTAACACATATGCCTAACTCCAAACCACAAAAGCACCCCAATCTCTAAAAAACACACCTCAAATCATACTCAAAAACACCTCTAAAGCCTTTATGGGCCTTTAGCTGTTTCTGAATACCCTTGAGAGTTTGATGCTGAGGCACTGGCAGAAATCTGGCCCTCGTATCGAGAAGTGGCAATGACCCTCGGAAGGCTTGTAACACTAGGAACAGCTAGCACTCTCTACTATGCGAAGCATAGCTTTTTTCATGATATAAAGAGAGATTTTTCTCTTAAGATTTGCGGAACCTGTTTAATAGAGACATTAAAAGTCAAAATACACTACATTAAAAAGCACAGGATTTTCATTAGAAACCACTGAAGCAATCTATTCCCTGCAAAGACATTATTCTGTCACCTAGACCCCAGGCAGCCAGCAACATTCTGGACTGAAGACAAGAAATGCTCTAATTCTGATATAGAGTTGCCATAGTCCACAGAGTCTCAACCACCACCACTCGGTTTCTGCACAGGAGAAAAGAAACTAAGATATTTAGGAGGCACTGTCCCCAGGAAAAATTATTCCCTTCATCGGTGATCCGAGACTTCACTGGCATGTCGACTTTCAGCAGATCATCTATAGTTCTTTCTACACTTTGCAGAGGTCTATACCCCAGTGGCTGTAGTAGCAAGCATCACAAAATCATGTATTTATTCCTGTGGCTTTAAATAGAGCATACCAGACCCAGAATGGTAATAGAGCATTTTACATGCAATACAATCGAGAGAAACAGTTATATCAGGAGCAAGAAGTATTTGCAATACCATGAGAATAATGTTCGGAAGTCAGTGTTTACTCTATGTAGAACAATATATCCAGGGCTTGATTTGTAAAAGAATGTGATGGGAACAATTTTTTTCTCAGAAACCCACTGGTGGCGCTGCCGAATATTGGGCTTTCCAAATACCAAAGCTGTGTAGTTTTGATTTCACCTCATGAATATTATCTGTAAGTAATCAATATATTACTTACCCATTCAGCATTCCTCGTCCAATTCCTTACATAAGGAAAGCCAAAGCAGACATGTGTTCTTTGCAACTTTCATGAAAGAAACCAAGACAGGTATCATGCAAGCAACACACACATTTACTGATGCTAGGGTATAAATGAATTAACTTAAGGTACCTCCCTTTCCTTCAAGACTTTACTACCAAAATTCAATTATGTACCTTTAACCAAGTTTAACTTATCGCAGTTGACAAACATTGAAGGATTTGCCCATGTTACAGCAGCACAGATGTCCATAATAGAGGCTCCAGACCATGCTGCCCGTGAGGCTCCCATTCCCCTTGTGGAACAAGAATGGATGGAGACTGTAAGAAAATGTTGAGATTTCGAATATGCCCACACAATCACTACTTTATCCAATGAATTCATATAGACGAAGACGAATTATAACCTCTCTTTGCTTGATCAAAGCTAATAAACAGAACATCACACTTCCTGAACGCAGCTGTTACATCTTTACTACTCTGACAACATCCGGCATGTTTAGTTGAAAATCTAGTTCTAAACTGGATTAGGACCTAAATCAGGCAGTATTATTTCCTGGTTTCTGTGAAAAGCGAAATTTCCCTCTGGAATGAAATTTGTACATCATCGTAACACTTTTCTGCCCTCAATAATCCTTAAATAATGAGGATTATACATCAATGCATTCAATCCAGCTAAATGTCTTGCTGTACTAATGGCTGTTAAGAAAACCACCTTTAATGTTAAAAATCTCTCTAAAACCTCATCCAATGGTTGAAAAAAACTGATTTTGCAATGCTGTCAACACCTACTGTAAATCACATGAAGGAAAAAGATTTTTACCCCTTGGTCTTAAAATCTTGAAACCTTTGACAAGCCTAGTCACCCATCCCACCGGTTCTTTTAGCAGTCCCCAAGGAGATTGGAAAGCCTTAATAGCAGCCCACTGTAATCTTAAAGTGGCTATTGACCGACCCATGTCAAAACCTTTCTGTAAAAACTGAAGAATGATATATTGAGGACACTGGCAATACATGATTTATCTGACATCAATTATTACAAGAGAACTAATGGTAACTGTAAAATTGTTTGGTGGAATAGCTTCATGAAAACTGAATTGACATAGATACTGAAAGAGAAAGGCCTAATTTCTTAAGCCCATCCTCTCAACCTCCAAACTACCAACCATAGACATTGAAGCGATGTCAGGGGTAAAGACAGATTACACAGAGGATACAGCTCCAGTGGAAGCAACCGAACAGTGCCTATAAGCATATCAGTCAGAAGCAGAAACCATTGTCTCCTTGGCAAGTAAGGACAAATCAATATAGTGTTAGAAATGGGGCCTCTAGTTGGCAGTGGTTTTCACCCTGTCCAAGTAGGGACCCTCACTCTAGTCAGGGCCAGGGGATCACGCAGCTAAGATAACCCCTGCTCACTCCTAGGTATCTTGGCACGAGCAGCCAGGCTTATCTCAGAGGCAATGTGTAAAGCATTTGTACATACACACACAGTAACACAGTAAAAACACTACAAAATGAGTCCACACTGGTTTAGAAAAATAACCAATATTTATCTGAATAAAACAAAACAAAAACAACAAAAATTCAACATATAGAAGTAAAGAAATCACTTTTGAAAGGTTAAATAAGTTCAGTCCATAGAAATCTATGGATCCATCACTTTTAGTACAAAGTACCTGGGATGCTTCAAAATTCAAAGACAAAAACAGGCTCGAGGAGGTGAGGCACCAGAAAAACAAAGCAATGGGTCGGTTCCTTACTTCCAGGGGAGATGATTCGTCGGTTCCTTACTGCCAGGGGAGGTGATGCGTTGGTTCCTTACTGCAGCGCAGGGGCGGTGATGCGTCGGTTCCTTACTGCTAGGGGAGGTGAAGCGTTGGTTCCTTACCGGAAGGGGAGGTGATGCATCGATCTCCGGACATGCGGCCTCGGTTCTTTACTGCTGGGCAACATCGATGAAGAGACAGCGTTGAAGTACGATGCGTCGAAAATCCAGACGCAATGATTCGATGCGGTGGTGAAGCATATGCTGCGTCCATTTCATAGCCGCAAAGAAGGCGATGTGGCAATTCTTCAGGCGCAAAGCAGGGGCTGCATCGGTGTCAGAGCGGGTTCCACGGACGTCGGTGACACGGTGCTCGGGACACGGGCTGCAGTGATTTTTCAGCTGCAAAGCAGGTGCTGCGTCGATTCTTCATCCGCACAGTGGCGATGCATCGTTATTTCAGCCGCACGGCAGTGCTGCGTTGAGAAAACAGGTGCTGAGAGTCGATGCATGGATTTTCTCACCAGTTTGCACTTCCAAGGACCCAGGAGCTGCATTTGGCACCACTCAGCAAGTCAGGGTTCTCAGCAGAAGAACCAAGGCATCTGGTAGATGAAGTCTTTGATGGCTATGAGACTTCTTAACAGGAGGCAAGCATGCACAAGCCCTTGGAGAACCATGGAAGCAGAATTCAGAAAGCAAAGACCAGTCCTATAACTCCCAGGACAGAAGCAGCAAGCAGCAGGCCATCACAACAAAGCAACAGGCAGAGTGTCAGTCCCTCCTACAGCATCCAGCTCCTCTTCCTGGCAGAATTTCCTTTAGTCCAGAAGTGTCCAGAAGTTATGGTGTCTCAGCTCCAGTACTTATACCAGTTTCTGCCTTTGAAATAGGCAAACTTCAAAGGAAAGTCTTTCTAGTGGCAAGACCCTGCCTTTCCCTGACCTGGCTCCAGACACACGATCGGGGGGTGGAGACAGCTTTGTGAGAGAGCAGGTACAGCCCTAGTCAGGTGTCAGTGACAACCCCTCCCACCACTCTAGCTTAGGAAGGCCCATCAGCCGGGTGATGGCCCATCAGGATATGCAAGGTACACCTCAGCTCCCTTTGTGTGACTGTCTAGAGTGAATGCACAAGAGCCCAACTGTCACCCTAACCCAGACGTGGATTCTACAGACAGGCAGATGCACAGAATGGATAAGCAAAAAAAAGCCCACTTTCTAAAAGTGGCATTTTCCAACATGCAATTTAAAAACCAACTTCACCAAAATATGCATTTTTAAATTGTGAGTTCAGAGACCCCAAACTCCAAATCTCTAGCTGCTCCCAATGGGAAATTATACTTAAAAGATATTTCAAGGCAATTCCCATGTTACAAAACAAAGAAAAGGGACTGTATTAAAAAACTAACGGAGTGGGTAATGAGAGGAGAGGTGTAAAACAGGGCACACACTGTGTATGTAAAACTGCCCTCACACACAGCAAGCTGTGTCATGCTTCATCATAGGGCCTGCTAACACACCTCCGCACTTTCCAACGCTGGAGGTGGAGCAATAGGGAGGGGGAAGACAAACAATATAAAAGAAATAAAGAAATGGTGTGGGATCAAAAAAGTGAAAAAATAGTGGCAGAATGAATTGATAAAACTGGTAACAGTGTGTCCCTGCTATACCTTTAATAATGGGTACACTGTCCAGGTGCAAGAGGTGGTCCTATCCAGACCCGTGGATGGTGGTAATGGCTACTCATTATCAGAGCCCTACCCCTCCACTCTGCTGAGATGTCGACATGTTTCAGCCGGCACGTGCTAATACCCTGGCTTTCTTCAGGACTTCCACCTGATCAACCCCAAAAAAGACTGCTGTCCCTACCTCGGGGTCCTAAGGAGGTAGGGACAGCAGTCTTTTTTGGGATTGATCAGGTGGAAGTCCTGAAGAAAGCCGGGGTATTAGCACGTGCCGGCTGAAACATGTCGACATCTCAGCAGAGTGGAGGGGTAGGGCTCTGATAATGCGTAGCCATTACCACCATCCACGGGTCTGGATAGGACCACCTCTTGCACCTGGACAGTGTACCCATTATTAAAGGTATAGCAGGGACACACTGTTACCAGTTTTATCAATTCATTCTGCCACTATTTTTGCCCACCCCGGTCTCCTGCTATTTTACCCAAGGCGGGTGCCCACCCCGCCATTCTCTTTAATTGACGCGGGAGCCCACCCCGCGTTTCACCGCCGCAGCCCGAGCGAGCCCCAGCGACCAGGAAGCCAGGCGAGGTGCCTGACGCTGGGCGGGGCCGAGAGGAGGAGGCTGCCGCGGCCGCCAATGGCAGCGCGGCCGAAGGAACAAGCGACCCGGAAGCAGGAAGTCCGGCGGGATCCCACCCCACCTTCCTGGATGCCGCGGAGGGCGGCCGGAAAAGGAGAGTGGTGATGGACGGAGGACGGGAGCCTACCCCGCCTCCGCGAGAAACTGCCAGGAGCCTCGCAGGCTCCACATGAAGTCCTGGCCCCGGGGGGGACCAGGCGAAGAGAGAGACCGGAGCAGGGTTCCCGGCGGGGCTCCTGTGACGAAGACGGAGCCCCGCATGCTGCCCTGGTGAAGTCCCGGTCCCAAGTGGGGGACCGGGCGAAGAGCCGAGTGCCAGTGCCGCAGGAGACGGAGTCCCCCAAGCCTGTCCTGGTGAGTGGGGTTGAGCGGGAGCCTGCATTTGGTTAAAGAGCCCCGCGGGGCTCACACGGACATTGTTGGTGCCCGCTTCGGGGCACATTGTCGGTGCTCGCTTCCCTCACAGCTGCCCCGCTAGACAGAGGGCAGCTGCAACATTGGCAGAAGTTGCTTTGGGAGTCCCGGAGTGGGGCTTCCACGGCACAGTTGGTGCAGTGCCACTTCTTTGGGGCAAGTTTTGTCTAGGAGAGCCCCAGAGGGGGGCTCATGAGGCACAGTGGTGCCAGTGCTGAGGTTGTTCGCCCAGCTGCCCTGCGAGCGCGCAGGCAGCTGCAACGTTTGGGCACCGTTGAGTTTTAGAGTCCTAGTGGAAGACTCAGGGCACAGGAGTGCCCCTGCCTACAGTTTTCCCAGCTGCCCAGCAATTAGTGGGCTACGTTTAGGCCAGGGCACATTGAGGAGTCCCAGGAGGGGACTCAGGAGGCACAGTGGTGCCCGTGCATTGCGCACTTTCTGCTTTCGCTGCAGTGGCAGCTTAGCGCCCTGACATTCTGGACTTAGGGCATTTGAGCCCCTTTGAGAAGGCCAGTTGGCCAGGGGGTCAGTGATTTATGTGATATTAGGAAATGTGATGCTCTACAATGATTCATACCTCTAAATGCGTTTGGGGATGAGATTATGTGCGTAATGTGTTTATGCCATTGAGATTATTTCCTACTGTGAGTATACCCCTAATGTGAGTGATGCTTAGGAGGTTAGGGTCTAAGATGTTAGACTGATGAGGTTGGCGTACAATAGATTTGGCGCCTATGTGATACTGTGCATAATGTGGTTTATGTTACAGGCTGATGCTGAGTACAGTGGTTACCAGTGATTACTGGTTGTACGTTTATGATATGTCTTACTTGTACCAAGTTCACTTTGTGGTGGTTCTGACAGTGGTCCAGTGGGCCCTGCCAGGTGTAAATAATCCCTTGTAAATATGACCTAGTGCCAGGTGGCACGATGTATCTTATGTGTTTACTATTCTAAAGTGTTATGAGAATACAAAGGCTATTTTTGATATAACCTTGTGTGGAGTTCCTTTTGTGGTGTGCCTGGGATGTTGTTGCTGTGTGCGTGCGCAAACGCTTTACACATTGCCTCCGGGATAAGCCTGACTGCTCGTGCCAAGCTACCAAGGGGGTGAGCAGGGGTTATCTTTGGCGTGTAACTCCCTCGCCCTGACTAGAGTGGTGGTCTCTGCCTGGCTTTGGCGCAAGCATTAGCCAACCAGAGATCCCATTTCTAACAGGACTAGTAAAACACAACAGCACATCATACCTTTTAAGTACACTGCACCCTGCCCATGGGGCTGCCTTCGGCCTACCTTAGGGGCGACTTACATGTAGTAAACGGGAAGGTTTGGGCCTGACAATTGGGTCCACTTGCCAGGTCGAAAAGGTAGTTTAAAACTGCACTCACAGACACTGCAATGGCAGGCCTGAGACATGTTTGCAGGGCTACTCATGTGGGTGGCACAATCAGTGCTGCAAGCCCACCAATAGCATTTGATTTACAGGCCCTGGGCACACCTGGTGCACTTTACTAAGGAGTTACTAGTAAATCAAATATGCCAATCATAAACACAAGTGCTCAGCCCAGCGGGCCGATCTTGAAGCCCGCCAGACGGCTCTAGAGGCGCAGCTTATTCATGGCCCCAGCCCCCTTCTCCAACGTAACCTGCTCCAAACGCAACAACAACTACAGCAGCACCTCATAGGCGAGGCGAAAGAAATTTGGCTGGCGTCGCATCATCGGATTTATCAGTGGGGGGACAAATCAAGCAAAATGCTCCACCGATTATGCCAGGCGGAGAAGTCCCCCGCCTCTGTCCCAATTATCCGGGGTGCGGACGGCGCCTTACACTAGTCCCCGGAGGTTGTTGCCAGGGAATTTGCACACTACTTCTCTGCTCTATACGCGCAGCAAGAGCAGCTATCGGAGGCTCTCATAGCTGAATTCCTCAGAGATATTCCCTCCCGAAGACTTATGGACCAGATGCGAGACCAACTAGATGCCCCTATTACAATCGATGAGCTCAGGCCTGCACTAGTCGCTATGCACCCGGGGCGGGCCCCCGGTCCCAACGGATTCTCTATGGAATTCCTCCGACCACATATGCACACACTAGGCCCACGTCTGCTGGAGGCCATACATGACGCTCTCGATCAATGCCTGTTACCTCGTGACTGGCGCCATGCGGAGATTGTCCTTTTCCTCAAACCGGGTCGCCCACCAGAAGATCCATCCTCGTATCGCCCTATATCTCTTATAAATTTTGAGCCCAAACTTTTGGGCAAGGTCCTAGCTGACCGCCTGCGGGCCTGCGTACAGGATTTGATCCACCCGGATCAATCTGGCTTCATGCCACACCAGGCCACCCGCCACAATATTCGACGGGTGCATGACAATGGCCCCGGAGCTGGGGCGCCCCGCGGCCCTATTATTGGCCGATATTGACAAGGCTTTCGACTCCCTCAGCTGGGTGTACCTCTTCCAACTCCTCGAAGCCGTCAATTTTGGCCCACGCTTTCTGGCGTATGTTCGTTTGCTCTACACAAATCTAACGGGGCACCGGTCGGCCTCCTTCCCTATCCATCGCGGCACGCGACAGGGCTGCCCCCTGTCGCCACTTTTATTTGCTCTAGCTGTGGAGCCCTTGGTGGTGTGGGTACGCGGCGAACCGGTGCTCCGGAGCTTTGAGTGGTCACAGTCACGATCTGACCGAATCGCGCTATACGCTGACGACGTCCTTTTCTTTATAACCAACCCGTGGTTCTCGGGCCCACGAATCCTACAGATCCTCCGAGTATTCGGTTTTACCACCGGGCTTCACACTAACCCCTCCAAATCGATACTCTTTCCAGTGTGTGGGGACCAGGGACGCGGAGCCGGGGCGGTGTAGCTGGCCCACGCGACCTAAGGTTTTAACTAACTGGGCATCTTCATGTTGCCTTGTCCAAAGACGTTGTGGGCACATAATCTACACCCGCTTGTCGCCAGTCTCCGGGATGAGACGGCAATATGGTCCTCCCTCCTGCTCTCACTGTACGGGCGCGCAGCCATTTTTAAAATGGTCTCCCTACCCAGAGTTCTGTATCGGCTGCAGAACTTTCCCTCCTGGTTTGCACAAATTAACGCCATACATAATAAATTCCTGTGGGATGGTGGGGCGGTCCGGGTGGCATTACATACATGCGCACAATCAACATACTGCGGGGGCATCGCGGCGGCGGATGTGTATGCGTATTATGTGGCCTCCCACTAGTAATAAACAAATGGTGGTATGGCTCCCCAACAGACCCAGCGTTCGCACTTGAACACGCGGCAATAGAAGGTGTCCCCCTTCTTCAGCTCCTCTACAGTGCACAGAGCCTAGACTTCCTGCCTCCTGCCAGTAGAACTGTAGTCCGGCTCTGAAGGGGCACTGTTAGACAAATGGGATGGCGTGGCCGCCTGACCCAGGCGACTCCCTTATGGCACGGTACTCATCTGCGCTCGGTAGCGGCCCTGACTGGCTTCCATAAATGGGACCTGGTGGGCATATCCACCCTGGGGGATGTCATGCAGGGCCCCACCCTAAAGTCCTTCCACCAGTTACAGGAGGAATTTCATCTGCACAAGTCACAATTTTACAAATATCTCCAGCTGCGTCATGCACTCACCCCCATGATTCTTTCCCTCGACACCCTACCGGAGTTCCATCCCCTTGAGGGCCGCTTACTAATGGGAGATCTGGGTGCCCATAAAATCCGCCAGATCTATCAGACTTTAATGACACACACCAAAACAACCCTACACAAGACTAGACAGGCGTGCCAAGACGACATACCCGACTTGACTAATGACGACTGGGCTGATCCGTCTCTGGAAGATGGGTGTTATCCATTCCCCCCTATGTCTGCGTTGCGAAAGGGAGGAGGGAACGTTCCTACATACAGTCTGGAATTGTACAGCACTACAGCCCTTCTGGCGGAAGGTCTCCACCTGTCTGGGTAAAGTATTATCCTGGGAGCTCCCATTCGACCCGAAACTATTCCTGCTGCACAGCACTGACGGGATAGGGGGGAACCAGTACAAACAGCACCTACTTTACATAGCCCTCACTATTGCTAAGCGCGACATTGCCCAGTTGTGGAAGGGGACGTCCCCCCCGACGATAGGGGGATGGAGAAAGGACTTGGACAGATGTATGGGAGCAGAGATCGCTGTGTTCCAGGTCCGAGGTTGCCCCCAGAAACACAAGAAAAGATGGTCCCGCTGGGCAGCATATCGGGGTATCTCCTCTTTCCTCTCAGACCCCCTGACAGGGACTGTCCTCGTATGCCTTTGGCCAGTGAACAACACATACCACGTCACATCACCGCCTGTACCTGTACTCAGTTATATCCCTATATTACACAGGAACTGGGAATACCTGTACTATGTTTTTTGTTGTTATACATGCTGGTTACATGCACTGGTACTTTTGATCATATTGGCTCCGAAATGTTTATGCAGGGCTTCGGCCCGGATTGTACCATGGAAAATGTAATAAAATATGTTTAACCCCTTCGCTGCTAGGCCTTTTCCCCCCCTGTGCTAAGCCTTTTTTTGGCTATTTGGGGTAGTGCGCGCTTAGGCCCCTGTAACTTTTTGACCACATAAGGTATCCACGCCAAATTTGCGTCCTTTTTTTCCAACATCATGGGCATTGTAAAGGTACCCAGGGTTTGTGGATTCCCCTGGAGGGGTCCCAGAAATTAGCCAAAATACAGCTAAATTTTGGGGTTTTAGGGAAAAATGCGAAAAAAGGGCTGCAAATGAAAGCGTCTGGGTTTTTCCCTGCAAATGGTATCAAAAAAGGGTTTGTGGGGCTGAAATCACCATTTTCCCAGCTTTTAGGGAATGACAGATTTTTGTCAGAAAACCAACATTTTTTACACAGTTTTGGCATTTTTCTGGGACATAGCCTATTTTTGCTATTTTTTGTGTTTTCAACCTCCTTCCAGTTAATGGTAGAAATGGGTATGAAAGCAATAATGGATCCTAGACAGCTATACATTTTAGAAAAGTAGACACAATTCTGAATTCAGCAAGGGGTCATTTGTGTAGCTCCATCAAGGTTTCTTTATAGAAACTAACAGTTAAATATAGGAAAAATTGAAAATTAGTTGAAAAAAACAGCCTTTTGTGTCAACGTTTTCACCTGTAACTTCTTCTAATTATGACAGCTCTTTGAAAGCAATATACCGTTACATCCGCTGGACCTTACTGGTTGTGGGGATATATAGGACTTGTAGGTTCACCAAGAACCCGACGAACCCAGAGCCAACAACTGAGCAGCGTCTTGCAATGGTTTTTTATTATGTACCGGGTATATAGGAATTATTGTGCGAAAATGTATACATGGAAAAATCGGTATGAAAGACACCTATGTATTTCTGAAATGGGAACAAAATATAGAGTTTAGAAACAGTAGATATTTGCACATTTCCGAAATTGGGAATACTCATACTAGCATGAGAATTATCGGTCATTTTTTAAAATTACTTATTTTTTACACAATGTCTTTCATTTGGAAGGCAGAATGCATCGAAAGTCAATAGGTAATAACAGTTGCTTTACAAATCTGAATTACCCTAAGTCTCCCGATAAAAATGGTACCTCACTTGTGTGGGTAGGCATAGTGCCCACGACAGGAAATGGCTCAAAACCCAACGTGAACACACCACATTTTCACAATGAAAAATTACCCTTTTTTTGCAAAGGGCCTAGCTGTAGTTTTTTAACCCTAGCTCTGCCGGCACCTAGGGAAACCTAGCAAACCTATACATTTTTGAAAACTAGACACCCAGGGGAATCCAGGATGGGGTGACTTGACTGGCTCCCACCAGGTTCTGTTACCCAGAATCCCTTGCAAACCTAAAAGATTGATAAAAAAAACACATTTTCCTCACATTTCTGTGGTGGAAAGTTCTGGAATCTGCGTGGATCCACAAATTTCCACCCACCCCACGTTCCCCAAAGTCTTCCAAGAAAAATGGTACCTCACTTGTGTGGGTAGGCCTAGTGCCCGCGACAGGAAAAGGCGCAAAACGCAACGTGGACACACCCCAATTTCACAGTGAAAAATGACCCTTTTTGACAAAGTGCCTAGCTGTAGTTTTTGAACCATAGCTCTGCCAGCACCTAGGGAAACCTAGCAAACCTATACATTTTTGAAAACTAGACACCCAGGGGAATCCAGGATGGGGTGACTTGACTGGCTCCCACCAGGTTCTGTTACCCAGAATCCCTTGCTAACCTAAAAGATTGATAAGAAAAACACATTTTCCTCACATTTCTGTGGTGGAAAGTTCTGGAATCTGCGTGGATCCACAAATTTCCACCCACCCCACGTTCCCCAAAGTCTTCCGAGAAAAATGGTACCTCACTTGTGTGGGTAGGCCTAGTGCCCGCGACAGGAAACGGCGCAAAACGCAACGTGGACACACCCCAATTTCACAGTGAAAAATGACCCTTTTTTGACAAAGTGCCTAGCTGTAGTTTTTGAACCCTAGCTCTGCCAGCACCTATGGAAACCTAGCAAACCTATACATTTTTGAAAACTAGACACCCAGGGGAATCCAGGATGGGGTGACTTGACTGGCTCCCACCAGGTTCTGTTACCCAGAATCCCTTGCAAACCTAAAAGATTGATAAAAAAAACACATTTTCCTCACATTTCTGTGGTGGAAAGTTCTGGAATCTGCGTGGATCCACAAATTTCCACACACCCCACGTTCCCCAAAGTCTTCCGAGAAAAATGGTACCTCACTTGTGTGGGTAGGCCTAGTGCCCCCGACAGGAAACGGCGCAAAACGCAACGTGGACACACCCCAATTTCACAGTGAAAAATGACCCTTTTTTGACAAAGTGCCTAGCTGTAGTTTTTGAACCATAGCTCTGCCAGCACCTAGGGAAACCTAGCAAACCTATACATTTTTGAAAACTAGACACTCAGGGGAATCCAGGATGGGGTGACTTGACTGCCTCCCACCAGGTTCTGTTACCCAGAATCCCTTGCAAACCTAAAAGATTGATTAAAAAAACACATTTTCCTCACATTTCTGTGGTGGAAAGTTCTGGAATCTGCGTGGATCCACAAATTTCCACCCACCCCACGTTCCCCAAAGTCTTCCGAGAAAAATGGTACCTCACTTGTGTGGGTAGGCCTAGTGCCCGCGACAGGAAACGGCGCAAAACGCAACGTGGACACACCCCAATTTCACAGTGAAAAATGACCCATTTTTGACAAAGTGCTTAGCTGTAGTTTTTGAACACTAGCTCTGCCAGCACCTATGGAAACCTAGCAAACCTATGCATTTTTGAAAACTAGACACCCAGGGAAATCCAGGATGGGGTGACTTGACTGGCTCCCACCAGGTTCTGTTACCCAGAATCCCTTGCAAACCTAACAAATTGTCAAAAAATACACATTTCCCTCACATTTCTGTGGTGGAAAGTTCTGGAATCTGCGTGGATCCACAAATTTCTACCCACCCCGCGTTCCCCAAAGTCTTCCGAGAAAAATGATACCTCACTTGTGTGGGTCGGCCTAGTGCCCGCGACAGGAAACGGCGCAAAACGCAACGTGGACACACCTCAATTTCGCAGTGAAAAATGACCCTTTTTTGACAAAGTGCCTAGCTGTAGTTTTTGAACACTAGCTCTGCCAGCACCTATGGAAACCTAGCAAACCTATACATTTTTGAAAACTAGACACCCAGGGGAATCCAGGATGGGGTGACTTGACTGGCTCCCACCAGGTTCTGTTACCCAGAATCCCTTGCAAACCTAACAAATTGTCAAAAAATACACATTTTCCTCACATTTCTGTGGTGGAAAGTTCTGGAATCTGCGTGGATCCACAAATTTCCACCCACCCCGCGTTCCCCAAAGTCTTCCGAGAAAAATGATACCTCACTTGTGTGGGTTGGCCTAGTGCCCGCGACAGGAAACGGCGCAAAACGCAACGTGGACACACCTCAATTTCGCAGTGAAAAATGACCCTTTTTTGGCAAAGTGCCTAGTTGTAGTTTTTGAACCATAGCTCTGCCGGCACCTAGGGAAACCTAGAAAACCTATACATTTTTGAAAACTAGACACTCGGGGGAATCCAGGATGGGGTGACTTGACTGCATCCCACCAGGTTCTGTTACCCAGAATCCCTTGCAAACCTAAACAATTGTCCAAAAAACCACATTTTCCCCACATTTCTGTGGTGGAAAGTTCTGGAATCTGCGTGGATCCACAAATTTCCACCCACCCCACGTTCCCCAAAGTCTTTCGAGAAAAATGGTACCTCACTTGTGTGGGTCGTCCTAGTGCCCGCAACAGGAAACGGCGCAAAACACAACATGGACACACCTCAATTTCGCAGTGAAAAATGACCCTTTTTTGGCAAAGTGCCTAGCTGTAGTTTTTGAACCATAGCTCTGCCGGCACCTAGGGAAACCTTGCAAACCTATACATTTTTTAAAACTAGACACCCAGGGGAATCCAGGATGGGGTGACTTGACTGGCTCCCACCAGGTTCTGTTACCCAGAATCCCTTGCAAACCTAAAAGATTGATAAAAAAAACACATTTTCCTCACATTTCTGTGGTGGAAAGTTCTGGAATCTGCGTGGATCCACAAATTTCCACCCACCCCACGTTCCCCAAAGTCTTCCGAGAAAAATGGTACCTCACTTGTGTGGGTAGGCCTAGTGCCCGCGACAGGAAACGGCGCAAAACGCAACGTGGACACACCCCAATTTCACAGTGAAAAATGACCCTTTTTTGACAAAGTGCCTAGCTGTAGTTTTTGAACCATAGCTCTGCCAGCACCTAGGGAAACCTAGCAAACCTATACATTTTTGAAAACTAGACACTCAGGGGAATCCAGGATGGGGTGACTTGACTGCCTCCCACCAGGTTCTGTTACCCAGAATCCCTTGCAAACCTAAAAGATTGATAAAAAAAACACATTTTCCTCACATTTCTGTGGTGGAAAGTTCTGGAATCTGCGTGGATCCACAAATTTCCACCCACCCCACGTTCCCCAAAGTCTTCCGAGAAAAATGGTACCTCACTTGTGTGGGTAGGCCTAGTGCCCGCGACAGGAAACCGCGCAAAACGCAACGTGGACACACCCCAATTTCACAGTGAAAAATGACCCTTTTTTGACAAAGTGCCTAGCTGTAGTTTTTGAACCCTAGCTCTGCCAGCACCTATGGAAACCTAGCAAATCTATGCATTTTTGAAAACTAGACACCCAGGGGAATCCAGGATGGGGTGACTTGACTGGCTCCCACCAGGTTCTGTTACCCAGAATCCCTTGCAAACCTAACAAATTGTCAAAAAATACATATTTCCCTCACATTTCTGTGGTGGAAAGTTCTGGAATCTGCGTGGATCCACAAATTTCTACCCACCCCGCGTTCCCCAAAGTCTTCCGAGAAAAATGATACCTCACTTGTGTGGGTCGGCCTAGTGCCCGCGACAGGAAACGGCGCAAAACGCAACGTGGACACACCTCAATTTCGCAGTGAAAAATGACCCTTTTTTGACAAAGTGCCTAGCTGTAGTTTTTGAACCCTAGCTCTGCCAGCACCTATGGAAACCTAGCAAACCTATACATTTTTGAAAACTAGACACCCAGGGGAATCCAGGATGGGGTGACTTGACTGGCTCCCACCAGGTTCTGTTACCCAGAATCCCTTGCAAACCTAACAAATTGTCAAAAAATACACATTTTCCTCACATTTCTGTGGTGGAAAGTTCTGGAATCTGCGTGGATCCACAAATTTCCACCCACCCCGCGTTCCCCAAAGTCTTCCGAGAAAAATGATACCTCACTTGTGTGGGTTGGCCTAGTGCCCGCGACAGGAAACGGCGCAAAACGCAACGTGGACACACCTCAATTTCGCAGTGAAAAATGACCCTTTTTTGGCAAAGTGCCTAGTTGTAGTTTTTGAACCATAGCTCTGCCGGCACCTAGGGAAACCTAGAAAACCTATACATTTTTGAAAACTAGACACTCGGGGGAATCCAGGATGGGGTGACTTGACTGCATCCCACCAGGTTCTGTTACCCAGAATCCCTTGCAAACCTAAACAATTGTCCAAAAAACCACATTTTCCCCACATTTCTGTGGTGGAAAGTTCTGGAATCTGCGTGGATCCACAAATTTCCACCCACCCCACGTTCCCCAAAGTCTTTCGAGAAAAATGGTACCTCACTTGTGTGGGTCGTCCTAGTGCCCGCAACAGGAAACGGCGCAAAACACAACATGGACACACCTCAATTTCGCAGTGAAAAATGACCCTTTTTTGGCAAAGTGCCTAGCTGTAGTTTTTGAACCATAGCTCTGCCGGCACCTAGGGAAACCTTGCAAACCTATACATTTTTTAAAACTAGACACCCAGGGGAATCCAGGATGGGGTGACTTGACTGGCTCCCACCAGGTTCTGTTACCCAGAATCCCTTGCAAACCTAAAAGATTGATAAAAAAACACATTTTCCTCACATTTCTGTGGTGGAAAGTTCTGGAATCTGCGTGGATCCACAAATTTCCACCCACCCCACGTTCCCCAAAGTCTTCCGAGAAAAATGGTACCTCACTTGTGTGGGTAGGCCTAGTGCCCGCGACAGGAAACGGCGCAAAACGCAACGTGGACACACCCCAATTTCACAGTGAAAAATGACCCTTTTTTGACAAAGTGCCTAGCTGTAGTTTTTGAACCATAGCTCTGCCAGCACCTAGGGAAACCTAGCAAACCTATACATTTTTGAAAACTAGACACTCAGGGGAATCCAGGATGGGGTGACTTGACTGCCTCCCACCAGGTTCTGTTACCCAGAATCCCTTGCAAACCTAAAAGATTGATAAAAAAACACATTTTCCTCACATTTCTGTGGTGGAAAGTTCTGGAATCTGCGTGGATCCACAAATTTCCACCCACCCCACGTTCCCCAAAGTCTTCCGAGAAAAATGGTACCTCACTTGTGTGGGTAGGCCTAGTGCCCGCGACAGGAAACCGCGCAAAACGCAACGTGGACACACCCCAATTTCACAGTGAAAAATGACCCTTTTTTGACAAAGTGCCTAGCTGTAGTTTTTGAACCCTAGCTCTGCCAGCACCTATGGAAACCTAGCAAATCTATGCATTTTTGAAAACTAGACACCCAGGGGAATCCAGGATGGGGTGACTTGACTGGCTCCCACCAGGTTCTGTTACCCAGAATCCCTTGCAAACCTAACAAATTGTCAAAAAATACACATTTCCCTCACATTTCTGTGGTGGAAAGTTCTGGAATCTGCGTGGATCCACAAATTTCTACCCACCCCGCTTTCCCCAAAGTCTTCCGAGAAAAATGATACCTCACTTGTGTGGGTCGGCCTAGTGCCCGCGACAGGAAAGGGCGCAAAACGCAACGTGGACACACCTCAATTTCGCAGTGAAAAATGACCCTTTTTTGACAAAGTGCCTAGCTGTAGTTTTTGAACCCTAGCTCTGCCAGCACCTATGGAAACCCAGCAAACCTATACATTTTTGAAAACTAGACACCCAGGGGAATCCAGGATGGGGTGACTTGACTGGCTCCCACCAGGTTCTGTTGCCCAGAATCCCTTGCAAACCTAACAAATTGTCTAAAAATACACATTTTCCTCACATTTCTGTGGTGGAAAGTTCTGGAATCTGCGTGGATCCACAAATTTCCACCCACCCCGCGTTCCCCAAAGTCTTCCGAGAAAAATGATACCTCACTTGTGTGGGTTGGCCTAGTGCCCGCGACAGGAAACGGCGCAAAACGCAACGTGGACACACCTCAATTTCGCAGTGAAAAATGACCCTTTTTTGGCAAAGTGCCTAGCTGTAGTTTTTGAACCATAGCTCTGCCGGCACCTAGGGAAACCTTGCAAACCTATACATTTTTGAAACTAGACACCCAGGGGAATCCAGGATGGGGTGACTTGACTGCCTCCCACCAGGTTCTGTTACCCAGAATCCCTTGCAAACCTAAAAAATTGTCAAAAAAACACATTTTCCCCACATTTCTGTGTGGAAAGTTCTGGAATCTGCGTGGATCCACAAATTTCCACCCACCCCACGTTCCCCAAAGTCTTCCGAGAAAAATGGTACCTCACTTGTGTGGGTAGGCCTAGTGCCCGCGACAGGAAACCGCGCAAAACGCAACGTGGACACACCCCAATTTCACAGTGAAAAATGACCCTTTTTTGACAAAGTGCCTAGCTGTAGTTTTTGAACCCTAGCTCTGCCAGCACCTATGGAAACCTAGCAAACCTATGCATTTTTGAAAACTAGACACCCAGGGGAATCCAGGATGGGGTGACTTGACTGGCTCCCACCAGGTTCTGTTACCCAGAATCCCTTGCAAACCTAAAAGATTGATTAAAAAAACACATTTTCCTCACATTTCTGTGGTGGAAAGTTCTGGAATCTGCGTGGATCCACAAATTTCCACCCACCCCACGTTCCCCAAAGTCTTCCGAGAAAAATGGTACCTCACTTGTGTGGGTAGGCCTAGTGCCCGCGACAGGAAACGGCGCAAAACGCAACGTGGACACACCCCAATTTCACAGTGAAAAATGACCCATTTTTGACAAAGTGCCTAGCTGTAGTTTTTGAACACTAGCTCTGCCAGCACCTATGGAAACCTAGCAAACCTATGCATTTTTGAAAACTAGACACCCAGGGAAATCCAGGATGGGGTGACTTGACTGGCTCCCACCAGGTTCTGTTACCCAGAATCCCTTGCAAACCTAACAAATTGTCAAAAAATACATATTTCCCTCACATTTCTGTGGTGGAAAGTTCTGGAATCTGCGTGGATCCACAAATTTCTACCCACCCCGCGTTCCCCAAAGTCTTCCGAGAAAAATGATACCTCACTTGTGTGGGTCGGCCTAGTGCCCGCGACAGGAAACGGCGCAAAACGCAACGTGGACACACCTCAATTTCGCAGTGAAAAATGACCCTTTTTTGACAAAGTGCCTAGCTGTAGTTTTTGAACACTAGCTCTGCCAGCACCTATGGAAACCTAGCAAACCTATGCATTTTTGAAAACTAGACACCCAGGGAAATCCAGGATGGGGTGACTTGACTGGCTCCCACCAGGTTCTGTTACCCAGAATCCCTTGCAAACCTAACAAATTGTCAAAAAATACATATTTCCCTCACATTTCTGTGGTGGAAAGTTCTGGAATCTGCGTGGATCCACAAATTTCTACCCACCCCGCGTTCCCCAAAGTCTTCCGAGAAAAATGATACCTCACTTGTGTGGGTCGGCCTAGTGTCCGCGACAGGAAACGGCGCAAAACGCAACGTGGACACACCTCAATTTCGCAGTGAAAAATGACCCTTTTTTGACAAAGTGCCTAGCTGTAGTTTTTGAACCCTAGCTCTGCCAGCACCTATGGAAACCTAGCAAACCTATACATTTTTGAAAACTAGACACCCAGGGGAATCCAGGATGGGGTGACTTGACTGGCTCCCACCAGGTTCTGTTACCCAGAATCCCTTGCAAACCTAAACAATTGTCAAAAAAACCACATTTTCCCCACATTTCTGTGGTGGAAAGTTCTGGAATCTGCGTGGATCCACAAATTTCCACCCACCCCACGTTCCCCAAAGTCTTTCGAGAAAAATGGTACCTCACTTGTGTGGGTCGTCCTAGTGCCCGCAACAGGAAACGGCGCAAAACACAACATGGACACACCTCAATTTCGCAGTGAAAAATGACCCTTTTTTGGCAAAGTGCCTAGCTGTAGTTTTTGAACCATAGCTCTGCCGGCACCTAGGGAAACCTTGCAAACCTATACATTTTTTAAAACTAGACACCCAGGGGAATCCAGGATGGGGTGACTTGACTGGCTCCCACCAGGTTCTGTTACCCAGAATCCCTTGCAAACCTAAAAGATTGATAAAAAAACACATTTTCCTCACATTTCTGTGGTGGAAAGTTCTGGAATCTGCGTGGATCCACAAATTTCCACCCACCCCACGTTCCCCAAAGTCTTCCGAGAAAAATGGTACCTCACTTGTGTGGGTAGGCCTAGTGCCCGCGACAGGAAACGGCGCAAAACGCAACGTGGACACACCCCAATTTCACAGTGAAAAATGACCCTTTTTTGACAAAGTGCCTAGCTGTAGTTTTTGAACCATAGCTCTGCCAGCACCTAGGGAAACCTAGCAAACCTATACATTTTTGAAAACTAGACACTCAGGGGAATCCAGGATGGGGTGACTTGACTGCCTCCCACCAGGTTCTGTTACCCAGAATCCCTTGCAAACCTAAAAGATTGATAAAAAAACACATTTTCCTCACATTTCTGTGGTGGAAAGTTCTGGAATCTGCGTGGATCCACAAATTTCCACCCACCCCACGTTCCCCAAAGTCTTCCGAGAAAAATGGTACCTCACTTGTGTGGGTAGGCCTAGTGCCCGCGACAGGAAACCGCGCAAAACGCAACGTGGACACACCCCAATTTCACAGTGAAAAATGACCCTTTTTTGACAAAGTGCCTAGCTGTAGTTTTTGAACCCTAGCTCTGCCAGCACCTATGGAAACCTAGCAAATCTATGCATTTTTGAAAACTAGACACCCAGGGGAATCCAGGATGGGGTGACTTGACTGGCTCCCACCAGGTTCTGTTACCCAGAATCCCTTGCAAACCTAACAAATTGTCAAAAAATACACATTTCCCTCACATTTCTGTGGTGGAAAGTTCTGGAATCTGCGTGGATCCACAAATTTCTACCCACCCCGCTTTCCCCAAAGTCTTCCGAGAAAAATGATACCTCACTTGTGTGGGTCGGCCTAGTGCCCGCGACAGGAAAGGGCGCAAAACGCAACGTGGACACACCTCAATTTCGCAGTGAAAAATGACCCTTTTTTGACAAAGTGCCTAGCTGTAGTTTTTGAACCCTAGCTCTGCCAGCACCTATGGAAACCCAGCAAACCTATACATTTTTGAAAACTAGACACCCAGGGGAATCCAGGTTGGGGTGACTTGACTGGCTCCCACCAGGTTCTGTTGCCCAGAATCCCTTGCAAACCTAACAAATTGTCTAAAAATACACATTTTCCTCACATTTCTGTGGTGGAAAGTTCTGGAATCTGCGTGGATCCACAAATTTCCACCCACCCCGCGTTCCCCAAAGTCTTCCGAGAAAAATGATACCTCACTTGTGTGGGTTGGCCTAGTGCCCGCGACAGGAAACGGCGCAAAACGCAACGTGGACACACCTCAATTTCGCAGTGAAAAATGACCCTTTTTTGGCAAAGTGCCTAGCTGTAGTTTTTGAACCATAGCTCTGCCGGCACCTAGGGAAACCTTGCAAACCTATACATTTTTGAAACTAGACACCCAGGGGAATCCAGGATGGGGTGACTTGACTGCCTCCCACCAGGTTCTGTTACCCAGAATCCCTTGCAAACCTAAAAAATTGTCAAAAAAAACACATTTTCCCCACATTTCTGTGTGGAAAGTTCTGGAATCTGCGTGGATCCACAAATTTCCACCCACCCCACGTTCCCCAAAGTCTTCCGAGAAAAATGGTACCTCACTTGTGTGGGTAGGCCTAGTGCCCGCGACAGGAAACCGCGCAAAACGCAACGTGGACACACCCCAATTTCACAGTGAAAAATGACCCTTTTTTGACAAAGTGCCTAGCTGTAGTTTTTGAACCCTAGCTCTGCCAGCACCTATGGAAACCTAGCAAACCTATGCATTTTTGAAAACTAGACACCCAGGGGAATCCAGGATGGGGTGACTTGACTGGCTCCCACCAGGTTCTGTTACCCAGAATCCCTTGCAAACCTAAAAGATTGATTAAAAGAAACACATTTTCCTCACATTTCTGTGGTGGAAAGTTCTGGAATCTGCGTGGATCCACAAATTTCCACCCACCCCACGTTCCCCAAAGTCTTCCGAGAAAAATGGTACCTCACTTGTGTGGGTAGGCCTAGTGCCCGCGACAGGAAACGGCGCAAAACGCAACGTGGACACACCCCAATTTCACAGTGAAAAATGACCCATTTTTGACAAAGTGCCTAGCTGTAGTTTTTGAACACTAGCTCTGCCAGCACCTATGGAAACCTAGCAAACCTATGCATTTTTGAAAACTAGACACCCAGGGAAATCCAGGATGGGGTGACTTGACTGGCTCCCACCAGGTTCTGTTACCCAGAATCCCTTGCAAACCTAACAAATTGTCAAAAAATACATATTTCCCTCACATTTCTGTGGTGGAAAATTCTGGAATCTGCGTGGATCCACAAATTTCTACCCACCTCGCGTTCCCCAAAGTCTTCCGAGAAAAATGATACCTCACTTGTGTGGGTCGGCCTAGTGCCCGCGACAGGAAACGGCGCAAAACGCAACGTGGACACACCTCAATTTCGCAGTGAAAAATGACCCTTTTTTGACAAAGTGCCTAGCTGTAGTTTTTGAACACTAGCTCTGCCAGCACCTATGGAAACCTAGCAAACCTATGCATTTTTGAAAACTAGACACCCAGGGAAATCCAGGATGGGGTGACTTGACTGGCTCCCACCAGGTTCTGTTACCCAGAATCCCTTGCAAACCTAACAAATTGTCAAAAAATACATATTTCCCTCACATTTCTGTGGTGGAAAGTTCTGGAATCTGCGTGGATCCACAAATTTCTACCCACCCCGCGTTCCCCAAAGTCTTCCGAGAAAAATGATACCTCACTTGTGTGGGTCGGCCTAGTGCCCGCGACAGGAAACGGCGCAAAACGCAACGTGGACACACCTCAATTTCGCAGTGAAAAATGACCCTTTTTTGACAAAGTGCCTAGCTGTAGTTTTTGAACCCTAGCTCTGCCAGCACCTATGGAAACCTAGCAAACCTATACATTTTTGAAAACTAGACACCCAGGGGAATCCAGGATGGGGTGACTTGACTGGCTCCCACCAGGTTCTGTTACCCAGAATCCCTTGCAAACCTAACAAATTGTCAAAAAATACACATTTTCCTCACATTTCTGTGGTGGAAAGTTCTGGAATCTGCGTGGATCCACAAATTTCCACCCACCCCGCGTTCCCCAAAGTCTTCCGAGAAAAATGATACCTCACTTGTGTGGGTTGGCCTAGTGCCCGCGACAGGAAACGGCGCAAAACGCAACGTGGACACACCTCAATTTCGCAGTGAAAAATGACCCTTTTTTGGCAAAGTGCCTAGTTGTAGTTTTTGAACCATAGCTCTGCCGGCACCTAGGGAAACCTAGAAAACCTATACATTTTTGAAAACTAGACACTCGGGGAATCCAGGATGGGGTGACTTGACTGCATCCCACCAGGTTCTGTTACCCAGAATCCCTTGCAAACCTAAACAATTGTCCAAAAACCACATTTTCCCCACATTTCTGTGGTGGAAAGTTCTGGAATCTGCGTGGATCCACAAATTTCCACCCACCCCACGTTCCCCAAAGTCTTTCGAGAAAAATGGTACCTCACTTGTGTGGGTCGTCCTAGTGCCCGCAACAGGAAACGGCGCAAAACACAACATGGACACACCTCAATTTCGCAGTGAAAAATGACCCTTTTTTGGCAAAGTGCCTAGCTGTAGTTTTTGAACCATAGCTCTGCCGGCACCTAGGGAAACCTTGCAAACCTATACATTTTTTAAAACTAGACACCCAGGGGAATCCAGGATGGGGTGACTTGACTGGCTCCCACCAGGTTCTGTTACCCAGAATCCCTTGCAAACCTAAAAGATTGATAAAAAAAACACATTTTCCTCACATTTCTGTGGTGGAAAGTTCTGGAATCTGCGTGGATCCACAAATTTCCACCCACCCCACGTTCCCCAAAGTCTTCCGAGAAAAATGGTACCTCACTTGTGTGGGTAGGCCTAGTGCCCGCGACAGGAAACGGCGCAAAACGCAACGTGGACACACCCCAATTTCACAGTGAAAAATGACCCTTTTTGACAAAGTGCCTAGCTGTAGTTTTTGAACCATAGCTCTGCCAGCACCTAGGGAAACCTAGCAAACCTATACATTTTTGAAAACTAGACACTCAGGGGAATCCAGGATGGGGTGACTTGACTGCCTCCCACCAGGTTCTGTTACCCAGAATCCCTTGCAAACCTAAAAGATTGATAAAAAAACACATTTTCCTCACATTTCTGTGGTGGAAAGTTCTGGAATCTGCGTGGATCCACAAATTTCCACCCACCCCACGTTCCCCAAAGTCTTCCGAGAAAAATGGTACCTCACTTGTGTGGGTAGGCCTAGTGCCCGCGACAGGAAACCGCGCAAAACGCAACGTGGACACACCCCAATTTCACAGTGAAAAATGACCCTTTTTTGACAAAGTGCCTAGCTGTAGTTTTTGAACCCTAGCTCTGCCAGCACCTATGGAAACCTAGCAAATCTATGCATTTTTGAAAACTAGACACCCAGGGGAATCCAGGATGGGGTGACTTGACTGGCTCCCACCAGGTTCTGTTACCCAGAATCCCTTGCAAACCTAACAAATTGTCAAAAAATACACATTTCCCTCACATTTCTGTGGTGGAAAGTTCTGGAATCTGCGTGGATCCACAAATTTCTACCCACCCCGCTTTCCCCAAAGTCTTCCGAGAAAAATGATACCTCACTTGTGTGGGTCGGCCTAGTGCCCGCGACAGGAAAGGGCGCAAAACGCAACGTGGATACCACCTCAATTTCGCAGTGAAAAATGACCCTTTTTTGACAAAGTGCCTAGCTGTAGTTTTTGAACCCTAGCTCTGCCAGCACCTATGGAAACCCAGCAAACCTATACATTTTTGAAAACTAGACACCCAGGGGAATCCAGGATGGGGTGACTTGACTGGCTCCCACCAGGTTCTGTTGCCCAGAATCCCTTGCAAACCTAACAAATTGTCTAAAAATACACATTTTCCTCACATTTCTGTGGTGGAAAGTTCTGGAATCTGCGTGGATCCACAAATTTCCACCCACCCCGCGTTCCCCAAAGTCTTCCGAGAAAAATGATACCTCACTTGTGTGGGTTGGCCTAGTGCCCGCGACAGGAAACGGCGCAAAACGCAACGTGGACACACCTCAATTTCGCAGTGAAAAATGACCCTTTTTTGGCAAAGTGCCTAGCTGTAGTTTTTGAACCATAGCTCTGCCGGCACCTAGGGAAACCTTGCAAACCTATACATTTTTTAAACTAGACACCCAGGGGAATCCAGGATGGGGTGACTTGACTGCCTCCCACCAGGTTCTGTTACCCAGAATCCCTTGCAAACCTAAAAAATTGTCAAAAAAACACATTTTCCCCACATTTCTGTGTGGAAAGTTCTGGAATCTGCGTGGATCCACAAATTTCCACCCACCCCACGTTCCCCAAAGTCTTCCGAGAAAAATGGTACCTCACTTGTGTGGGTAGGCCTAGTGCCCGCGACAGGAAACCGCGCAAAACGCAACGTGGACACACCCCAATTTCACAGTGAAAAATGACCCTTTTTTGACAAAGTGCCTAGCTGTAGTTTTTGAACCCTAGCTCTGCCAGCACCTATGGAAACCTAGCAAACCTATGCATTTTTGAAAACTAGACACCCAGGGGAATCCAGGATGGGGTGACTTGACTGGCTCCCACCAGGTTCTGTTACCCAGAATCCCTTGCAAACCTAACAAATTGTCAAAAAATACACATTTCCCTCACATTTCTGTGGTGGAAAGTTCTGGAATCTGCGTGGATCCACAAATTTCTACCCACCCCGCGTTCCCCAAAGTCTTCCGAGAAAAATGATACCTCACTTGTGTGGGTCGGCCTAGTGCCCGCGACAGGAAACGGCGCAAAACGCAACGTGGACACACCTCAATTTCGCAGTGAAAAATGACCCTTTTTTGACAAAGTGCCTAACTGTAGTTTTTGAACCATAGCTCTGCCGGCACCTAGGGAAACCTTGCAAACCTATACATTTTTGAAAACTAGACACCCAGGGGAATCCAGGATGGGGTGACTTGACTGCCTCCCACCAGGTTCTGTTACCCAGAATCCCTTGCAAACCTAAAAAATTGTCAAAAAAACCACATTTTCCCCACATTTCTGTGTGGAAAGTTCTGGAATCTACGTCGATCCACAAATTTTCACCCACCCCACGTTCCCCAAAGTCTTTCGAGAAAAATGGTACCTCACTTGTGTGGGTCGGCCTAGTGCCCGCGACAGGAAATGGCGCAAAACCCAACGTGGACACTCCTCAATTTCGCAGTGAAAAATTACCCTTTTTTGGCATAGTGCCTAGCTGTAGTTTTTGAACCATAGCTCTGCCGGCACCTAGGGAAACCTAGCAAACCTATACATTTTTGAAAACTAGACACTCAGGGGAATCCAGGATGGGGTGACTTGACTGCCTCCCACCAGGTTCTGTTACCCAGAATCCCTTGCAAACCTAAAACATTGTCAAAAAAAACACATTTTCCCCACATTTCTGTGGTGGAAAGTTCTGGAATCTGCGTGGATCCACAAATTTCCACCCACCCCACGTTCCCCAAAGTCTTTCGAGAAAAATGGTACCTCACTTGTGTGGGTGGGTCAAGGATCCGCGACAGGCAGGGGCCCAAAAGCTATTGAGGCGACATCAAAATTACCTATCACAAACCAACCTGGTTTTGCATGGGGGGTCCCATGAGTTTTTGGCCCGGGGCTCGGCAGCCATCTAGGGAAACTTACCAAACCCACACATTTCTGGAAACTAGACACCCGGGGGAGTCCAGCGAGGTATGGCTTGCGTGGGTCCCCCATCATTCTCCTACGCAGAATCCCCTGCAAACCTCAAATTTCGCCAACCAATTCACTTTTTTCTCACATTTCTGTGGTGGAAAGTTCTGGAATCTGCGTAAATCGACAAATTTCCTCCCACCCAGCGTTCCCCCGGGTCTCCCGATAACAATGGTACCTCACTTGCATGGGTGGGTCAAGGACCCGCGACAGGCAAGGGCCCAAAATCTATTGAGGCGACATCAAAATTACCTATGACAAACCAACCTGGTTTTGCATGGGGGGTCCCATGAGTTTTTGGCCCGGGGCTTGGCAGCCATCTAGGGAAACCTACCTAACCCACACATTTCTGGAAACTAGACACCCGGGGGAGTCCAGCAAGGTATGGCTTGCGTGGGTCCCCCATCATTCTCCTACCCAGAATCCCCTGCAAACCTCGAATTTCGCCGAAAAATTCACTTTTTTCTCACATTTCTGTGATGGAAAGTTCTGAAATCTGCGTGGATCCACAAATTTCCTCCCACTCAGCGTTCCCCCAGGTCTCCCAATAAAAATGGTACCTCACTTGTGTGGGTAGGCACAGTGGCTGCAACAGGAAATGGCCCAAATCGTACTCTGGAGACTTCAAAATTACCTATAGCAAAACTACCTGGTTTTGGGGGGGGGGCACCTGAGATTTTGGCCCCGGGCTCGGTGGCCATCTTGGGAAAGTACCAAACCCAAACATTTCTGAAAACTAGACACCCGGGGGAGTCCAATGAGGTATGGCTTGCCTGGATCCCCCAACGTTTTCCTACCCAGAATGCAATGCAAACCTTAAATTTAGCTGAAAAAAACACATTTTCCACATATTTTTGCGTGGAATCACCGTGCCGGCACAAATGTCCTACCACCCAGCGTTCCCCTTGTTCTCCTGAGTAAAATGATACCTCACTTGTGTGGGTCTGGGAAATTTGAATTAGGGTGGGGGCTCCCAAAATGGGCATGCCCATGTCCCCACCCCCTCCCCCACAAAAATATGATTGGCGTATATATTTTTTTAACCCCTTCGATGCTCATGACGGAATGGTTCCGTCATGAGCACAGGGGCACCGATGCTCATGACGGAACCATTCCGTCATGAGCATCGAAGGGGTTAAAAAAATATATATGCCAATCATGGATAAACCAATCACCAATACAATTTACACAGGGAGCACTTGCACTGTATCACTGGTCAGCAGTGGTAACGTGCCCAGAGTCCTAAAACCAGCAAAAAAGAAATGCAGCACACAGTCAAAAACAGGAGGTCTGAAGCAAAAAGACAGGGGAAATCGCACCAAAAGATGCCAGGTCCAGGAGGTACAGCACTGTGACGATTAGCAAACAAATCAGCTGCTGCATGGCCTAACCTTTTGCAAATTTCTTGAAATACATTTGTTAGTAATCTGAGATTCTGTGATGAAGAAAAAATCCTGGCTGGAGTAGCTGCTGTTACATTGTTTTCCCATTGGATAGGAATTGCTCTAAGAGACACAAGGTTTTTCTCTGCATGCCAGAAAATCCTCTGCATCAAACTGTCTAGGACTGCCACTGGTTCCAAACTGCTGGTACAAATAAGACATTGTCACAGAGTTGTCAGTCGTTATGACTAACACTTACCCTTAAATCTCCTCCCTATGGGTCTGAAGAGTCTTCCATACTCCGTCTAGTTGTAGGAGTGATCCTTTTCCAGTGTTAACCAACAACCCTGATCTGTCATTGAGTCTAAAACCTCTACTCAGCCCAGCTTGCTCACAATTGTTTTTAAAACATTAATGGGCGGGGAATTCAGAGGAGCTCTAATTTCCAGATTCACAGGATCCACCACTGCTTAAGTTGTTCTTTTAAGGTTTGAGTTGTAGAGATCATGACCGTGAAATCTTGAGATGCTGGTTTCCAATGTTGAAGAATATGAGGAACAAGTGGACCCTTATGTAATCAGGTTCACAGAACAACAAAGAAACATGCTGCCATATCGCCTTGGACCTCAAACCACTCTCTGACTGAAGCTCAGCCCTTTTTTATAGATAATACAGCCACTGCAATGAGATGGCTGAAGATGAGACTTCTGATAATTTATCAGGAATCCAAACTTTTGCAAGACTTAGGGCGTTCTCTGTATGTTTCTCACTATCTGATTTTGGGAGTGAGATGTAATTAGCAGATGTTCCAAATATGGGTGTATCTGTATTCTTTCTTTGAGCAAAATCACCATCACTGGAGTCAGCACCTTTGAGGACACCCTGGGTATTGCATTGAGCTCAAATGTCTGAAGCTGAAATTCCTGAAATGCATTTCTTCCACAGCCAATCTCGGATACTTCTGATGCACCTTTATGATCGGTACATGCAGGTAGGCATCCTGTAAACCGATTACTGCAAAAAAATCCCTAATTGCCACTAAAGTACGACCTGCTGCATAGTGTTCATTTTGAAATGAGTTGTTGTGAGGTACAAATTCAATTTACACTATTGAGTATCATCCCAAAATTCTATCTTCCAATGAAACTGGTACAATAGCATTCTTGTGCATCAACATTAAAACATTCACCTGCAAAGCCCTCCTCTTTTCAGTATTTCAAGGTATGGGAGTCAACAAAAAACCTTAAACCCAGAGGAGTTGACAAAATCTATTGCATATCCTCGAAATATTGTCTAAATGACCCCACTAGTCATTAATTGCATTCCTCCACTCTTCCTGAATTAGGACAGTAGTGTCCCCATTTTCATCATAGAGCTCTGCCGATCGGCATAATCAGGACCATTGTCTCTGATTCCCCTTAGAGTCCCAAGCCTTAGTGTTTCTGCTACCTAGGTAGGAAACTAGATTTATTTGATGATGGCTCAAATTTCCTTTGTCTTAAGCAATCATATGGCTTCCTATCTCTCACATAATATTTTGAATGATGCCTGAAGGGCTGTGCATTTATCTGATGTTTTAATGATTTATGAATGATATCAACACTTCTCTGAACAGTCTATTGACTGTACATGGCATCCTCAATAGACAAGATTTTTGTGCTGAATCCACCTTCTCCTAGCTGAAACCATTCCTCCAGCAGCCGGTAAGGAAACTTTCAGATTATTGAAAGTAATATCTGATAAATACTTTGCTTGCATCTCCATGGCAGCTAACAACTGAGAAACATCCTCACCATTTTGAACTGCTGACAAGGAATGAAAATATTTAACTAATGACTGAGAAAACGTAAACAAGATAAATGCCTGATTTCAAGAATGTATATCCACTGTAGTAGATAAAAGGCAAACTGGGATTGGTTCTTAAACAAAACCATGCCCCCGAAGTGACAATTAAGTGGCCCTTTTGCAACGCAACGACTTTAAAAGGACAGTCGACATTCATACACTGTTCAGCTTCTGCACAACACCAAGCACTGTGTAAAAGGCAAAAAAGAGTGACCCGGATAGGCGCACCAAGCCAAACAGGAAGTTCAGGAGATTGTACTTCCCTTTACATAGTAAACGGGGTGGGTCTTTTTGGATAGAATAGAAGAATGGAAAGCAAGACACTTGGGAGGGGTGCGCATTTGTGAGGCAGAGTCACTGTACTACTGCAATAAGTAAGTACTGGGCCGAGGAATGCTAGCTGAGGAGGAAAGGTTTATATGCGTTCGTGCAGAAGGTTACTTCACCACTGCATGAAGTGCAAACAATGACATTGTCCTGAAAGTGGATACATTCTATGTACTTGCATTGAAAGATTGCAACAAAGGAAATTATGCTTGACTGGCAGTCTTATTAAACAATTGCAGTGAGATGCACCCACTCAACACCTCGGGTAAAGAAACCATTATGCTGAAGGAATTTGTCATAATCGTTTCGATGTTAGTGTCAATGCAATGTTAAATTCATTTGTCGCCTTACATGATCGCTGTTGGACTTGGCCCTTTCTGCAGGGTCATCCCCAGACGTTTTGCCTTTATCCTCCTGGTGTTTTTGATCAGTTTTTGTTGGCTTTTAGGACTCTACACATTTTACTACTGCTAACCAGTGTTAAAGTGCTTGTGCTCTCCCATAAGGCATGGTAGAATTGGCTTACACCCAATTGGCATATTTAATTTACTTGTAAGTCCCTAGAAAAGAGGTACCACATATACACAGGGCCTGTAAATTAAATTCTGTTAGTGGGCCTGCAGCACTGATTGTGCCCCCTACATAAGTAAGCCTTTAAAGATGTCCCAGGCCTGCCATTGCAGCCTGTTTGTGCAGATTTTAAACTGCCATTTCGACTTTGAAACATAAACCTTTTACCAGGCCCAAACCTTCCTTTTTAGGTCTCGCCTAGCGTTGCAGCGTGCATGCGCTGTTCGCTCTGCGAGGCTTCTTGTAGTTGGGATTTTCTAGAAGTTCTGTTTAAGCCCCGCCCATCATTTTCATTGGGTCGCGTCAGCGTTTATGCTAAACGCTGGCTTCCCATTGAAAAGGAGGCTTTTAGGTTACCGCCCTGTCTCCTTCTGCGACGGCCCATCCGGACTGGATCGTTAACTTGGGGCGTTACACCCACGGTCTCCATAAGTCTGTAAGCACTCTTTTGTTTCTATTTACAGCGCGGTCCGCTTCGGCCGCGCTTGTTTATCGGGTCCGCTTCGGAGGCGATTGTTTATTTATTTAATTATTGTGCCACGCGGGCCATAATGACAGCTTCGTTAGTGATAATACGAGCCAAGGCTCCGTTAACCCGAGGTGCGCAGCCAATTATTTTATGGAAAGTTGTTGCCTCGACGCACCGCGCGTTCGCTTTAACTCGCGATTATACGGTAACATTATTTTATCGTTCCCTTTCAGACTATTGGTGTATTATAAGGCACTTGTAGCACCATAAATGCCTTACAGCATTTCTTTGTAACTACAACGCTTTATTTCCTGTCACAGTGGGAGCTGGTAATTGAGCTGACAGTCAGTCCCGTCTCCCCGCCCGCCCCCGCCGCGTCACTAGATCGAGGCTTTAAACTAAACTAAAAAAACACAGCTTAAACCCCCTGCTGGCCAAACAGCACACCAACCTCTTCATCTCCATTCAAACAATTAGCTTCTGAATGAGGGTGGGTCTTAAACAAACACACACTTAGCCCCCAAGAATGCGGATTGTTCTCTGGCATTCATGGGCTCCCGGGGAGGGCCTTGCCCAGTAAACCTTTTTAGGGCTTACCAAATGTCAACAGCCATTTGGTCTTTTATGTTCCAGCAGCAGCATTCATGCCCAGCACAAGGCTTTAAAAGAGCAGCGGCCATTTGCTGTATTCAGCCGCCCGAGGAGCACTCGTCTACGAATCGGCGTTGTGTGTGGCATTCAGCAGCCACTAACGTTAAGTGAACACACAACTCCAGGAAGTTGCGTGTAACCTGCAGAACGCGTGCTGCAAGCCAACCAGAGCTTTGATATCTTGACTCCAGACGATTGTGTGCCTACCTGTGTCGGGATTCTATTTTTAAATATGACTTTAGCCATGACAATTGGACACTCTTCATTCATTGGTTTGTTCTCTTATTCACGTTTTTTCTTCAGCCCCTTTTACAGCTAGGGGCAAAGGATGAGCTCACTTCAGCCATTGGCTAACTTAACTGCGAGTGAAGACATGATGTGCTCTTTCAACAGAAACACATCTGTGCACAGTTGGTTCCCTTAAGTGCCAGGGCCTACCATGGCGATGTGTACTTTATAATACCCCAAAATATTTTTGCTTTTAGCCGACCGTGGTTGACGCAGAAGACCAAAGTATAGCTTAATGTTTAGTAAATTATGCAGCACAGCTGTGCGGGATTCGGACATATAAAGTAATTACAAACGTAACGCATTTGCAAAGCCAGTAGGTCTGGTATTGACTATCAGCCTTTGCTCTTACTTTATATGTTGGAGGCACAGACCGCTGTGCTGCATAAGATACTTAACGTAATATCCACTACTTTTGCACCAGTATTCGAGTAGACTATTATTCCCCTAAATACACCTTCTGCTGTTAAAGTGGTTTATTGTCTTTGGCCAGTCCTTTCCTTGCATCAGTTTGCTTTACCCAGGGCCTAAGTAATGACAGTGGCAAAGGGATGGCCAGTGCAGACAGGATGTGGTTTGGTGGGTAAATTGTTAATCATGAAACCATGGTAACATAATTTCAATTCTGGTTTTCCTGTTTAATCACATTGTGTTATCCTGGGCAGTTTGTTTTATTTGCTTCTGTCTCCACTATGGTAAGAAAAATAAAGGGCAACCTAATACCCCTTGCATGCTAGGGTCTGAGTATACAGCAAATATAGAAAATGCAACCAAGGGTTTCATTCAAAACAAGAATACAAACATCTATAAAGGCAGATTTATACATTCGTAACTCATTCATTTCATTGTTATCATTGCTACTTAACTCAATTAAATTAGGAAAATATATCCAGAGGCGTACATGTAAAATAAAACGTTTTCGCATTAAAAAGCGAGTATACAACATCACATTGACCATAAACTATTGCATAATATATTTTCAACCTGGTATTCACCTGACCCGTGTTTAAAGAGCTCTGTCTAAATAACATAATGAGGATCACCTGAGTGTTGTGTGCTAGAATACACAATCCCTACATTATCCATCAAAAAAGGGAATTTATAAATGAGGTTAACCCTAGGATTAGTTCTTTGCCTTTTATTTATGTGTTAATTATCAAAACAGATAAATAAAAGGCATTGTCATTTACAATGCCAATAGCTTAAACTCTCGCAAATGCGAGACCTATTGCATTGCAAATGCTTGTTAATGTGTGTAAGTCACCCCTAGGGTAGGCCCTGGACAGCCCAGAGGGCAGGGTGCAGTGTATTTAAAAAGTGGGACGTGTACTTTTTAGTTTTACATGTCCTGGGGTAGTGAAAAACTCTTAAATTGGTTTTTCACTACTGCAAGGCCTACCTCTCCCATAGGATAACACTGGAGTTACATTATTACATTTTATAAGCTGTAATTTCCAAATTGGAACAGGTAAAGAGTTCATGTTTGGTGTCTTGGGAATTGTAATGAAAAATCCTAACTTATGGTGAAGTCTGATTTTAAATTACAATTTTGAAAATGGCACTGTTAGAAAGTCGCTACACAAACAAATGATGGACGGAATGCTGAATAAATCATGCATTCACCCCCAGTCAAGACATTTGGGTTAAATCCATTGTTCTTTTGCTAACCATGCCACCCCAGTTTAGATCCAGCGATGTGCAAATCAGTCTTGACCCTGTTCCTTATGGGAACAGCCCAGTCTGAACTGCCAAGCCAGTTCCTCTCTGGACTGGAAACAAGCATCCTGGGACCAGTTTTGGGGTATTACCCCTCATCAGCCAGGCCAGAGTTGTAGGTGCCAAGCCGGTCCAGGGAAGACCTGGCTTGGCAGTTTTGGCTAGACTGTTCCCATGAGGAACAGGGTCAAGACTGATTTGCATATAGCTGGGTCTGAACTCGGGTGGCGAAGTGAGCTAAAGAACGATGCTGGATTCAACCCAGATCTGTGACCGGGGGGGGTGTGTCTGAAAAGTTTCAGTGCTCCACCCATCATCTCTTTGTGTTTGCTTTGTTCACCCTAAGTTGGCAGGGTATGCCCAGACGAGGGTCTCTTGCTCACTTTGACACTGAATTCAAGCTAGTCTGGCTGATGAGGGGTGTTACCCCGAAACCGGTCCCAGGATGCTTGTTTCTGGTCCAGGGAAGACCTGGCTTGGCAGTTCGGGCTGGACTGTTCCCATTAGGAAATGGGTCAAGACTGATTTGCATATAGCTGGGTCTGAACTGGGGTGGCGAAGTGACCTAAAGAACGATGATGGATTCAACCCAGATCTGTGACTGCAGGTGAAAAGTTTCAGCGCTCCTTCCATCATCTCTTTGTGTTTGCTTTGTGCGCCCTAAGTTGGCAGGGTATGCCCAGACGTGGGTCCCTTGCTCACTTTGCCACTGGGTTCAAGCTAGCCTGGCTGATGAGGGGTGTTACCCCGAAAACGGTCCCAGGATGCTTGTTTACAGTCCACGGAAGACCTGGCTTGGCAGGTCGGGCTGGACTGTTCCCATGAGGAACAGGGTCAAGACTGATTTGCATATAGCTGGGTCTGAACTAGGGTGGCGAAGTGAGCTAAAGAACGATGATAGATTCAACCCAGATCTGTGACTGGGGGTGAGTGTCTGAAAAGTTTCAGCACTCTGTTTATCATCTCTTTGCATTTGCACTGTTAAAAAGTCAGCATTATCACGCCTGAGCCATTTAGTGCCGACAGCCTGTCTCTGGGTCATATGACTGTGTGTAGCTGACAGCTCAGCTTTGTGTATTCCTCCTAGGCAGTTACACACGATAGAGAGTTTAAGTGTGCCTGGATGGGCCATCACTGGCAGGATGGGCAAGGCTGGGCACAGCCCTACTTACACTTTATAGGCTGTGTCCTGCTTCCACACAAAGGGGCCCACATACCCTCTGTAGTTAGTTTGGAGCCAGGACAGGGAAGGCAGGATGCCTGGGAGCTTCAAAGGGAATTTCTAGAAGCTTCTCCCACCTTCCAGAGGAAAGGCACCTGGAATAAATATTGGACCCCAGACACCCAGTACACTTCTGGATCTGTGGATACTCTACCAAGAAGACGTGCTGCTGAAATGACTGCCACTCTGCTGGACTGCTGCTCTGAAGGACTGCTGCTCTAAAGGACTGCTGCCTTGCTGTGCTGACCTACTGCCTGCTACCCTCTTGCCTGGGTGAGAAGGACCGTACCTACAACTCTGAACCCAGGACCCCAGAGTGACTCCAGGGGCTAGTTGGCTGGCCTCCTCATCAGAAGCCTCCGGGACATAACAGGCTTCCAAAAACCTTGAACCCATCCGTGAGTCCTGCCCTCCCAAGTGGCGCCGCCCCAGTCCTGGACCCCTTAAATTGGACCTGAAGGTGCTTCTGCCAGCCCAGCTGTGGTCTCCATCAGAACCCACACAATGCGATGCAAGGCTCCGCCATGCTACGCCGCACATAGACCGCGCAGGTCCCTGGAACCGATGCAAAGCGAAACAAAGCCCCACAAAGGCTTGTCCTGGTACGGTGCGACCAGATAACCACAGTTGCCACATTGTGCTTTTTGGCGCTATTTTCACCTACATCTTTAAAATTGCATATTTCTGGATCTACTGATTGGATTTTTGTCGTTTTGGTGTTGTTTTATTTATTAAAAATAACTTTCTTTTTCTAATTTGGTGTGGGATCTTTTTTGTGTGGTGTTATCACTTTACTACTGTTTGGAGTGTTGCACAAATGTTACACATTGTCTCCAAGTTAAGCCTGACTGCTCTGTGCCAAGCTACCAGAGGGTTGAGCACATGTTAATTTAGGGTTAATTCATTTAGGGTTGGCTTCTGCCTCACCCTGACAAGGACTGTGGTTGCTGCTTGACCAGGCCTTACACCCTAGCCAACCAACAACCCAATTTCTTACAATTGGCATTTCACCTGATTCATTATTCTGTTTCTTAATTGCTGCATTCTTAGTTTTGACACGTGACCAAAAACTGGACACACTGCATATATATAGGTCTAGATTTACTAAGGGTTGCAAGGGTGATCACGTGGCTCTGTGCAGTTTTGCATTGCACCCCAGGGCCTTTTTAGTGGTATGTAAATCGAGACAATGCTTTGTACCGCATAGCACATTAGCAAACACCGCTCTAGATGTTAAACTAAGAGTCAGTCAGTGCACTAAGTAGCCGAAAAAAAATATAATCACAATTTACTATAATCCCAATTTACATGTTATAACTTAAAGGCACAGGATTTGCCTTTCTGTAAAACTACCTGTGTAGAACATAGTATTCAATTCTCTTCCGTTACAATGAAGGCAACCGCTCCTGGCGAAACATATTTGTTGCAAGGTTTGCTAAATCTGTACAATAATAACACCAGAAAAGATGTAAATGGGTGTTATAACCGTTTCACAAAAATATTGACAAGTACAAGATTATATAACAACGCGTTCACCAGCCAAATGATGTACTCTGATAGTTCATCTAATACCCGAGAGTAAATATCTTCTGAAACTGATAGGATGTATGCTATGTTGTAAGTGCTTTTCACTTTTTGCAGCAATAAGAACAGAACTAAAGGAACGTGCAGCATAATATTTGCCCCCATGATCATGTATAATGTTCCTGAGATTGTGCGACGTTGTGTGTGTATATTATGGCATGATAGATCATGTTATGCTGTGTCTTGTTATGCTCTAGTATGCTACTAGGCAACCTGCCGCAAATATTGCTTCAAAGCAAATGTTATCGCTATCGACCATAACTGCCATTATGTTGCAGATGTATCATGTACAGCACATGAGCCAGTGCTTAATTTGTAAAAAAAACAATAAGTGCCAGGGTCGTCGTCAGGAGGCCACTGCAGCTTGACCACTCATTGCCCCTGTGGCGCTGCCAGTGACAGTCCCAACACAACTACTAACCATCACACTCGTACAAGTGTGAAAATGCGGACTACTACAGGTCCCCAAAGCTACAAGAATGGCTTGGGCAGCAGGTAATAGTCATTTTTAATGTATATTGAATTTAAAATTAACTGTTGTTGTGGTCAACTCCAAATTAGCCAGACAGCGTCATCTTGTGTCAGACTGTCACAAGTGCTGGTGATGGCAATTAAGTGCAGGTGCCGAGCACCAGAAACCACCGGCTTTAATTAAGCACTAAGCACATCCCTTTACTCATCGACATGCAATACACAATGTAAAACGCACAACATACCTCTGGGTGTGTGCTACAGCTAGAAACACTCACTAAGTAATGCAGCACTATACAGATTGATTGCTCTTGTTATTTTTCTGTGTATAGGTTCCAGTAAAAAATCTTCCACATGGAACTGAGATAAATAAAATTCAGATACTACTACAAACGTCAAATAAGACTAAGAAAAATGCAGAGGTCACGCATGGCCTTCTTAGGTGACTTCCCTGATGACATCCCAAAGGAATGTCACAACCAGCTGGTGAGGCGGCCACGGGCGAGCCCCTTCTACAGCTGGAATGTAGTTGTTGCTCTCGGTGGACTCCTCTCTCATCACTGCTCGTGAAATGGACACGTATCTGAGCAGCACTTACGAGGAGTTTCGATGCGGCGCTGCTGATAAATGCTGCTCTCAGCTGAGAGGGCGCTGCGCGTCTTCATGTTTGAAACATCGATGACCTACGAGGTAAACTGCTCAGAAAGTCTGACGAGGGTAAAGTCCAGCTTTTACACAAAGTCTCCTTTTATTCTGCTAATTTTGAAAACATTGTCATCACGTTGGTCAAATTATATGGTTACTCCACGCTTGAAATGCAGGATTTATAGAGCTTTGCCAGCAGTAACTAAGGTGGCTCAATAAAGCAAGCTGTCCTGTGCATTCTACAGGTCATAAGCTTGAAGCCAGGCTTCAGTCCCAGGAATCAGTGTGCACTCAGTCCTTCTATTACTTAGAGGTAGATACATTAAGTACCATTTAACTGGACTATAGTAGCCCCTTTTACTTACTGCACTACCAAAATCAAAAACTGTGATTAAAAGCATTATATAAAAGATAAGCTATCCCTTGGAGTGTAAGATATTTTGTTGTTCATTTATTTTACCTTTAGCACGCGTAGGTAGGTACATGCACCACGTTAAACAAGCATTTGGAATGAAATAGGTCTCACATTTGCGAGACTTAAAGCTATTTCTTTCTTGAACATAAAAGCAGGCACTGTGCCCAGATATAAAGCGCAGCGCCCGTGTTGTAAATATCAAATTGGGCGACGTGCTAAAACATAAAGCGCGGCGCCCGTGCACAGTAATTAAAAAATAATTATGAAAGCGGGCACCGTGCTAAAATATAAAGCGCGGCACTCGTCCATATTTAAGTTATGTGCATGGCGGACCGTGAATTGGGCGCCATGGTGATAAAAGAAACATGAAACCGGGAGCCATGCTCGGTGCCATGGTGATAGAATATCACTAGCACAAAACAAAAGAAATAGTCCCTAAACGAAACACGTAAACACTTACAGCGTAACAAAATTGTAGTTGGCCGGTTCTCCTTGCGATACAACGGAAGTGATGTATCGGGAGCGCCAACCAATAAGGAGCCAGGAAAGAAGAGCAGTGGAGGAGTTAACCAATGGCAAGCAGCAGGCGGGATTACACTCTGTAAACTGCTTACACCAGGTCTTTCAGACAGTGCATGGAGCTGACACTGATTGGCTGCCATCACATCAACAAGTCTTACACAAAATGTTAAAAAAGACATAAGGGGGCAGGATAGGGATACCCTGATCCCCCAAAGCCTGGTGGGGAGGTCTCAGAGAGACCCTGCCTGGGGCCAAAAACATTTTTTTAAACATTTAGCTGTGAATTCGTGGAGGATCCACCCGTGCTAATATTTAAAAATCCACGGATGGTCTAGGGCTCGAGGGTGGCACAAAACATTATTCAGCGGAAGGGTGCGCCCCGAGCCACACAAGGCCCAGGGGACCCATCCCCCGGATCGAATTCCAAATAAAAGGGGCAGGGTATGCAGCACCCTCCCGAACCTCAATAGGCCCTGAGGACCCCGTCACCTGGGGCCTATCTTATATTGAAGGAGAGGGGGGGTGCCGCCCCCCTTGCCGAGCCTGTAAAGGCACAAGTGCCCCTATCCCCTGGGGCCGGCGTTATTACTGTGTTCCAGGGAGCCTACCCCCTGGAAACAGTAGTCTCCCTGCCCTCAAGAGCCTAGTGGGAAATTGTTTTAAAGCTCCTGCCACGTGGCTGCAGACATGCCTTTACTGCTCGCAGGAACACGGGCAGGGAAGGCATGTCTGCTCCCACTCGGTGGGAGTTTTAAAAATGGTCTTGTAGGGTGGGAGCAGACTTTTGTTTCCCTGCCGCAGTCTTATGGGCAGGAAAGCTCACTTTGCTCCCACCTGGCGGCAGCAAACAACAACAGCTGCTCACACTGTGTGGGAGCAATACCGGCTCCTGCAGCACCCAGGTTGGGTGCATGCAAGGAGCCGGCTGGGGCTGCAGGGGCCCTGGAGCTCCCTATGTACTATTGGTGGGTGCCCCGGGTGGGCCCAGTGCACCCACCCACAAGCACCTCAGGCCCGGAGCACAGGGCCCCTGGGCCACTATAGGGTTGGGGAGAGGCCGCATGGCCCTCCTTCCTCTTTACAAACATGTTCTGGCCCTGAACGATGGGGTCACTAGGGCCACTATTGGCTCAGGGAGTGGGGCCGCGAGGCCACCTCCCCTTGATTATCTTGATTAAAAATGCACCCCCTTGCATTTGATTAAAAAAATAAGGCCCCAGAATGAGGTCCTTGGTGGCTTGGGCGAGGGGCCATGCTGCTCCCTCCCCTTAATTAAAAAAGGGTCCCGGGGATGTGGTCCGTGGAGTCCTTAGAAGTTCAGGGAGGGGGGCCAAATCCCCTCTCATATTAAAAAAAAAAGGCCCAGGGTATGGAGTCCCCGGGGCCCGAAGTGGCTCGGGGAGGGTTTTTTATTCCTAAGTATCTGAAGGTGTGCTCTTCCCAAGGGATCAGGCCTTCCCCAAGGTCAGCAGGTAGCTAAGGTCCGCCGTTTCAAAATGGAAATACGCATGCCTTTCCCCAATTAACCCATAAGCGGGCAGTCGCATGGAAGTCCTGTAGTGCCTGACTGATGGCCGGGAGCCCGTATCGGGCATCTATTAGGTAGAGCAGCATGTCATCTACGGATAATGATATTGCATGTATGATGCCACTCAGTGAGATGCACCTTGTCGTAGTGTGGCCCATATGTGGATCACAAGAAGTTCCATCGCAATTGTAACAAGCATTGGCATAGCCAATAGGTCTCGCCTTTGGGACCTTATAAGTGTTTAGCCATGCAACAGTTGATGTTGTTGCACCAAGGATATTGTGCTGCATAACTAAATACTTATAAGGTCCCAAAAGCGAGACCTATTGGCAATTGACTATTTCCCATTTTTAGTCTCAGGTGGAAATGATTTGGTGTAAAAGATGAGCCAGGAGAGCTATCTTTCTCCTCTTGTTCGTCCTGTAAATCATCGTGCCCGTGCTAAGGACCCTTCCAAATACTGCACATCTTTCACTTATCACCGTTCTTGACTTTACACTTCTCTGCCCCTACATGATTTAGCTGATACATGTTCTGCCCTAGGCACCACTGCAAGCCCACCTCTTGTGGCACTGGCTCCAATCTAATCTGGTAAAATGTAGGCCAAATTTGCCCCAGCCTCTATGGGTCACGGAGATTTCTTTTCATTTAATGTTGAGAACTACAAGGCCCAGTCTAGAAGAAGGCGCTTCATTTCACCAACTACTCTTTACTTTTTGTGTACAATTTTGAGGTTTCTTTCAATACCCACTGTTGCAAAGCACTCTATGTGCACAACCACACACTGGCACGCAGTTTACGTTCCCCGAATTTTAGTGTTTTGGTACTGGGGGCCGTAATCGATGATTCCAGTACAGTCCCCACACTAAAATACAGAGTTACCAGTGGTTTTCCCACAGTGGCGAATAACACGGGGACCAAGGAACCAGCGTCGAATTCCGCGTGATTTCCAAATTCCAAGGCACCTAACATGCCCAAATCTCAATTCCCTGCTTGAAGGAGGTGGGGACAGCTCGTGAAGTGTATGCTACCCTCCCCCATGCTCCGGGAGGATGGGGGGCTGGTGCAACAGATGATCGTAACAACAGCAGCTCTTCAGTCAGCCCCAGTTCTGGTGTCCCTTGACCCTGTATTTTGCTGACTGGGGAATTCCAAGCCCAGAAACCTGTAATTGCCAGAGATTGTATTCCCCCGTGGATATCGATGCAGCCAAATACAATAAATTAAAAGCAGGTTCACATTACTTTTTCCCAATCCTTCTCCGACCCCACAGAAGTCATAACCCCACCGCTAGAATCAATTCCGTGCATTTTCGACATTTCCATTTTTCGGTAATCATGTCGTGCACCACTCGTATCTAGCTGAACAGTTTGGGAAAATTAACAGAATCTGTGCTGACGGGTTTTGGAAGGGAAACAGTTAACATAAAAGTGAGTGGGAGTAAACGAGGGAAGGCAGCAGGCACCCTGTTTGCCTGCTTTGGACAGGCGTGTGTGTGTGAAGACAGCCCCAAAGAGACATACACTAATAAGAATAAAAATAATCACAAAATGCCTGATTTGACACTTGGACTGAGAGAGAAGCAAGGGGTGAGTGATTTAAAATTAATTGAAATAGTGATTGGGAGGAAGTGTCGCGCTAGTGTGAAGAGTAATGGAGCAAGCAGAATTATAAGCGTAATTTACGTTTACGGCTGAAAGTGAAGAGTGGAGTAACCGAGGGTTATTGACTTGCCTCACAAGAAGGAAAAAATAGAATCGCAGGAGAGAAAAATCTGCTCTCAGAATGCAGTCGAGGAGCATGCATTGCGCAGTCAGCTTGAACGCCTGCCAAAGAACCGTGAAGGAAAGAAAATCATGTCACGAAGTTTATTTAATTAGCTTATATGGCAAAAGACATTTTTGGAAGAGGCAGTCTGCGAAAGAAGAGGTGTTTCGGGGAAGGGGGTGGGGGGGTCATTGTTTCGGGTCGGCATTAGAAAGAGATAAATAACGAATCCCGAGTATGAAAAACCGTTGAAAGACACACTTAAAAAATATGACGTAGAACACGTGTAAGGATTTAGCGCTTGGAAGTAGGCATTAATAATGTGTAACGTTTACTTTCTCCAGAGCCACTGACTGGGGAAATGACGAATTTTACGATGTTGGAGGCAAAAGTCATACATTTCATACATGTCAATAAGTGGCACTGCCTTCTTGAAGGGCTGACGGGCAGGGCAGTCGGAAGCAGTGTTTGATGTGCAGGGGGAGAGGAGATATCGCGAGGTGACTTCCTGGGGGCGATGCTGCGGGCTCAGTCCATGTACAGCGTTTACCTTGCGGGAGCGAGCGCGATAATTGCAAACAGATGGCGCCGCTGCTCGCTTCCGCAAGGTAAACGCCGTACATGCATGAGTGCCCATTGGAAACAGTGCAGAACATGCACGAGTTTCCACAAAAGCCCGGAGTGGTTCCAAGAGGTCACTCCAAAGCAGCGCTTGCGCGCTGCGTAGGCGGGACCTAAAAAGCAGGGAGGATAAGGTGCAACCCTGCCTCATGCCTGTAAGCATAGTGAAGTATGTTGAGGTCTGCTGTCCCACTCAGACACGCGACGAGGAGGCAGTGTAAGTAGCTGGGTAATGGCTAGCTAGCGCCTGCCCACTCCTATTTTGGCGAGGACCTGGAAGAGGTGTTTCCAGGTCAATATTTCTCCAGGTCCAACACCAGGCAAGCCGAGTGGGGGTATTGAGGGGACGTCTGGTTCATTACATGTAGTAATCGCCGGATATTTACAGATGAGTTACTCACTGACAGACCACCATTTTGGTCTGAGTGGATAAGGCTTAGGAGGATTTGTCAGTATCTGTCGGCCAGAATCTTGCTTAAAATTTTATAGTCAGTGCCCAGTATTGCTAAAGGCCTATAAGAGGTCAGTAAAGACGGGTCTCGTTCAGGTTTAGGAATGGAGACCAGTAGGGACTACCGCAGAGATGGGGGAGGGTGCCCACCTGGAGAGCCTCAGCCTACAGCATGGCTAAGTGAGGGGCCAAGAAGGGGGCAACCATTTTACAGCATTCATGGGGAAGCCGACAGAGACCAGGAGTTTTCCCATGCGCCAGCTTTCAAATGGCTAATTTTATCTCTTGTTTGGTTATTGGGCCATCTAAGTCTTTTCAACGGTCCAATGGTATGCATGGGAGGTTGAGGGGGCAGGATCTGTGCTGCTGTTACCAAGGGGAGCGGGGGGAGTCAGTGTGTTTCAGCATATAGGGTCGAGTAATAGTTGTGGAATACATCCAGTATGTCAGTCTGGGCCTAGAGGGTCCTGTTGGGGGTAAGGTGAACCGAGATGATCGGGCCGCTTGGCAGTCTTGATGTATGAGCCATGCTAGTAGTCTGCCAGTCTTGTCCCCCTCACCATGCGTTTTGGCAGTGAGAGCAGTGTAATCAAGGCAATGCAGCCACTCAAAAAGAGCAGAATTTCAGTAGCGAGAGGCCGTCAGTTTTGCAATATTCCTGGCTTCCCCCTCAGCCTTGCGCTCCAGGCGAGCCAGGGCCTGTTCGGTGTCACCTATGCTGCTTTCAAGCTCCCTACATGCTCCAACTATTGTACAGATGCACAGTCCCCTGGTCAAAACCTTGAAGGATTCCTATTCAGTCTCCCGATTTGAGGCTGTGTCCTGATTCTCAGAGAAGTAGAGGGTGATGTGATCAGATAATGTGTCACGAAAAACAGGGACTTCCAGCGTTTCACATTGAAGTCGCCAGGTCGGGAAACCATATTTGTGCATTGTGATCAGAGATAACTGGTCCCAGGTAATCAGTGCTTGTCACTAGGGGCCCAAATGTGGTTGAGCAGACTATTTGGTCCAGGCGAACATAGAGGAGGTGGGGTATACAGACGTGGGAGTAAACCTGTACAGCTGGTGTCTGCCATCTCCAGGTGTCAGTGAGTGGCCAATGCGAAAGCCATCTCGTTAAATGTGCTGCAGCGTGTGTCGTAGAATCCTGTGGGAGGGGAGGATGCAACCTAAGTGAATGCGAGGACGCAATTAAAGTCATCCCCAAGAATCCAAAGTATGCCAGCCTAGCGAGTAAGTGTTTCAGACAGGGTGGAGTAGAAGCTAGGCTGGTGAGTGCTCAGGGCATAGATCCCAGGAGTACCAGCCTTGCCGTCTAACTGCCCCTCCAATAAGGCATATCTCCTGTCTTTGTCAGTTTCGGTGTAGACAGGTGGAAGGGGACCCTTGCGAACACCCAAACCACGGCACCCCTGGCATAGGCTGAGACGTTAGTGGAATACAATGATTCATGCCAATCGCTTTTGCAGTTTGAGCGTTTCTGCCATCACCATGTGTGTTTCTTGGAGAAATCTAATGGGTACTCTTTGTCGCTTGATGTAGAAGTATATTGAGTATCGCTTGAGCGCCATGTGCATCCCCCGCACATTTCAGGTTAGAAATCGAAAATTAGGTGTTCAGGACATAACCATTGTTGGACTTGGCCCTTTTTGCAGGGTCATCCCTGAACTTTTTGACTTCCTCCTGTACTTTTTCTGACCTGTTTTTGTTGGTTTTATGACTCTGGCACCTTACCACTGCTGATCAGTGCTAAAGTGCATATGCTCTCTGTGATAAATTGATGTATGGATTAGTGAATCCATGATTGGCTTATTTGATTTACTGTCAGACCCTAGTACAGTGCACCGCGTGTGCCCAGGGCCTGTAAATCAAATGCTGCTGGTGGGCTTGCAGCACTGGTTGTGCCACCCATCGGAGCAGCTTGGAAAGCGTGTCTCAGGCCTGCCATTGCAGAGCCTGTGTGCAGTCTGGTACTGCCATGTCGACTTGGTAAGTGCACCCACTTACCAGTCCCCAAACCTTCCCTTTTCTGCATGTTAGTCACCCCTAAAGTAGACCTGCGGGTAGGGTGCATTGTATGTAAGAGGTAGGACATGCCCTGGTGTGTGTGGCATGTCCTGATAGTGAATTACAGCCAATTTCGTTTTTCACTATTGCAAGGCTACCTGTCCCCATAGGCCAGAATGGGCAGTTTGATTATAACATCTTATAATCCTAACTGACCCAGGGAACATGGTAGAAAAACGAATTTAGTATGCCTGAACTCAGAATGATAAAATACATCTTTTAGTGAAGCTGGTTTTAACATTCTGTGTTTGAAAATACCACTTTTAGAAAGTAGGTATTTTCTTGCCTAACTATCCAAGCCTGCCTCTGCTAGGTTGTGTATTCCTTGTCTGGAGTTTAAGTGACAGGGGCTGGGGGATTCCAGGAGACAGGGTGAGTTAGCACAGGGCTGAATAGAGAGATCTCCATGTAAAGTGGTGGGAGGAGTTGCACCTGGGACCTGAATAGGGCTGTGCCTTCCCTCCACAATGCTGGCTCCACCTCCTGTGGTGTGTCTGATGTCCCTGGCCCACACTGTCAAAGGAAAGAAGGAGTCCTGTAAACAAAGTGCTCCAGAACTGACCAGGACTGGTTTGGACTAGGCAAAGGCCTCTCTGCCTTCAGAGAACAAAGAGAATATGAGTATAAAAGGGGGACCCAGACCCCAGAACTTTAGATCACTTTTGGGAAACAAGAAGAACCTTTGCTGAGGAGAGGAACCAGAGAGAAACTGAAGGAGGAGACTATCCCTAAGCTGAGTGCTGTTTGGGGGATTGGCCTGCAGTGGTTGCCTGACTGCCAAAGAAAGGAGAAAGGAACTTTGTGCTACTTTCATCAACTTGTAAAGGATCTCCAAGGGCTTGAAGATTGAGCTTGCCTCCTGCTGAAGTCTCAGGGACAACAGACTTCACCAACCAGCTCCCCTGAATTTCCTTGCTGGGAATTTGAAGTGCCTACTGTTGTGCTGGGCCTTCTGAAGGACTGCGTGTCGCAGGGAGCTGGAAGCGCGACTCACGGAGAAGAAGCATGACGCCGCCGCAGCCGCTGTCGTCGCATCACTGAGTAAGGGTGCCGCCGCTGTCGCATCGCATCACCGAAGCACCTCGCATCACCGGAGAAGAGTGTCGCCATCGCAGCAGATGCCGTCGCAACATCGGAGAAGCGTGTCGCCACCGCAGCCGCTGCCGTCGCATCACTGAGTAAGGGTGCCGCCGCTGTCGCATCGCATCACCAAAGCGCCTCGCATCGCCGGAGAAGAGTGTCACCGTCGCAGCAGACGCCGTCGCATCACCGGAGAAGCGTGTCGCAGGGCCAGTCACGGCACAGAAGATTCGCAGAGTCGCCGCACGGCCGCCTGGTGTGCATGCATCGCCTCGTAGTTGTCGCATCAAGGAGAAGACGCCATTTTTGTTGCATTGCATCGGATCGTCATCGCATCGCCACGGAAGCGCAGTAAGAAACCGACGCATCACCTCCCCACGCCGAGAAGAACCGACGCATCACCGACCCCTGCGCAGCAGTAGGGAACCGACGCATCACCGTTCTTGCGTGTAAGGAACCGACGCATCACCTTCCCTGCAACACTTTCGTTGTATAGTGTTACGCATCCAAAGGTACATTGAACAATAAGTGTTGCATTTACCATCTAAAGAGAACTAAGCTATTTTTACCATTTTTAAGTACAGTATTGTGGATTTTTGTCGTTTGTGGTCTTGTGTTAAGTCTATATAAAAAATACTTATTTTTGATATACAACCTGTGTGGTGTCCATCTGTAGTGTTGTCACTATATTACTGTATGTGTTCACAAATGCTTTACACACTGCCTCTGAGATAAGCCTGCCTGCTCGTGCCAAGCTACCAAGGGGGTGAGTAGGGGTTATTTTAGTAGTATATCCCCCTTACCCTGACTAGAAGCAAGGGTCCCTATTTGGACAAAGGTACCTACCTCTGCCAACTAGAGACCCCCAGTTCTAACAACCATGTAGATAAGAGAGTGGCAGTTGCCAGTGTGGAATGACCACCTGGGCCCTCTGGTGGGTTCCCCCACTCCCCTTCTACCGGCGCCACCGAGTGCTGGGCTTTGCAATGATGTGTGAATGCACCTCATGCCAGATACAGTAATAACAAACAAACAGAATACTAAGATCCCACAGCAAATGGCTGTACATCCAAACAGGGTACAAAGCTGAAACAGGCTCATGGAGGAGGGCTCAGGTTTAGTCCAAGGGTTGAGGAGTCCGGCCTGGGGCTCCAACTTTGCAGGGTAGCCACAGGGATGTGGTCTAATGTAAAACAGCAGTAGTGCATGCAGTTGTTAGGCCATGACAGTGCCTGTGGAGTCCGGAGAGCGCCTCTGCTGCGAGACTAGTCGGTGTCATTCGGTTTGGCAGGATTGTCCAATACAAACACAGGGAGGTAATGCATCAAGGCATGTCGGTGACAGGCCAGCGGGTTAGGGGAGTCATTTGACAAGAGTTCATCAGCAGTCTGTAGGGTTATTTGAGGGCCCTCTTCGGAGCCATCCTGAAATGATTGGAGGCCATTTCATAGTTGCTGGAGGTTGCTCACAGGTCCAAGTCCGCATGGGGAGCAGCATCTCAGAAAATGGCAGAGACCCCCCAATGCAGCCGGGCTTTCATTTTGAGTAGGGATCGGGCTGTGCCTGGACCAGCCCGGGAGTCTAGGCGCTGTCTTCATTACTCTGCCCTAGGAAGGCGTTCCATGGATGGAGCGTGGGTGTTCCCACGCAGCTACCCATGGTTTTTGGCCCAGTTCCTGATTTACTACCACTAGTAAACCTACAAAATAGTAAGTTTTCCCAGGGCAGGCGTAACAAGGAGAAATGTTTATTTCTCCTCCTTGTTTCCTCTTTCTAGGAGTGCTGCATTCTGCAGCACACATAAAAAGAGAAAAAAAGCCTCAGAGCATTGTTTTTGTGCAGGAAGCTGTTCCTTCCTGCACAAAAACAATCCTGGCTGTAACGCAAGCACCCTTGCACCATGGTGCAAGAGTGCCTGCCTTGGCGCTTGACATCCACAAGCTTAGAGAGAGAGTAGGAATGCACCATATCTTAGCAGATGTGGTGCATTCTTGTCCTCTCTATTTGATACAGCACTGCGCACCAAGTTGTTGTGCTGCATTGCACCAAATATTAGTAAATCTGCCCCCTAGTCTTTGGTGGCAATGAGACGACTCACAGGCCAATATGCTGACGATGATGATGATGTAGCCATGTTCAGGCGAATACACTGATGAAAATACAGCCATGGACAGGCTGATGAGCTGGTGATGATGCGGTAGTGCACAAGCCAATTCATTTGACTTGCAATCACAGCCCTGGCTGGGCCTTGGCAATCATGGTCCCAATCTTCGCGGTTTCCACCCAGAACTGCTATAGAGAGACTGTGGGCCAACAAACACCGGGGTCAAAGAGTTATTCTTCTCAGTCTTCTACTTCTGAGTTCCCCTCAGACACCATTGACAAGCTGTACCTTGCTCCTTCTGGACAGTCACTCCTTTTGCAGGGTTGCAGGTTCAATACCCCTCTCAGCAGGAAGGGAGGCTTCAAGGTGCTTCTTGACTGGTATACCACTGTTCTAACAAGAGGTCAGACTCAGGTGATGTCCCTTCATCTCTTGGAAGCTGGGTGTCAATGCACAACAGTCCTCTGCAAAGCACACTCTTCCCTGGCCATAGAGGACTTGGAACTGGAACAGCATCCCACTTGTATACAGCAAAATCATTCAGCATATGTGTATCCACTGTCTGCATCTTCAGAACAAGTTTGGGATGGTTCTATTTTCAAGTTTCCTTTCCAGGCTGTTCTCCAGCCTTTGTGTAGAGGAACGTGTGGCAACCTGACAGTAGCTTCAACACTCCTTCGCTCCTATTCTCTTTGCTACTGACTGATTTCCAAAGATAAGATACCCGTCACTCTGCTACTATTTCGAGGTACTTTTTTGAAATTGCGGATACCCTCTGTCTGTTACAACTTTGGACTTCCGACTGAGCACGTGAGACTTTCCTGGTGCTGCTTCATTATCTTGGCTATTGCGCAGTCGCGAGCCCGTATCTGCTCTATTCTCTTCCAGAGCATTACATCTTGCCGGGGCGAGTACTACGCGGATTGGGCCTCCCAACGGGGAATTGCTTATTGGCCCATGACGCTATCACTGCCTACTATTATCCCTACAGCACACAATGGCCGTGTACACCGCCATGTACTAGAAGGGCCTGGCTCCTCGCACTTAGTTCTGTTTCCTTTGAAGCGCAATTTGGCCCCGTGAACAAGACCGGCCTTGTATCATGCATGTGTCCTGCATAACCATATAGAGCCCGCGAATTACACGGGCTTGACTCATTCCGCTACTGTTACTTTTTTTTTTTAAAACAAGATAATATTAAGTTTGGGAATTACCTTCTGCCTCCTCAGCAGCAATACAATACAACTCCTCTTCAGGATACCTTTCCTTCCTCACCTCCGTCAACATAGAAAAAAGACTAGCAGAGATGAGAAGCTTAGCATAGAAATAGGACTTAAAATGTGTGCTACTTTAACTTTTGTGCTTAAAGCCCTTAGGTGGCTCTCGGGTACTTTTTCGAGCACCAGTGGGGACTTATTATTTCAAAATTTTACTTGGTAGAAAGTGTGTTATTTGCATTTCTTTGTAATTCTGGTGTAATTACTGATCTCTGGGGTTTTTGTCTCGATGTGTGCCTTGCAACATATTACACCACCACCATTTTTCTTATCCATTCCTGGAGACCCCCCTCTTCCATGGGCAAGGTGGAAGAAAGTTTTTATTAATTATTTGCGGGTGTGTGGCACAAATTTATCAATTGGCAGGAGAACATCCCTATTATTGCATTCTTTGGGCGCAGAGGGACAAGAACTCCTTGAAACATTACCAGATCCAGATACTGGAGGAGACGGTGACGGGGATGCTCCAAATGAATTTGATTCTGCTTTGTTAAAGTTGGATAGACATTTTTTGCTTCAAAAGTCTATTATTTTATAAAAGTATTACTTTGGAAAGCGCAAACAAGGGGATGATGAACCCATTGAGGATTCTGTCACAGCGCTTTGCAAACTTGCAGCCACATATAACTTTGCTGACAAGGTAAAGGAACGTATTCGTGATTAGTTCATGCTAGAATGTAATTGTGATAAAATTCGAGTAGAACTGTGGTCTAAAAATGACCCCAAACTTTCTGAAGATTTGGTGATTGCTAAACGGGTTGAACACTCTATTTGTGAGTTGAAGAAACCTAAAGAAACGTTGTCTTCAGTGAGTTCCATAGCCATGAAACCGAAAAAACGGAGTTTAGAGGGAGGGAAGAGTAAGTTATTGTGTTTTAGGTGAGCATCATCAAGTCACTTGGCCAATTCTACAGAGTGTCCTGTACTGTGTAGTGTTTGCAATTTATGTAAGAAAAAAGGACATTATGCTAAATGTTTTAAGTCCAGTGAGAGGTTTAAAAACAAAGTTAGTGAAGGGGGACTATGTGATGAACCTGATTTTATTCTCCATGTCAACTGTGTCACAAGTAGTATGTGTGAATACCCTGCTGACATGGTGGAACTTAATGGGATTAGGGTCCTCATGGTGATGGACTCTGGGGCTAGGTTGTCTTTGATTTCTGACACTGATTTCTCTGAACATTTCGAAGGGAAAGTTCAATGGTGTGCTCCTGAAGCGACTCCTTACAGTATGGGGGAAAGCCTATTGATTTGATGTGGTTATTTGAAGCTAACATAACATTTTGAGGAAATGAGACATTTGGAAAGGTGTATGTACCTGTGAAAGGTTGAGTTGACCCCATGTTAGGGATTTATCTTGATCCAAATGCAAACCCATAAGTCCAAAAATGAAAAGTGGAACCCTTTAGTGAACTCCTTATGAAGAAGTATCCTGATGTGTACTCTACTAAGGTGGGGTTTGTTAAGGGATAAAAGCATTGCACCTGCTTAAAGGAAGATGCTGTGCCTGTCTCTTGTAAGGTGAGGAATATCCTGTTTAGCCTACAAGGAGCTGTTGAAACAGAATTGAAGAGACTCCAGGAAGAAGGGATCATAGAAACTGTGGAAGCTGCTCCATGGGTTGCTCCAGTGGTGATTGCATCCAAAAGTTCTGGGGACATTAGGTTGTGTGTCAACCTGCTTTATTTAAACAAGGAGGTTATTGAAGAGAGGTTCCCGTTACCCAACATAACGGAAATGATCAGAGTACTGGGGAGAGCTAAGTATTTCACTACAGTAGATCTTAGGTGGAATTGTGTGATGATTCCAAAGACCTAACGGCATTCATAACACACTTTGGTGTTTATAGATTTAATAGAATGCCGTTTGGCCTATGTCCGGCTGCTTCAGTATTCCTGAGACTTATGACCAATTTGTTAGGGGAAGTTTCTGGTGTAAGATTTTTCCAGGATAATGTTCTCATTTTCACAGATTCTTTGGAGGAACACATGGTTAAAGCCAGGGAGGGTTTAAACATTTTGTGTTCTAAGGGAATTACTCTCAAGAGCGGAAAGTGTACATTTTGTTGTTTGGAAATAACTTATTTAGGACACGTAATTAGCTGATAAGGAGTCAAGCTTAAAAATTAACTAGTCAACTTTATTGTACAACTTGTGCAACCCACAAAAAAGGATGAGGTGCAAGCTTTTCTAGGGATTGCAGAATTTCACGCCCGCTATGTTCCCAATTTTGCTAAGCGTTCTTGTGCCATCAGAGGATTACTTAAGAAAGGGATTCAGTTAGAGTGGACTGCTTTCTGTCAGGAGGAATTTGATATCAAAGGGTTTGTCTGCGGCGCAGTCTCTGAAGAGTTTTCAACCAGGTCTGCTGCATTGTGTAATTACTAATGCCGGTGACAAAGGTCTTGGCTGTGTCCTTAAACAGATGCAAAATGGCAAGGAGGTTACAATTGCATTTGCATCTAGATCTCTTAAAGGATCAGAAACGCGGCATTCCACTATTGAGAAGGAGGCACTGACTGTGTTCTGGAGTCTAAAGAAATGTAAGCAATTTTTGTGGGGTGTGAGTTTTGTTGTACAGTCAGCCCACCAACCTATGCAGGAGATTTTTAGCCAGAAAGGCTTAAATTGTGTGTTCTCTCACATATGTAAGTAGATAGTTGGACGGCAGGATTTCCAATTTGTTGTGAAGTACATTCCGGGTGTGGAGAATAAATCTGCAGACTGTTTATCAAGGCTACGTTGTGATGTACAAGACTCAGAGTCGGCAGCAGAAGCATGGTGGATGGAAGATGACATCAAGGTTGTGTTACTGAAAATTTGTGGTTGAGTGAGTTGGAGAGAGATGAGGTGTTGAGAGGTGTACGGGATGTGTGATGTTTGGGTGGACAGATGGTCTCAGGATGAAAAGTTCAAGAGATTTCCTAAGGATTCGGGTGAGTTGGCTGTTGCTAATGGTATTCTATTAAAAGGTTGCAAGTTGATACCTACCTCAGAGTTTAGGGAGTGTCGTTTACAGTTGGCTCATGAAGGTCATCAGGGCATTTGTAAGACTGAAGAGAGACTAAGAGCTGTTTACTGGTGGCCAGGAATGTATTTAAGTGTGGAGAGAATAGTCAGGGAATGTACAGAGTGCAAATTGACAGACAAAACCAGAAGATCAGGACCCCGCCCATGGTCTGCGGGGAAATACCTAAGGATGTGTGGGAGGAAGTTGCGTTAGACATAATGGGAACCATAAGTTGTGGATCCACTGTTAGATACTTAATAGCATTAATTGACACTCTCTCTAGGTAGCCAGAGGTTTTGATTACTGCAGAGATTACCACAATATATGTATTGAAGTTTTTGACAATAGGTGTTTGCTAAGGAAGGCAATCCTAAGAAAATCTTATTGGATAATGGAGAGCAATTTTCTCCTAAAGCCATGAAAGAATTTTTGAAGGCAAGAGGGATCAGGCATAAGAAATGTGCCTTGTACTATCCCAAGTCTAATTGCATGGTTGAAAGGCTAAACAGAACCTTGAAAGAAAACATTCAGATTGCAAAACTCAAGGGGGTGGATTGGATGACATGGTGAGATGCAGGGTGGTGGAGTAAAGATATACACCACATACCACCACAGGGCTAAGTCCATTCGTACAATTTAGGAAACATAATCCTCATACCAGGGTGTGTCCGCTATGGATGAGTGTTAATCACGAGCCTCAATCTCGGGTGACTGAATTATTGACGGAAAATAGAGTGAGGGAAACTCGCATTAAACAAGACCCCAGACGTGTATTGGAGACAGGCTGTAAGGCAACAAAAGAGCTAAGAGCAGAGAAATGACACTTTCTAAAAGTGGCATTTCTAAACAAGTAATATCAGATCCAACTTTACCACTAAAGAGGATTTGTCATTACCAGTCCAATGATATAAAACATAAAGTAGCTACTCCTCTGCAATCAGGAATTACACTTTAAAAGGGTATTTAAGGAATTCCCAATGTTAACCTATGAGAGGATCAGGCCTCACAGTGTGAAAACGAACTTGGGTGGTTGTCACTACCAGGACATGTAAAACAAAAAGGTACTTGTCCTACCTTTTACTTACACAGCACCCTGCCTCTAGGGCTACCTAAGGCCTACCTTAAGGGTGACCGATTTGTAATAAAAGGGGAGTTTAAGCCTTGGCAAGTATTTGAAAATGCCAAGTCGAAGTGGCAGTAAACTGGGCCCATAGGCCCTGCAGTGGCAGACCTGAGTCAACTAAGAAAGGCTACTTCTGTGGGCGGCACAATCGGTACTGCAGGCCCACTAGTAGCATTTGGTAGGCCCTGGGTATATGGTATTCCACTTTACTAAGAACTTATAAGTGAACCAAATATACCAATCATGGATAAACCAATTGTCATCACATTTTTGATGAGAGCACATGCACTTTAGCACTGGTCAGCAGTGGTAAAGTGCTCAGAGTCCTAAAGCCAGAAAAACGAAGTCAGAAAAAGAGGAGGAGAAAGGCAAAAAGTTTGGGGTTACCCTGCAAAAGGGCCATTTCCAATACTGCGTGTATTGTATTTTCTTACCAGCAAGACTTCCACACAGAACACTATCTTGCTACAAGCAGTGCTTAAGAGTTCACCTGGAGAACCTATAAGTAGCCCTGCGTAGATATTTTTCATCTTGCCAAAACACATTGGGGCAATTTTTCCAGTTTGTTAGAAGTCAGCGATATTTTGATTTCCTCGTGAAAGTAGGGTCGAAGCTGAGTTATTCAACAAAGCCTGCTAAAAGACCCAAGGGTGAACAGTGCCCCCCTTCCACTGCACAGACATCGATCACCTCATGACCACTCGCTCATGTTCAAATATTACTATCACAGGAGAACACTGAGTAATGATTTATGCAATTGTTAATATTATATCCACTCTGGAGAACTGTTTATGGGGGTATGAAAAAAGAGTATGCTGAATATCAAGACTGTGAAATCACAATACATCCACTAAATCATATATAGACATCAATGCATCATTCATCCTATATGCCTTACCTATATAAATATTGCATTTGATATTAGCTAATAGGCAGTTAAGATTCCCACACAATAATAACGGGCCACAACCATTTGCAACTTCACATACGTCTTACTAAAGGAAAGATGGGTTATCGTTGTTAGTACATAAACTGTACACATTGTAAAATAGTGATTACCAGCTTTTAACATTGCTAGTACCCGGTACCCTTAGGGTGAACTTTCCAGGAAAGAATTTCTATGCTTGGTTTAAATACTACCTTTGCTAGCCCCCTAAATTAAACATTTTCTGTTGTATACATCACCTCTGTGAAGCACAAGTTACTATTTGTGTAACGATATATCTGTAAGAGACATTAGTTAGTGATAGATTCCTTACCTCAGAATATCCCCAGGCGTCAGACTGGATCCGGAAAGTTTTTCGTCAGCAGTACCCCTGCGCGTCGGTAGGTGGCGTCGTGCGGCTCCGCGTCCGTCGCTGGCGTCGTAAGCGCCGAGATGACGTCACGGAGACTACTTAGGCGCCACCCATGCGCGCTGACGTCAGTTCTGCACACGACTTTCCGCGCCAGGAACGCAGAGCCATGCAAGAAACCGATCACTGGTGCCATTAAACTAGGGCCCTGAAAGGGATGACCTTAACCCTAGAATCAGTTCGCAGAACGGGGAGGATGGGTGGGGCGGTAAGGAATCTATCACTAACTAATGTCTCTTACAGATATATCGTTACACAAGTAGTAACTTGTGCATCTGAAAGAGACACGTTAGTGATAGATTCCTTACCTTAGAATAGATACCCCAGCAATACCAACCCCGGTGGTGGGTCTGCGAATAGATTACACCAGAAAGTCACGGAGAACAGAACGGCCAAAGAAGCCGTCTCTCCGGACTTGACTGTCAAGGCAGTAATGCTTGGTAAACGTGTGCAGCGAGGCCCACGTAGCTGCCTGACAAATATCCTGCAAGGGAACGCCGCGTCCCAAGGCAGTAGTGGCTGCCGTCGCCCTGGTAGAATGGGCACGCAGCCCCACAGGAGGCTCCGTCTTAGCCAACGAGTAACACGCTTTGATGCACAGAACGACCCACCGAGAGATGGTTCGTTTGTGCATGGCCCGACCTTTTTTGGCGCCCACGTAGCCAACAAAGAGCTGGTCATCCACCCGGAACTGTTGTGTGCGCTTCAGATAGAACGAGAGCGCACGTTTTGGGTCCAGACGGTGGAGCCTCTCTTCCTCTTTTGAAGGATGCGGAGGCGGAAAGAAGGTGGGCAAAGTGATGGTCTGCCCGATGTGGAAGGGCGTGACAACCTTTGGCAAGAAAGAAGGACGGGTCCTTAAAACCACCTTGTCCGGATGAACAGAAAGGAAAGGAGGTTTAGAAGAAAGAGCCTGGAGCTCACTCACTCTTCTGGCAGAGGTGATAGCTACCAGGAAAGCCGTCTTTAGAGTAAGAAGACGTAAGGGACAGTTATGAAGGGGCTCAAAAGGAGCGCACATCAGATAGGTCAAGACAAGATTTAAGTCCCATTGAGGCATTATGAAAGGCACGGGAGGAAACGTGTGCGTAATGCCTTTCAGGAAACGGTTAACAACCGGGGACTTAAAGAGAGAAGGCTGATCTGGAAGCCTGAGAAAGGCGGAGATGGCCGAAAGATAACCTTTGATAGTGCCCAGAGCAGAGCCCTGCTGGGCCAAGGATAGTAGGAACAGAAGGACCTCAAAAAGAGGGGCAGAAAGGGGATCCACAGACTTTGCTGTGCACCATGCCACAAACTTGTTCCACCTGCAGGCGTATACCGTTTTAGTGGAGGGACGCCTGGCTGCCAGAATGACATCACAGACTTCGGGAGGAAGATCCAAAGCTGTCAACTGTCGCCGCTCAATCTCCACGCATGGAGGTGGAAGCTGGACAGGTTCGGGTGGAGGACCGTCCCCTGCTGCTGCGACAGAAGATCCTCCCGAAGAGGCAGTCGGATCGGGGGATCGATCGCCATGTTGAGTAGCTCGGGATACCAGTATCTTCGTGCCCAATCCGGGGCCACAAGGATGACTTGGGCCCGGTTGCGCCGAATCTTCTTCAGCACTCTGGGCAGAAGTGGTCTAGGCGGAAAGGCGTACAACAGACCGCAGCTCCACTCGCGACGAAAAGCGTCGCCGAGCGAGTGCCGCCTTGGAAATTCCAACGCGCAGAACTGATGACATTGCGCGTTCTCTTCGGTGGCGAATAGATCTAACCAAGGCTCTCCCCACTGCAGAAAGAGACCTTGCGCCACGTCCGAGTGCAGACGCCATTCGTGATCCATCAAGCACCTGCGGCTGAGTTCGTCCGCCCTGGCGTTCAGAGAAGCTGCCAGGTGTTGAACCACCAAGGTAATGCCTTGATGTTCCAGCCATGTCCAGAGGCGCAGAGCCTCCTTACATAGGGTCCACGACCCCACCCCGCCCTGTTTGTTGCAATACCACATGGCGGTGGTGTTGTCTGTGAACACCTGCACTACACTTCCCCGGACAGAGGGAAGGAATGCCTTCAGTGCAAGTCGGATCGCCCGAAGCTCCAAAAGATTGATATGGAGCCGGGAATCCGCCGGAGACCAGAGGCCTCTGATCTCCGCCTCTCCCAAGTGGCCACCCCATCCCAGGAGGGACGCATCCGTCACCACTGTGTGCTCCGGTTGGGGAAGGGAGAGGGATCTGCCATTGACCCAATCGCGATTTGTGAGCGACCACCGCAATTGTCGTGCAGTGCCCTCCAAGATCTGGACATGATCGGACAGGTTGCCCTGATGCTGTGCCCACTGGAACTTCAGGTCCCACTGCAGAGCCCGCATATGCCACCTGGCATGTTGCACTAGCAGAATGCAGGAGGCCATCAGGCCCAGGAGCTGGAGGGTCATCCTGACTGAAACCCGGGATAGAAGCTGAAAGATTGGAATCATAGCCTGAATATCCCGGACTCGCTGCTCGGGAGGATAAACCCGAAACTGCGTCGAATCCAGAACTGCTCCGATGAAGGGGAGCTTCTGAGAGGGACTCAGGTGCGACTTCGGCACGTTGATGGAGAACCCCCTCAAATGCAGGAGGTCGGCCGTAGTCTGAAGGTGGGCGACGACTGCCCGGGGCGAGCCCGCCTTTAACAACCAGTCGTCGAGGTAGGGGAAGATTGACACCTACAGCGACACCACCAAAAGAGCCAGCTGGTTCACCCCGGAACTCCTAGCTTCCAAGCGTACCTGCCGGAAACTAGAGAAGAAATGGCACAGTGATAAGACACCGGACAGCCACGCAGCCCACAAAGACGCCATCCGTAACCACCACCACCTCATCAGGTCCGCCAAGAGAATCTCCTTCAAAGACCGCCTCGACAACATCGCACACAACAGCAAGGAGCTCTTCAACATCGTGAAGGAACTCTCCAACCCCAGCTCCAACACCAACGACATCCTGCCGTCGCAAGCCCTGTGCGATTCCCTCGCCACCTTCTTCCACCAAAAGATCGCCAACATCCACGACAGCTTCAACACCCAGACAGCCCCTACTAAGATAGATACACCAGACCCGCCGCACACCATCGACCATGACCCCTTGCCAGCCTGGGCCAGCCTGAACATCGATGACACCATCAAGACCATGAGCACAATACACTCCGGCTCCCCGTCAGACCCTTTCCCGCACCACATCTTCAACAAAGCCAGCAGCTCCATCGCACCCCACCTGTGCAACGTTATCAATCTCTCCTTCGAGACCGCGACCTTCCCAGAGAGCTGGAAACACGCAGAGATCAACGCCCTACTCAAAAAACCCAAGGCGGACCCGAGAGACCTCAAGAACTTCCGGCCCATCTCCCTGCTTTCGTTCCCAGCCAAGGTCATCGAGAAGATCGTCAACAAACAGCTAACCCGATACCTCGAAGAAAACAGCATCCTGGACCCATCCCAATCAGGGTTCCGCAGCAACCACAGCACTGAGACTGCCCTCATCGCCGCCACCGACGACATCAGGACCCTGCTGGACAACGGTGAGACCGCAGCCCTCATCCTGCTGGACCTCTCCGCCGGCTTCGGCACTGTCTGCCACCGCACTCTACGCGCACGCCTCCACGACGCAGGGATCCGAGACAAGGCCCTGGAATGGACCACCTCCTTCCTCGACGGCAGAACCCAGAGAGTCCGCCTCCCGCCTTTCCGATCCGAAGCCTCCGAGATCATCTGCGGCGTACCCCAGGGATCTTCCCTCAGCCCAACGCTGTTCAACATCTACATGGCCCCGCTCGCACGCATCGCCAGACAGCACAACCTCAACATTATCTCCTACGCCGACGACACTCAACTGATCCTCTCCCTCACCAAGGACCCCCTCGCCGCCAAATCCAATCTCCATGAAGGAATGAAGGCCGTCACCGATTGGATGAAGATCAGCCGACTAAAGCTGAACACGGACAAGACAGAGGTCCTCATCCTCGGCTCCAACCCCTCAGCCTGGGACGACTCCTGGTGGCCAACGACGCTAGGAGCAGCCCCGACACCCACCGACCACGCACGCAACCTGGGAGTCATCCTCGACTCAACGCTCTCCATGACCAAGCAAGTCAACGCAGTCTCCTCCTCCTGCTTCAAAACCCTCCGCATGCTTCGCAAGATCTACAGGTGGATCCCGACAGATACAAGAAGAACAGTCACCCAGGCCCTCGTCAGTAGCAGACTCGACTATGGGAACGCCCTCTACGCGGGAGCCCCGGCCAAGCTCATCAAGCGACTGCAACGCATACAAAACGCCTCCGCACGCCTGATCCTCGACGTACCACGCCACAGCCACATCACCCCCCACCTGAGGAACCTGCACTGGCTCCCCGTCAACAGGAGAATCTCCTTCAAACTCCTCATCCACGCACACAAGGCACTCCACAAGACTGGCCCAGCCTACCTCAACAGACGACTCTTCTTCTACGTCCTCAACCGCCAGCTCCGCTCCGCCGACCTCTCCCTCGCCACCGTCCCTCGCATTCGAAGAACAACCACCGGCGGCAGATCCTTCTCACACCTCGCCGCCAAGACCTGGAACACCCATCCACTAAGCCTACGACAGACCCAAGACCTGCTGACCTTCAGGAGGCTACTCAAGACCTGGCTGTTCGACCAGTAGCAGCACCCCCCCCTTTTTCTCCCCAGCGCCTTGAGACCCTCGCGGGTAAGTAGTGCGCTCTACAAATTCTGTGATTGATTGATTGACCTGCGCAGATGAGCTGCGACCACCGCCATCACTTTCGTGAACACCCGAGGGGCGCTGGTAAGGCCGAAGGGGAGCACAGTAAACTAAAAATGCTCCTGGCCTACCGTGAACCGCAGGTAACGCCGGTGGGCCGGCAGGACGGAAATGTGAAAATATGCGTCCTGCAAGTCCAACGCTACCATCCAGTCTCCAGGGTCGAGGGCAGCCAAGACCTGAGCCAGAGTCAACATCTTGAACTTCCGGAGGAAGTGATTGACGTTCCTGAGGTCCAAGATGGGGCCTCCTTTCTCCTTTTTGGGGACCAGAAAGTAGTGGGAATACAACCATGTCCTACCTCTGGCCCAGGAACGCGCTCGATGGCCCCCTTGGCCAAGAGGGCCGTGACTTCCTGTCGGAGAAGCGCCAAGTGATCCCCGACATGCAGTGGAACAGAGGTGGCATGGCCGGAGGGGCAGTCTCGAAGGGGAGAGAGTAGCCCTTTCGGACGATTTGCAGCACCCACCTGTCCGAAGTGACAGAGCGACAGTGGGGGAGGTGATGTTGAATACTGCCGCCCACCGGCGTGGGGTGCACCCCAAAGCTCAGACTAGTAAGGCTTTGAGGCGGATGCTGCGGGAGCGGAGGTGGACTGACCCGCACGCTGGCCCCCTGTGCCGCCACGGCGGCCAACACGCCCGCGGCCGCGCTGAGGTTGGTTCTGCGCAGGCCTCTGGCTGAACGAAGGTGTAGGAGCGCCCCTTCCGTGGCCACGAAAGGAACGAAAGGTAGACGTGGCCGGGGGTGTGGTGGAGAGACCCAAGGACTTGGCTGTAGCCCGAGAGTCCTTAAAACGCTCCAGCGCACTATCTGCCTTATCGCCAAACAGGCGAGTACCATCAAAAGGCATGTCCATGAGGGAACTCTGGACATCCCCCGAAAACCCCGTGGACCGCAGCCAGGCGTGGCGACGCAAGGCCACCGTCGTGGAGATGGCTCTCCCCAAAGAGTCCACGGTGTCCAACCCACACCGAATGGCGAACTTCGCGGCATCCTTCCCCTCCGCAACAGCTTGGGAAAGTACAGCCCGAACCTCCCCTGGCCACTGGGGCAGACTTTGTGCCACCGTGTCCCACACAGCGTGAGAGTAGCAGCCCAAGAGGCATGCGGTGTTGACTGACCGCAGCCCCAGGCTGGCAGAGGAAAACAACTTCTTGCCAAACTGCTCCAGCTTTTTCGATTCCTTATCCGGCGGAGCGGTAGGGAATGCACTTTGGGAAGTGGAGGCCTGAATGACCAGGCTCTCCGGTGTCGGATGATTTATTAAAAAGGCTGGGTCACCCGGTGCCGGGCGGTGACGCCTGGCCACGTTTTTATCCACAGGAACTCCTGTGGCTGGCCTAGACCAGGTGCCCATCAAGACATCCGTCAAGGCCTCATTGAACAGAAGCAGAGGTTCCATAGAACTTGCCGCCGGCTGAAGCACTTCAGTAAGGAGGTTCGTCTTCAGGGTAACAGTAGGCAGGTCAAGGGCCTCAGCTGCTTTACGGTGCACCACAGTGTACGTGGCGCCTTCCTCCATGATAGTGGGAGGAGACACAAACCCAGGCTCAGAGGAGAGGTCAAGGCCACCTGCATCCTCCGAGTCCTCCGCCCACTCCTGTTTGGACTCGCACTGCCGTGCAAGAGGGTCCTCTGACCCCTCCCAGTCATCCCCCTACACCACGGCCCGAGGCACAGGCTGCAGCGGCGGGGGAGGCACAGGGGAAAACTAATGCTCCAACGGCGCCGGTCGGCGCCGATCCGGCTCCATGTCCCAATTAGGGTCCCAAGCCGGAGCAAAATTGGCCGGAAACTCGGGCAAGGGCGGAGGTGGGACGAACGGAACCCAGCGCGGTGCCGGGAACGGAGCCACAGGGGGCGCCGGGGCCGGAGCTGCCGGCAGTGCCGGCGGCGGAGCCGGTGGCGAGCAAGGGCCCTCAATAGGGACCGCGGGCCCGAAGGCGCGCCGGCGGGAGCCCTAGGCCTGAAAAGGCGTCCATGGCGGAAAGAAACTCTTGCACCTGGGCCGGAGTCGCCGACGGACCCGGGTAGGGCGGGTAGGCCGCGGGACTCACAGGCTTCAACGGAGCCGTGGGGGAAGGACCCCTGGCCCACTCGTCCGCGTCCGGAGACTGACGGGGGGATGTCGGAGAGCGTACTCGCTTCTTTGACTTTTTCTTGTGACGTCTCTTACCCGATTCCGAGGGTGAAGACTTGGACCCCAAGGAGCGATGATGATGGCTCCGCGGTCGGTCCCTCGAGCGACCCCTGGACCTCGAACGGCGCGGAGACGACTGTCGGGCCTCCAGCAGCTTTCGGGACCGCTCCCGCAAAGCCTTCGGAGCCATGGCCAGACAATCGGAACATGACCGGGAGTCATGGTCGCGCTCCAGACAGTAGAGACAGACGCCATGGGGGTCGGCCACCGACATCGTACGGCGGCAGGCCCCGCAGGATTTAAACCCCGGCATCCCTACGTGGCACCAGGAGTCAAAGACTCAAAAGAAGTAGAGACAAAGTCCCAAAAAGAAATTAGTCAAAAAGTGACTAGGGTACGTGCTCTAACCGGATCTGCGCTTGCTGGCGCGGAAAAAGAAAGAACTGACGTCAGCGGGAGTGAAAGAGCACGAAAGGGAATGTACTCTTGGGCATTCAACTTAAAGATGTGCTACTCCTGCTAAGAAGAAAGCCAACATCATGATCTATATACGGTGACCTCAAAACCGTGACTACGCTAGTGCTTACTAGTGTACCCTAAATATTCATATAGTCCCAAAGGAGGAGGAAGAATGTTAGTCCAGAGACTGATTTCTTTTCTATATTAAATAAATATTAGTGACTTAACCTACACAAGTTTCACAATAAATGATATTCTCTGAAATTTCATTAGCGTGAATTTCAGTGTTTATATCAGCAGATAAGACTAAATTATTTCATGTTTTCTTAAGGCAGGTGGCAGCTTTATCTATTTCATATTGTATTATAAACTCATCGTTATACAGTACTTTAAGTTATGACTTTTGCATAATCAGGCCTGTGGCTCTGTCACCTTGAAATCAGTGATCTAGAACCCTGAAATTTTGCTGTGCTTGATCAAACAGTAGACCTAGAAAAAGGCTACATGTAAACCCTGATGGAACTTTAAATGATTTCTAGGTCTGGGCTTTTTCCAGGATTTCTTCCATGAGTGAGTAATCCTGAAAAAAAAACAAGATCATGTGTGAAGCCCCCTTCCTTCTGGCTTGGAAAATGAGACTTGATGAAATCTTGCAGTTAACAAGTCCTTTATTGGTATTGAGTTTCCCTCCCAGCACCAATGCCAAAATCAAGCCCTCTGGAATCCCTACAAACTGTAGACCTCTGGGAACGTTTTTTCAAATTTTCATTCTTACAAATCAGCTTCTTCCTGATAGTCTCACTTTCAGCATGCCAAAATTTACAGTTACCTTTCAATTCATGAATGGTTTCTTCTACCCGTGCAAGACAAATAGCAAATAGTTCAAATTTTTTGCCCAATTTCATGCAACTTGTTTTTGATATCGGATGGTTCCTCTCCACTTTTCTTCTGGAGGTTATATCATTTTTGCACAGACGTCAGTATTTGAACCATGTTCAGTGGGATTTCACTTTTTCCTTTCTGATAAGGCCTTCTGTTCTTTCTCATCCATCCCTTCCAGTGCAACTTCCCTATGTCAAAATGGTGATCATGATAAACAATCAATTGAACACTCTCTTTTTGTGTTTCAGAATTGAGCTCAGAATCCCATAAATATGTTCAATTCTTGGAGCTTGTTTCTGGCTGCCCATTCCATTCTCGGTCTTCTACTAAAAGGGCTTCTTTAGCATGGAGGAACAGTGGCCTGCTTGCCTCTTTTTCTATGTATGAGGTCACTTCCTAGAAGAGTGAGGAAAAGAACGTTTTTTAATGTTATAGCAGAAGAATTTTGCTACTGTTGTGAGCTTCCTTGCTCGTGATTAGAAAATATTTGATGGAAGAGGGCTGCAGCCGGGCTGTGCAACAGGCAGCTCACTGCCTATGCTCTGCAGCTCTTGCAAGGAAGAGACCATTCTTGCTGATGGTATCATGGTGAGTGACCAACAAGCGAGCTACCCAATGCATACCGTTCAAATAAGGAGTGGCTACCTGATTGAAGTTGTAGAGGGGCTCTAAAGCCAAGGCCCTGGTGGACCTTGGGGATGCTATCGGAGCGCACTTCATGTGAGCCAAGATGAGAAAGGAGGAATAGACAATAAGCATCAACAGTGATCACAATGCCAATCAGCATGAGTTCAGGGGAATCCCACAAGAGAGGTGATGTGGCGACACAGCTGCATTAGGAACAGTGTCCCCCAAGAAGGAATGAGCTGTGGAGTGCTGTACACCAGAGTAGAATGGGTTGGTGCTATTGCTACCCTCTCTCAGAATGGCAACTGCCTTACCCCTTCCTTCCATCAACATAAGCAGCACAAGCACCGCAGGCTCAATGAACATGCACAGCTGGAGGAAAAGCTTTGAACCCGAAGTTCAACCCGCAGAGTGAAAATTCACCTATAAACTGGTCAACGTCAGCTGGGGAAAGCAGCTAGAGACTAGATGTAAAAGTAAAGTACACTGGTAACCACGCTAAATGACAACATGATTGGATAATATAATGTATACCATGCCCGGTTGGAGGAGCTGTTAGAAGGAGGAACATATAAATGCTTCTAATAGAGATCTTGCACTGGCTTCCCAATCTGGCAAGGGTTCCAAGCATTTGCTTACTGCTACTATCAACCCTAATAAGAGTTAATGATGGAACGGCCTGTTAAATTGATAATGGCCCCAAATGGCCCCATTATCTTGAGTATATTCTACACCCAGCCTACAATTACATTTGAGGCAACTGCTCCCTCACCACCCAGTTAACTGCAACATGTCTGGACAAATGAAAATGTGCCACAAACTGAGCATATAACCAATAACAAGAAATAACACCAAAAACGTTCAAGAAAGTGAAGTGAAGTTTGCTGTTCTGTGTGAGAGGAAGACTGGACCTGGTTACCTTCATTCCAGGCTAATCAGGGTGACTCCAAGGGTCAGTTGGGTGACTTCCTGTGTGAGCTACAGAGGCCTCCCTGCAATTGCCCAGCTGACCTGCTGCAAATGGACCTACTTGAGCCCTGCTGGCCTCTGCTGGAGTGAGCCCCTGATCCCCAAGAGGTGCCTCCCAGGTCCTGGACACTTGGCTGCATCAGAGTGTAGTCCTCCTGAAGAAAAGGTGGAAATCCAGAAGTTTGGGCTCTTCGTGACCACAAACAGGTCCTTTTGCGCGAAGACTCTGGCGCCCACAAAGACTGCAAATGAGAAGCTCTAGTGAGACTTGCTCTTCGCATCGAAGACAAGCAACGCATTCAACTAAAATATCTAAGATTTGGAGAAACTCTGGAGGCTTTACAGGTGGGAAATGCAAAGCCTCTCAGAGAAGCAAGAGAGTTAGGAACTGAGCGTGGAGGTTCGTCGCATCCGTAAGGTACTGCAAAAGTTTGAAATGTTCCAGCTACAGTCCAGAGATTTTCTCCTATAAATGGCGGCCTTGGAGACTGAAAAGATCTTTTATTTGAGCAACGAGGACAGTAAGGTTGACTCTGGTGATTTAAACAGGTGAATAAGGCACAGTATAGCTTGATGTGAGGCCAGACAGTGCACTGTCTGAGCGGGAACAGTTCACAGATTGTATGAAAGGTTAAATGAAGAACACAAAGAATGCAATTCAGTAATGGCATGTAATGAGAGAGAGCATGTCATATCATTATGGGTTCGTCAACAGTAGACAATGTGTAAATCTTGGAGGAAAAGAGCACTCCGAGACTTATGGCCATATAGAACAGTATGGCTTATCTCACCTTCACTCTGGGTGCAACTGAGTAGTAGATTGGAATATCTGACCCAGGTCAGCAAGAGCAAATGGCATTCAACAGGTCAAAAGAAAGTTTGATAGATGTTTCCAAGCCCTTTAATGCTGCATAGAAGTGCTTGTCACAAGCTACTGAGTGCGCGTCCAACCCATATTTTCAGCGAGGCACCCTTAACACAGTAGGCCCCTGTGGATCAAAGGATAAAATGGAATGCTAGAAGGATATATGTTCTATGTTTCATAGGATCAAGACAGGCCAATAGTATTTTCAATTTTACTATTGTAATGTATTTTGCCTCACCTAATCTCATATTAAATATTATGATTTTTTTTCTGCTACTAAATGAGTTTCGTGCAAAAATGCGATATTCTGGATGGGAGTTTATAAAGAGTGAATGACATTTCAAATAAAAATTCATGCCATTAAGAATAAAGTAAATCCGAAATTGCATCTTGAAGGAAAAGATGATCGCTATATATATTTACTCCATTTTACGTATTATTTTCACCACAATATTCACAAAACACTAAATAGAAGGCTAATATGCAGTCCCACATTCATCAGACTCTTCCAAATCATTTGTGGAGCCTATGAAAGGAAACAGCTATATCTTGAGAGGAAAGCCCCATCAAACAAAGTAAAAACGAACAACGTAAACAAACTTTTCTACTTTCGTTGGTCAATAGGGCTCAATACTTTCACTTGTTGTGGACACTCACCTGCGCCTCGGGCCCATTACCGCTGGGAGGGTAATTAGCAGCCACAAGTGTGGTTAATAATTCGTAATTAAAGGCACTAAACCTCTATAAGTCCTTGGCTGCGGCGTGTGCTCATAACTCGGGAAGAAGGCCTTTAAGAACCGTTATAGCCCTCAGCAGTTGACTGTAATGCCACAATATTATCACAAGCAATCAATAACTTTACTGAATTAATAGATACACTTAAATAATTGGTTTAAAATATACTTTGTGTAATCATAAAGAACCCTGAAGCCTTTGTAGGATTAGAAATGAAAACGATATCCAAAGATCTGGTAGAATAACTAGAATGTGAAAAGTTCTCTAACACTGCAACAAACCCATTCGAAGTCAACTGACATGTAAATAGAGCTGCTCGTCATATACATGAGAGTGATAGACTGTCTCGGATGCATGACCTGTGCGGAATATCGCCAGGATATGCAAATGCTTCATGTCTTTTTGCTTTCAGATAGCCGGTTCCTGTGATGCCCACTGATACACATATATAGAATGCACTGGCTCAGGAACTCGCGTTAAGTGGCTCTTTCCTGTCACCGGGTCTCTCTTGAGAAGCGAGAGCATGGCAATTTTTCTTGTGGCCTCAAAATGCCTGCTTTATTGCAAGAATACTAAATGTTGATTAATTATTACCAGCTCTCATCTCTCAGTGCACTGCACAGCTCTTTTTTTACAATGCTGTTAAGATTCTGGTGGTGCTTCGGAACTGGCAATAGAGACTGGTTCTGACATTAGTGTTGCGTAGAATCCGTTGTGACATAATCACACAGACACCAACCGAATGTCAATTTAGATATTCCAGAGAAACCCCAGTCCTGGTGTGCTGGTGAGTCTATGGTGGTGTTGATTTGACTGTCTTGGGAAACTCTCACTGTTTGTGTGAAGTTTCACCTTTAACTGTGTCAGCGTGGGGCATGGCACCACCCACAGTAATCCGACCGCCACACGGCTTGAGAGGGACGCCCGAGTTGTGAGGAACAGGTGGCACCGGTTGATTCCCTTCGGGACCACGAGAATTGATGAAGGGCTGGCATCAGGCTGCCAGGATGCCTAAACAGGAACAGACCTGTGAGACCAGGTGTAGCGCTGCGGCTGCCTGACGAAATCAGGGTGGGACACCTCCCTGCCTGGCAGGGCCAGTCCTAGGATTTGTGGGGCCCTGGGCAGGATTGGAACATGTGAGGCCCTTCTAATTTGCATAAGATGTAGTATCACAGCAAGTGACATCTTAGGAAGTGTCAACTGACATCATTTTCTGGCACTGTTGAAGTAGCTTTGCAAGAAGCTACTTCTCTAATGTGGATATCACTGAGATGGCTACAAATACAAATAATAGCCCTAATAGAATAAGTGCAAATATTTTAAAGCTCTGTTATGTGGAAATGCAACACGTCAAACGGGGTTGAAAAGCTAGGCCTATATCTCTCCAAAACTGATGTTTCCAGATTAGTGCATGATTAAAATTCTAAGACAGACTGACCCATAGCTATACAGTGGATCTTCAGGTGACTTCCCGATACTCCAGTTGCAGCAGTGAAGTTCAAGGTTGAGGCATTTGGTTTTAGCATGCATGGGCATCAACACAAAGGGATCGATGCTGGTTCAGGTGAGTGACCTGCAAATGCTCCAGTAAACAACAGAAAGCACTTATTAAAGAAAATAAGAGGATGAGATGGCACAGATAACAAACACAGGTTGGGTGGCAAGAGCGCCAAAAGCTAGACCATTCCCACAAACTGAATGCCTAAACCCAGCAACTACTCTCAAACTTCTTTTTTAAGAGATGAAAAGAGCTGAACTAACTTAAAGATATTAAGATGAGATGGCTAAATAGGGACAAGAATATGTATCCAGGGGAAAAAACTGCCAAAAGCTACAATGGGAGCCAGTCACTAAACAAACAAGTATTAAATTAAAGCAACAAAACAAGAGGGATTTATTATAGCAGACTCAGTGCAGTTTTCCCTTACAAGTAAATGAAATCTAGCAATGTGGAATAGGTTGGGGAAGTGGTGTTTGACTTTCAAATAAATCTCCCATAATCCCTGTGAATCCCTGAGATTTGCATTTACTAAGATTTTAAGTCACATTTTAAGTCACATATCCTTAATAGCTGAGAAGACACTTGCCAAATTGCGAAGGGTCGAGACACATGTCGCTTGACTAAAATTTAGCTTAAGAAGTAAGAACCAAATTGCTCCTACCCTCATGTAAATGCACTGGATCTTGGTTAAAGAGACAATTGAATGCAAGATCCTTGAAAGACCATGTCCATCATCCATAAATTACTCCAGTCATGCCCTAGGCTACCTTATCAAACACTTTTGGTCCTTCCAATTGCCAATACAAGATTTGCCTTCCTATAACTACTGACCACCCACTCACCTAGGCTCAGTGACTGGCTAATGACTCCATGTGTGACGATGTACTCTATAGAATGAGGCACTCGCTCTTCAGTCAGCTCCCCTCTGCAGCCCCCTTTTCCTGTAAACTGCCCCTTCGTCTCACCTCCAAAGCAAAGCTAATTCAAACTGTACTCCTGAAAAGCAGCAATTTCCCCAGGCCTTATGTCACTCCCTGAGGTTTGGGATAATTTGTTGTGGGAAGAGGCGCACATCATCTTGTGCTTGCCCAGGCTGGGCCATACTCATTCTGCACTTGACAGTGATCAGGCTATCTTTGGGAGCATGACCAGACTGACCCTGTGCAGCAGCCTGGTAAATGTATTTTAATGCTCCTTGGGACAGGATAACTAGTGTGTAGCATGTATGGCTCTAGTTTCTTGTACAATTGGTGTCAACTGATGCACTGTAAAACACACTGAAGCAGATACCTAATAGGCCTTCAAACTACTTATACGAGATATCTGGACTTCTTCACCTTCCCCTTTCCTCAGAGTGTTGCGTTAAATTTCACCAAATTGTGCAGATAATGCAAATTTCTTTAGTTATAGTTCTATTGAAAGAGATGAATGGAAATACCACACCAAGAGGGTATCCTGGCGCTAAGGGATTTCCAAGGAAAGGGTACAGGCTATACTAATGTATGGAAAGGCCAGTTTTACATTTTTCCCCAGAAGATTTAAGATGCACTATAGCTCAAGACGGAGACATTTCCAGTCCTGTGCAGCTAGAAAGGAGAAGCATCTACCGCCAATATGTTTCCTCTTAATTTTAAGATGGCACAGGAGCATGGCTGTTACAGAGCGTAAGATCCTGGGATAATCGGAAGGAATAATATAGTGCTGAAGAATGAGCGTGCCCTTTTATGCAGTGCACAATGGCAAATGGATAGATCGTTTTGTAGCGGGAATCAACAGAAAGCAGAAAGAGCATCTAGGGCAGCCTCAGATTAGAATCCTATCACTGTTCTTAGTGATCTGAAGGGTACCAAATGCAAAAGGTGGGAAGTTCAAGACAGGAAACACTTGCATAATCTGGTTGTGAGAAGATAATTGACTGTACAACAGTCTAGCGGCAGTGAGGGCGAAAATGCAGGATTTTGTGTTGCATGTGGGAAGAGGTGTGGCGCTGAGGCCAGGGCGACTGACGCTGGAATCTGGGGTTCACGGTTCGATCCCCGGCACCGGCGGCAGGTCAGCCCAGCACCATGTGACTCTGGAAAATAGCTTGCTTAATCTTCCCGACGGCCCCCAGCGCCGGGATGCCTTCGGGTAGCTGTTCGCGCTTTACAAATACTGGATTTACATTTTATGTGGATGTAGTAGAAATAGATAACACACTGTTTGTCCAGACAAGGAGAGAAGAAGTTGGAAAATAAATCCAAGATTTTGTTGTTGACACAACCATGGTGGTTGATTGGCCCAGCTCCAGAGGCCACCAAAGAGCAGTGTATATGGTACCAGGCCCCTTAAAGATGTGGATGCCTAATGTTTTGCTATATAGTTTTAATGAATTTGTCTTTATCCAAAAAGCAACTGATTGCATGCAAGTCCAAAACATTTTCTTGGTTAGAGACCAGGCTTCTCAGAAAGGATAGAGCTAAAGCCACGCCAGGGGAATACCTTGAATTCCAGGTTGTTCCAGTTGATTCAAAAGCACCGGATGGGAAACTGATAAATTTGACACTATAATTTAGTAATATCAAGGCTGCTCTGCCTTCCTGATCAAGAATCAGGCACAAACTGTCCGACATAGCAAGAAATGCTACTGCCAACTCATGGTAAGGCCAGAATCCAACTGGCAAGCGATCAATAAGTAAATTAGTTTCTATGAAAGAGATTTGTCAGTTGACTTATTTTTCAAGGATTTTTCAGAAAAAGGCAGCAAAGAGATGTTAGAAGATGCCGAGAAGCATTGAACCTTCTTAAGGATTTTTGAGCAGAGGAACAAGTGCAGCTTTTATAGGGTTTTATTGTTTTTTTCTACATTGGTAGAGACAGATGACGAGGCAAGGGCAATATTGCAAATGGAGGTCAGGGCAGGGGCTATGATCTTTAGATGTCCATTCATGAAATGGGCAGGAAAGGGTCCCAAATGGGAGCTAGATTTAATAAAAAGGTCAAGAGGACTAAGAGTACACAGAGAGCAGGCTGTAATTCCGCAGACATGTTGAGGATGGTTCAAGATCACAAACCTTTGTGAAGGATGACACACATCGCAAACCTAAGCCAACTTTTCTACTTGGAAAATAAAGCGACAGGTAATTGCAAACTTTGGCAGAAGGCTCAATGTACTTAGCAGCACATGCTAGTTCAAAGATACTTTTACCTCTCCTCCAGCCTCTTACGTTTTTGTTTTGCTGATTCTGTCCACTTACATCCACCTCTCTCCTCTGTGCTTTGCTTTTTACCTCACGTCTTGCTTAGCCTATTTTCTTCTCTTGCTGGTTAAGCCCCTCTTACATCCACCTTGCTCTACATGCTCTCTTCTTAATGTCTCACCTTTCCCCAATCCCCAAGCCTCTTACATTTTCTCTCTGGTTCTGCCACTCTTACATCCATCTTGACCCTCATACCTCAATGCTCTACTCTTTACCTCTCATCTTTCCACCTTGCCTCTCATATTCGCTTGCTGATTCTGCCCCTCTTAAATCCACATCTCTCTTCCCTGCCCTACTTTTCACCTCTCAATTCTCCACCCAGTCTTTATCTTCCCTGCTGGTTATGCCATCCTAAATCCAGCTATGCCTTTTCCTTCTCCCCTTTCCTTTTATCTTCTATTGCTGCTCTTGCCTCGTTACATACACCTCTTCCCTTCCTTCTTCCCTCTCTTCTCTTGGTGATTCTGCCCTTCTTACATCGAAGTCTACCTTTCTGATCTACTCTTCATCTCTAATCTCTCACCAAGCCTTTAACTTTCTCTTGCTGGTTTTGCACATCTACCTTCCCCTCCTCTCTCGCTCTTCATCCAACCTCTTACTATCTCTTGGTGGGTCTTCTCTCTTCCATCCACTTCTCTTTCTCTTGCCACTCTGCTTATGTACTCTTGCTGGTTCTGTCTCTCCTATAGCCATGACTTTTATCCATATACTACCTTCACTGCTCATCTCTCCCCCAGCCTTTTAACTTTTGTCACTGGCTCTGCCCCATTTACATCTTCTCTCCATTTTCCTCCTCCTGAACACTTTAATCTTTTCTCACTGATTTTGCCCCTTACACCACCTATTTCCGTTCATGCTCTACACTCTTTTTTTATAATTCTTTTTATTAAACATACATCGGTTCCAATAAACATTACAGAGGGTTCGCCAAATCATACATTACAGTCGGTACAGGAGGAAATACGTCGGCTTTCTACATGATAGAGGAATGTTACAGGGTGTGGGGGTCATTTTGTTCGGGACAATCAGGAGGCATACAGATCTCTCCCCGGTAGGTATTCCAGGGGCTCCATATCCGAGACCATTTTTTGGGGCACCCTCTTGCCAGGTAGACTGTTTTTTCCCGAAACATGCACCAGTCAAGGTTCTTCTCCCATGCTGCCAGTGTGGGTGATAGTGTGGCCCCCCATAGTTGAGCAATGTTGCGTTTTGCCAGCATGAACCCCAGTGTAGCCCACCGTGTCTGATTTGTGTTGAGATCCGTAGGTTCCCACAGATTGAGAAGGCATCGTCGTGCCTCCGGGCGGAGGTGAACCTGTAGTACCGCATTAATAGTGTCATGGATCTTGAGCCAGAAGGATATGATATGTTCGCACTCCCAAATTATGTGTATGAATGTCCCCACGTGACCACATTGCCGCCTACAGTTCCCATTATCTGACCATCCCATGTGTACCAAACGGGGTCCTGTCATATAAATTCTGTGGAGGATTTTAAGCTGTACCAGCCTCAAACGTGCCGGGATAGCAACCTCCCTGGGGGAAGCCACCGCCAGCTGCCAGTCCTCATCATCCACCTCCACCCCATCCTGCGTCCATTTCTCACGGAGTGATTGAAGGGGACTCTCCATGTTGTTGATTAACTTTTTGTAAATCAGGGAGATGGTTTTCTCGGGAAAGTGGCCGTCTAATATTCTGTCCTCCAGCGGAGAGGCCTCTGGAGGGGACGTCCCCTTAGGCAGCAAAGATTGCAGTGAGTGCAGGACCTGCAGGTATCGGAAATACTCGGTGGCTGCTAGATCGTAGTCCGCCTGGAGCGTGTCAAAGGATTTAACCCCTCCAGCCCCCCAAAGGTCCCTAATGTGTGAGATACCGATAAGGTCCCATCTGTCAAAGCCCTTCGATTTCCATAAGTCGCCCAATCTTTCTGAGTCCCAAAGTGGAGTGGCTAATGTCAGCGTGTTTTTCCATCCCAGTGAGGCGATAACATCATGCCAGATCTGGACAGAATGTTTGGTGGGGCCAGTCAAGGTGTACCATGCTCTACTCTTATTCTCGCCTCTTCCTCGAACCTTATTTTGTGGATTATGCCCCTTTTACATCAGTCTCTCTACTATCCCCAGCTTTGTTGCTTCTCTTTCTCATTATGTCCCTCTTATATCCACCTTTCTCCTCCATGCTGTATGCCTCATCTATCTCCCTGCCTCTTACTTTTCTCATTGATTCTGGCCTTCTACATCCACCTCTCACCATTCCCTCTCTCTTCTCTGTGTAAGGTTTCTTGATTGTTCTGCCTCTCTTCAGTGCTTAATTTGTAAAATATTAAGTGCCAGGGCTCTGTCCAGGAGGCCACTGCAGCTTGTACCACCCATCGCCCTTGTCATCGCTGCCAAAACAACTTCTAACCATCTCTCTCGCATGTAAATGCGACAGTTCAGATTATTCCAGGTCCCCAAAGCTAAAGGAATGGCTGGGGAGGCAGGTATTAGCAATTTTAATGTATATTGTATTGCTAAACTACCGTTGTTCTGCTCATCTCTAAATTAGGTGAGCAGCGCCACCATGTGGTGGACTGTTCTAAGTATGGTGTTGACAATTAGGTGCCGGTGCCGAGCACCGGAAACCAATTAAGTGCCAATTAGCACCGGAAAGCTCCGGCTCAAATTAAGTACTGCCTCTCTTACATCTACATACCCCATCCATGTACTGCCCTATACCTCTCATTTCTTCCTCTAGTCTCCTAGCATTTTTTGCCTGCCTGTCCCCTTTAAATATACCTCTCCTCTTTGAGCCCCCTGCCTCTTACCTTGTCTCACTGTTTCTGCCTCTTATATCCACGTCTCCCTTCCATGCTCTACACTTCACTTTATCTCTACTACTGTCTCTTACCTTCCTCACTAATTATGTCTCTATTACACCCACCTGTTACCTACCTGCTGAACCCTTCACCTATCATCTCTCTGCAGTCTCTAACCTTCTCTCACTAGTTCTACCTCCCTGAAATCTACCTCTCCCCTGCCTCTCTCCCCAGCCTCTAACCTGCTCTTGGTTGTCTTGCCCTCTTACATCCAACACTCACCATTCCCTCTCCATGACATTTAAGTTCTCCTGATGGTTCCGCTTCTCTTATATCTACCTCTCCTACCCAAGCACTGCCTTTCACCTTTCATCTTTCTCTCCAGCCTCAACTTTGTTCACTGGTTCTGCCCCCTTCATGTCCACCTCTCCCCCCATGCTCAACTCTTCATGTTTTATCTCTCTCTCACCGCTACCCTCCATTCACTGTTTCTGCCTCTCAAGCTTCCATCTCTCCCCTACATGCGCTGCTGTTCACCACTCTTCTCCCTGGTCTCTTACCTTGCTTCACGTCTTGTACCAGGACGCAATACACGCCCCTGCAGCACAGATGGGCCCACAACACTTCAGGGGGCCCCCAACCCACCAGGGGGCTCCCATTCAGTCCAGGGCCAATGAATATCTGTGAGATGTGGGAGACTCAGGGGCCCATTATCACATTCTGCAGAGAGGGACCCCTTCATTTTGTGTTACACCACTGTGCTTGTGTTACTTACAACATTCTCTCCCCTTCCATCCTCCCACTCTCCCCAAGCTTGTTACATTTCTCTTTTGCATGCTAACCAAGACGCTTCCCTTCTCTCATTGAATCTTCCAATACATACACAACTCCTTCCCCATCTCCCTTTCCTTAAGCGTCTTGTTCTATATAGCTGTTTTGTCCCTTATGTTCAGATCTCACCTCTGCTGTACTCTGTCATTTCCTCCACCTCTTACCTTCTTTTGTTTGCCTAACCCCTTTTAGATGTGCCTCTCCCTTGATACTTCTGTTAAAAGCAAAAGAGAACACCAGACCTCCTTAAATGCACCTAGGAACACGGGAATTCAGGATTTCAGATGTGAACAAACATGATGCCGGGGAGTAGTGCTACATTTTCAGATGAGTAAAACAAGGAATGGTGTGTGGTTTGACGAGTTATATAGCTTGGGTGTATCTTGGAGGGTTCGCTGCACTCCCCTCGGGTGGTAAGGATGGATGTGGGGTCAAACCTCCTTCCCTCCCCCAACTCAATGTTATCATCTCCACTATTCTTTTACAGACCCAATTGTTCAATATTCCTTTGTTTCATGTAAATTACATGAAAATAAAAAACACCAAGCACTTATAACTGGAGTTACTATTTATGTTTAACTCTGTTTATGTTTCTTTTGGATTCACATGCTTGATTGAAAAGAAACAAAACAGAGTTGCAAAAAGAAAAGAAAACTAACCCCTCTCTCCATTTTGTGCTCTTCTCCCTTTCCCTTCAGTGGAAGTGAGCAGCGCCTATTGTGATGTGAGGTCACTCTATGTTTTTGTTGTCAGCCCTGCAGGATGCTCTGCGTTTCATTCATGCAGGGGAAGGGCTCACTTCACACCTCACGCCAGTTAAAGTAGCTGCCTAACTGCTGTTATCATGCAGATGCAGCGATTAGGCTAAGAGAAAGAGTTGCCAGCAAAGGAAAGCTAATCACAGCCACAAACCCAGCCCTGCCAGTGTGCCACAGCTGAAAGGATGCGGGAGTCATATTGCCCTTTCAGCCCATGGTAGCCGGACCCAGGTGAAGGGGGCCCGCCTTGCACGCTGCACCACAGCTGCAACCCCCAAGGGCGGGGCTGCGATTCTGTAACTCGTACAATGGCACCAATTCAAAAGGATGATGGACTCGTGGGGAGCCCCATCGTAGTTAGATGGCCGCGGGGCCCTGGGCAGCTGCCCACACTGCCCATGCCAGGCGCCGGCCCTGCTGCCTGGGACACCCCACCCCCAAAGAATCTCGGAGGCCTCGGTTATGGGCTGCAAAGTCCCGTCTAACACTGTGAGTATTCTCTCCCCTGGGCGCTGCCGCCTTTCAACTACACCAGGGGTTCCCCCTCCCCGCGCAGCGGTTCCCGCTTGCCGTTACGCGGAAGCTGTCCCGAGGGAGAAGCACTGCGGCTGCCGCGGCCATGCTGAATAAGGCGTACGGTATACAGCGGTGACAATATCACCCTCTTTGGCGGACGGAGAGAAGCCCTGTGAAGTACCTGGATGCTTCGGAGGAGACCCTGAGGCCTGGTGATTGCTTTCCTGACCCTTGCAGGGCCTGGAAATTAGACTTTGGAGACGATTCTCCCTTGTGGGCCCTTGAAGTGTTGCGAGGGTGGCCGCAGCTTCCTACTGCATGGGGGGGTTCAAAAGATGATAGGGGAATTCTCCCATCCCCCACTTGGGGCGATGCGTACACTGCCCTGCCCGGCATGGCCATGACCACATGAGTTGGTTGGTCTGCGGCACTGAGCACCCGGTCCGCCTTGGAGGCCATGCATCTCTTCCTCTTAGCCCAAACCAGACATTGTTGGGCAGGGCCTGGCTTCTGCCTCCTCACTTGCTGCCTGCCTCTGGAGAGGCCTGTGCCGCAACTGGACTGCTCGTGCCCCCCCTTGCTGCGCCTTGATCTTGTTTGTGGGGTGAGGTGGGTCCCGGTGTCACGGATGCGCTGCAGGAGGCCAGAGATCTCAGTGAAGAATATGGGTGTAATCCAGCGCAGAATGACTGCTCGCCATCCTCTACGCATTACTTGGCACCCCTGTGAGCTCTAGACATGGTGGACACCGTAGCATTATATCAAGGCGACCTACTGTAAAACACCTGGGGTGCGGAGTTCCCATCGGTGGGACTGCACGTGCTGCCCCAACACTGTGAGGGACTGCTTGCCTCTTTTTCTATGTATGAGGTCACTTCCTAGAAGAGTGAGGAAAAGAACGTTTTTTCATGTTATAGCAGAAGAATTTTGCTACTGTTGTGAGCTTCCTTGCTCGTGATTAGAAAATATTTGATGGAAGAGGGCTGCAGCCGGGCTGTGCAACAGGCAGCTCACTGCCTATGCTCTGCAGCTCTTGCAAGGAAGAGACCATTCTTGCTGATGGTATCATGGTGAGTGACCAACAAGCGAGCTACCCAATGCATACCGTTCAAATAAGGAGTGGCTACCTGATTGAAGTTGTAGAGGGGTCTCTAAAGCCAAGGCCCTGGTGGACCTTGGGGATGCTATCGGAGCGCACTTCATGTGAGCCAAGATGAGAAAGGAGGAATGGACAATAAGCATCAACAGTGATCACAATGCCAATCAGCATGAGTTCAGGGGAATCCCACAAGAGAGGTGATGTGGCGACACAGCTGCATTAGGAACAGTGTCCCCCAAGAAGGAATGAGCTGTGGAGTGCTGTACACCAGAGTAGAATGGGTTGGTGCTATTGCTACCCTCTCTCAGAATGGCAACTGCCTTACCCCTTCCTTCCATCAACATAAGCAGCACAAGCACCGCAGGCTCAATGAACATGCACAGCTGGAGGAAAAGCTTTGAACCCGAAGTTCAACCCGCAGAGTGAAAATTCACCTATAAACTGGTAAACGTCAGCTGGGGAAAGCAGCTAGAGACTAGATGTAAAAGTAAAGTACACTGGTAACCACGCTAAATGACAACATGATTGGATAATATAATGTATACCATGCCCGGTTGGAGGAGCTGTTAGAAAGAGGAACATATAAATGCTTCTAATAGAGATCTTGCACTGGCTTCCCAATCTGGCAAGGGTTCCAAGCATTTGCTTACTGCTACTATCAACCCTAATAAGAGTTAATGATGGAACGGCCTGTTAAATTGATAATGGCCCCAAATGGCCCCATTATCTTGAGTATATTCTACACCCAGCCTACAATTACATTTGCAGGCAACTGCTCCCTCATCACCCAGTTAACTGCAACATGTCTGGACAAATGAAAATGTGCCACAAACTGAGCATATAACCAATAACAAGAAATAACACCAAAAACGTTCAAGAAAGTGAAGTGAAGTTTGCTGTTCTGTGTGAGAGGAAGACTGGACCTGGTTACCTTCATTCCAGGCTAATCAGGGTGACTCCAAGGGTCAGTTGGGTGACTTCCTGTGTGAGCTACAGAGGCCTCCCTGCAATTGCCCAGCTGACCTGCTGCAAATGGACCTACTTGAGCCCTGCTGGCCTCTGCTGGAGTGAGCCCCTGATCCCCAAGAGGTGCCTCCCCAGGTCCTGGACACTTGGCTGCATCAGATTGTAGTCCTCCTGAAGAAAAGGTGGAAATCCAGAAGTTTGGGCTCTTCGTGACCACAAACAGGTCCTTTTGCGCGAAGACTCTGGCGCCCACAAAGACTGCAAATGAGAAGCTCTAGTGAGACTTGCTCTTCGCATCGAAGACAAGCAACGCATTCAACTAAAATATCTAAGTTTTGGAGAAACTCTGGAGGCTTTACAGGTGGGAAATGCAAAGCCTCTCAGAGAAGCAAGAGAGTTAGGAACTGAGCGTGGAGCTTCGTCGCATCCGTAAGGTACTGCAAAAGTTTGAAATGTTCTAGCTACAGTCCAGAGATTTTCTCCTATAAATGGCGGCCTTGGAGACTGAAAAGATCTTTTATTTGAGCAACGAGGACAGTAAGGTTGACTCTGGTGATTTAAACAGGTGAATAAGGCACAGTATAGCTTGATGTGAGGCCAGACAGTGCACTGTCTGAGCGGGAACAGTTCACAGATTGTATGAAAGGTTAAATGAAGAACACAAAGAATGCAATTCAGTAATGGCATGTAATGAGAGAGAGCATGTCATATCATTATGGGTTCGTCAACAGTAGACAATGTGTAAATCTTGGAGGAAAAGAGCACTCCGAGACTTTTGGCCATATAGAACAGTATGGCTTATCTCACCTTCACTCTGGGTGCAACTGAGTAGTAGATTGGAATATCTGACCCAGGTCAGGAAGAGCAAATGGCATTCAGCAGGTCACAAGAAAGTTTGATAGATGTTTCCAAGCCCTTTAATGCTGCATAGAAGTGCTTGTCACAAGCTACTGAGTGCGCGTCCAACCCATATTTTCAGCGAGGCACCCTTAACACAGTAGGCCCCTGTGGATCAAAGGATAAAATGGAATGCTAGAAGGATATATGTTCTATGTTTCATAGGATCAAGACAGGCCAATAGTATTTTCAATTTTACTATTGTAATGTATTTTGCCTCACCTAATCTCATATTAAATATTATGATTTTTTTTCTGCTACTAAATGAGTTTCGTGCAAAAATGCGATATTCTGGATGGGAGTTTATAAAGAGTGAATGACATTTCAAATAAAAATTCATGCCATTAAGAATAAAGTAAATCCGAAATTGCATCTTGAAGGAAAAGATGATCGCTATATATATTTACTCCATTTTACGTATTATTTTCACCACAATATTCACAAAACACTAAATAGAAGGCTAATATGCAGTCCCACATTCATCAGACTCTTCCAAATCATTTGTGGAGCCTATGAAAGGAAACAGCTATATCTTGAGAGGAAAGCCCCATCAAACAAAGAAACAAGCATTTGCAATGCAATAGGTCTCGCATTTTTTAGAGTTAGAGCTATTTGCGTTGTAAATGACAATGTCTTTTACCTATGTGTTTTGTTTTGAAGTGTAGTGGATGTATGAACAGAGATGCAGCTGCAGCAATGTCTAGAGGGCTCGGAATGGGGGAACTACCATTGGGAACAGAGACTCAGCTGTAGCACTGCCTAGAGGACTTAGAATGAGGAATTACCACTGGGAACAGAGATGCAGCTGCAGCACTGCCCAGAGGATTTAGAATGAGGAATTACTGATGATACCAGATAAGCAGCTAGCAGCACTGTCTAGAGGACTTAGAATGAGGAAATACCGACTGGACATGAGAAGCATCTCCAGCACTGCCGAGAGGACTTAGAATGAGGAATTACTGATGTGACCAGAGAAGCAGCTAGCAGCTGCCAGTTGACTTTAGTTATTGAACTGGGCTGGAATGGACACGCATGCTAAATAAACATCTGTGCCTGCCAGTTCATCCAGCACCTAAGTTAAAGTCATTCACCACACCGGAGGCAGACAGTTTCCATCCCACAACCAGTGCCACCTATGCAACTCTCCTGAAGTGTAGCCCTGAGCGCAGCATGTGAAGCAGTATTTGCTTCTCCAGCCTCAGTGCTTGTCCCTGACATCACAGGCTTCCAGTGGATAGCAGCACTCAGAGAAGTTAGAGCTGCTGCACCAACGATGCACAAACCAATACCTATGGTCCAGTCAGCAAGCCATGTATTGCGTTTTTGTGCTGCTCTCTGACTTATCACTTAGTACACAGATGACAGATGCTTCATGTGTTTGCTTGTGGTTAATGGATTAATGAGTTTATTCTAATAGACTGCATGCTGGTACTTGGTTTTTGGAGCAACATGGTGCCTTTCCTGTGAGCCTTTTATTCTTGCGATATCTGGGTACTGCTTCATTTCTTGGCATCTTGATTTCACATCAGCCAATGTCTGCTTGAAACTAGCGGTTTGCGTGGCATGCATATGGAGATCAAATACCTGCATGTAACCATGGCACGATGTTCCCGCTCTATACTTTAATTCATCAATCAGTGCTTTTTGGGAGTTTTAGTCTCGGTTCGGTTCAAAGGAAACAACTGGACCAGCGCAGCTGATTAACTTTAAAAAAAAAAAGGTTTTGAAAAAAGCCTTACTCTGAAAATTGGTCTCCAAACGGTACTGAAAATATGGCGTCCATTTGCATCTGCTGTTTAGGGGCTAGTGTATTAAGAAAATTACACATTTCAATTTTCATTTTACCAGTCGGTTCGTTGAGTTTCGTGTTCATAGCTGCCCTAACTCGTTTCACACCCAAAAATATGTCGACATAAGGAGGCATTTAACGTAATTTGCCTAAACTTGTTGATTGTTAGTTCGCTGCATGGTGGCCAGACATACCTGCTGCCACTCGCGTTGCTTTTTCATGTCATTGGTTGGGTGTGCAGACCTCACAGGCAAAAAAAAAGAAAAGAAAAGAAAAAAAACACGTTTGACAGTGTGCTTTAAGGCTCCAGGTCACTTTAGATTGTGCACGTGGGAAGGCGATGTTGGACAAACACCAAGATAAAATATTTACAGACAACTTGATAGACTGTCTCACATCACAAGCAGGTCACTAAAATATTCACGTGCAACACTTCTGCTTCTCAGCATTGGTGGCACTTCTCAGCGCTTTGAGGTTACCCTAAAGCGATACAACGCTGCAGAAATAAAGCAAGGAAACCCCTTATTTAGATTTATATAACTCTTGAAGAGTCTCTTGGAGCAGCCGGGGACTCAACATGATGGGAGGCATAGACTCAATTTTCAACTAGGTTTTGATACGTTTCCGGAACTTCGAGGGATCTGATGTGGACAAAGGTCAAAAAGGAGAGAACTTTCGGTTCCAGCTATGTATTCAGATTGAACAAAGCTTGGGCTGTGGAGTTTTGAGCAGTCTGGTCGACTAAAGAACTGTTTAGAAAACACGAAGCAAATAGCATTGCTTAAGTCCAGACGGGGCTGGATAATTTAAATGCCACAGCTACCCTATGGGCAAAAGAAAGGGAAGATACAAGCTAAAGGCTAATCCCCGTATATAGAGAGAGACACACACACACACACACACACACACACACACACACACACACACACACACACACACACACACACACACACACACACACACACACCAAGATTTAGTGACTGCAGAAATCTGATGGTTGAGAGGCAGATTTTGATCAAGGAGGGGGTCATGTTTCCAAACCTTATCTACTGGAGGGGAGCTGGGCCCCTAGAATGGGGCTGAATCCTGTTGACACGACAACCTATATGTTAGTAGAGCAATACAAGCCTCCTCGTTAATACACTCTTTCGGCATTGTACATTCAATGATAATTACCACGTTCAAAATGTAAACAACAAACAACTTCAGCTTGGCACGATCATGCCATCACCCAATGCGAAGGTGCAGGAGTGATCAGCTAGCTCTGCCCGAGTAGAATTTGAACCCATGAAATAGATCCGGGTTCTCTGAGGTCTCACCCCTCTGAGCCATCTCACTAGATTCTTGAAATGGTTACACATGCAAGTGAGACAAATACCCCACTCCATGGAACAGGCATCAACCTTCTTTAAAGACGGGACCAGCTTGTCATCAACAAGCATGTTTTAGTTGGGATTGCTTGAAAGACGGGACTAGCGCTGTAACTTTCTAGCTCACTAGAGAAATTCACAGGTCTTGTACCAAGAATGCAGAGGTCAAAGCGCACAACGGCAGCATAGAGAAGCCCAGCTGTCATTTCAACAATCAGACACATGCAAGGGGAAAACGGTCTCAAAGTCGTGACCCACAAAGATGAAAGAAAAGAATCCAAAAAACTGGTTGCCTCGCACATAAACTGAGCTCACCCTACTCCGAAAACAGTAGCTTGTTCTTAAACGATAGAATAAATAGCAATTAAGAAAAGAAAACTGAGTCACAGGCACGGCTGACTTAATTCTGCACCAATTGAAGGTTTCTAAACGCAATCCCAGCCCTCATTGTCAAAAAGAAATTAAATATCCTTGTATAACATATTGAACAGTCCCTTGGCCACCGCGTGATGAAGTCGATGAATAATGAAGTTACACCCAGCACCCAAAATCAGAGGTATTTGTCACATAGCATCGAGGCCTGGCAGGATTAGCACTTGGATGAAGGCCATGGATCTGCGCTAAGCCCCTGTGTACAGCAGGCTATTGTCCTCAATCTGCTGCACAGTGACCACATAGCTGTGCTTGGGCTATTACATCATTTCAGGCAAAGGAGGGCAATCACGGAAAAGACCCAATGACAGCTACAACTGCCTGCGACTGTGATTTGGGAGTTGAGGGGTGGGTAGACACGGCTAATTTACAGTGGCAAAAACATCAACTATGTAGTTAAAATAATTTCTAGTGATTTAGATTAATTCAAGCATTCCACCCAACCACTTTTTGTCTTGCCTAACCATGAGTGGCAGCAAATGAAATACTGATAGTATCCACAGCTACTGGAGTTTACAGCCTGAAGGAAAAAAAAATCCCCCCCAAAAAGAGCAGGCACCGTTTAGTTGTCTAATTGATGGCAAATGTTGCTAACTCAGGAGTTAATGTCTCAGTAGCAGCATGTATAGGTATTTATTTTGTAGGAACGGCGCTAAGAAGCAATGGGGCCTGTACAAATATCATGATGCAGGAATATCGGTGACATCTGGGAGTTACACAATAATTACATTACAGTTCAAATATGTAAGTGTTTAATGCCTAGGAACACACAAATGTCAACAGGGTTGACTCGAACCCAGATCACTGGGTTCAGTGTCAGCAGCTTAGCGGCTAGACCACATTGCAAGGATGACACCATACCAAGAGACCCTTCTCTGACCAGCCCATGCGAACACCCAATCGAGATTGCCTAATAAAGGTCCAAGAGGGGTGCCAAGTGATTAGTCATCCCTGCTCCAACTGGCCCGCAAGGGAGGGGTAAGGCAGCCAACTAGACAACATATGAGATGACGTCTGAGAGCAATGGAACCACCCTAGCAGGGTTGATTAACTCAGGTGAGAGAAGAAATGATAATCCCACCCCATCAAGCACATTAAAGGACAAAAAAGTTCTATAATACAAATACATCTAAAAGAAACAGAAGAGTGCCACCCTCCAAAGACTTTATAAATGGAACACGATGGCGAAACAAAACCATTTTTAAACGACGTGAGGGGAAAAGTTCCACCTAATGATTTAGTGATTTGCAGAGACCAAAGTTATAGCATGTGTTCAGGAGACGGTGATACCCCAATACTTAAGCCACTAATGTTATTAAACACAATTGAAACGTGTTGGGGAGAACCCACCGCCGACCACCAACAACTAATGTAAGAGAAACGGACTGACACTCCCTGTATGACCTACTAATGACAGTGTGTGAATACCCAATTTGCCTGATCTACGTAATGGAAAAGAGGGCAATGACGCCATTGCCTGATCATCTGGTAAGGCGAGTGAACAGTCCCAACGCTTCTCCAAGAAGTGGGACGAGTACAGCCAGAGGATCCATCCAGGTAAGCAGTGGCCAACCATATTACCCGCATCGTCGCAAGAGGTTGGCGGGTGTTTGCAACAATTAAAGGTCGGTGCAGTTAAGTTTAACCCTCGCCGAACACACGATTTAAAGTCGAAATCATAGCTCCTGATATACTAAAAATGGGGCGGTTGGACGAAACATTCCAATATAACCACTAGACCTCAATGACATGTCAATCACCTTATCTGTAGATTGCATGCAATCTTATTATGGGTGAATGTACATACAGACTTCCAACCGTATCTTTAGGTGGGAGGGGGTGGAGTAATCACTTCAGCTTTGCGAGACCACAAAACATCAAATGTAAAGAAAGAGAACGATGGCACATTCCATTTAAGACTGAAGGGGTAACTCCCCCGTACACCTGGTCTACGCCTTTATTTGCCCTTCAGTCTACCCTGCAACTATTAAAAGGAACGCAAAAGAAAAGGGGTGTTAACTGGGATAGGGGCATTAGCAAACAGCTGTCTCTATACTGCTTTAGCTGCGAAATCAAAGGTGCGCTAATAGCAACACCCCTGTTCTCCAGCTGAGCCAGCCCTGACTCACACAGCACACAAAGGGAGACGATACCATTCTAGAAACGGAGGGTATTCACAGCAGGTAACTAGTGTACTCCTCCCACCCGCCGACCAAAGTGGCGCACTCCCGGTCTGTGCCTGTGCACAGTCTTCGGTGCACCAAATCCAGCCCAGAAAAAGGTGGATGCTGGTGGCAAAAACCGTTCAAGAGCGCGTCTTGGGTTACGGCGAAAATTGGTTTGAGATGTTTCGCTTATCTCGATGTATCCAGCGAGCGTAGTCCCCGCGCACAAAAGGAGACAGAGGGCGACAGAAACGTTCCCCATGATGCGCATATCTTCTCTCTACAGAGTCTAAGCCTTTACTGTGCTGAAGCCGCTAGCAAGGATTTGGGTAGCCGGGAACTACGTCACAGGACACGCCTGTTTTAGCACTGTGACGGACAGGAGAGATTCCAGGCTGGTGCAGCAGAGGGATGTGAATCGATAGGGGAGGGCACTACCCTCCCAGCCCGGTAAACTGTGACGCTGTGCTTTCCAGTGTGGGGTGAGACGGGGGTATGTTGGTTTGGTGGGCTAGGGATAGGTTCAAGGGGGACTGAGGAAAACGACTGCTGAATAGATCCGAGGGAACTTTGCATGGGATGTGGAAGATTTTTGATGGATGAGGATTATTGCGGAGGGAAGTTTGTGCAGAAAACGACATTAACCATGGATTCAAAAGGAAATCCGATGATACGGAGCGGAAAAGGGAGTGAGTAGGAAACGGACAAAGGGACTTTGCGGAAACGTAAAAAAAGGCGGCGCACCCAAAAAAACAAACAGTGGTGCGCGCGCACCACAGAGGAGCGGGGGGAGGGAGCGCGGCAGCGAGGCGAACGCGCGCTACTGCGCGTTCTGGCCACCGTCGGGAATGGGAGGAGCAAAGGCGGGACATGCGCCCGCCTTTGCCCAATCGCGTGCCGTTTTTTCTAAAAAAATGCACGCTACAGCCAATGAGGGCTTCTGAAAACAAAACCACACGCACGAGCGTGTGGGTCGTTTTCAGAAGCCCTTTCTAGAGGTCTCGCGCTGCGCGAGCAGTGCTGCGCACTGCAACGCTAGGCGCGAGACCTAAAAACGAACAACGTAAACAAACTTTTCTACTTTCGTTGGTCAATAGAGCTCAATACTTTCACTTGTTGTGGACACTCACCTGCGCCTCGGGCCCATTACCACTGGGAGGGTAATTAGCAGCCACAAGTGTGGTTAATAATTCGTAATTAAAGGCACTAAACCTCTTTATAAGTCCTTGGCTGCGGCGTGTGCTCATAACTCGGGAAGAAGGCCTTTAAGAACCGTTATAGCCCTCAGCAGTTGACTGTAATGCCACAATATTATCACAAGCAATCAATAACTTTACTGAATTAATAGATACACTTAAATAATTGGTTTAAAATATACTTTGTGTAATCATAAAGAACCCTGAAGCCTTTGTAGGATTAGAAATGAAAACGATATCCAAAGATCTGGTAGAATAACTAGAATGTGAAAAGTTCTCTAACACTGCAACAAACCCATTCGAAGTCAACTGACATGTAAATAGAGCTGCTCGTCATATACATGAGAGTGATAGACTGTCTCGGATGCATGACCTGTGCGGAATATCGCCAGGATATGCAAATGCTTCATGTCTTTTTGCTTTCAGATAGCCGGTTCCTGTGATGCCCACTGATACACATATATAGAATGCACTGGCTCAGGAACTGGCTCTTTCCTGTCACCGGGTCTCTCTTGAGAAGCGAGAGCATGGCAATTTTTCTTGTGGCCTCAAAATGCCTGCTTTATTGCAAGAATACTAAATGTTGATTAATTATTACCAGCTCTCATCTCTCAGTGCACTGCACAGCTCTTTTTTTTACAATGCTGTTAAGATTCTGGTGGTGCCTCGGAACTGGCAATAGAGACTGGTTCTGACATTAGTGTTGCGTAGAATCCGTTGTGACATAATCACACAGACACCAACCGAATGTCAATTTAGATATTCCAGAGAAACCCCAGTCCTGGTGTGCTGGTGAGTCTATGGTGGTGTTGATTTGACTGTCTTGGGAAACTCTCACTGTTTGTGTGAAGTTTCACCTTTAACTGTGTCAGCGTGGGGCATGGCACCACCCACAGTAATCCGACCGCCACGCGGCTTGAGAGGGACGCCCGAGTTGTGAGGAACAGGTGGCACCGGCTGATTCCCTTCGGGACCACGAGAATTGATGAAGGGCTGGCATCAGGCTGCAAGGATGCCTAAACAGGAACAGACCTGTGAGACCAGGTGTAGCGCTGCGGCTGCCTGACGAAATCAGGGTGGGACACCTCCCTGCCTGGCAGGGCCAGTCCTAGGATTTGTGGGGCCCTGGGCAGGATTGGAACATGTGAGGCCCTTCTAATTTGCATAAGATGTAGTATCACAGCAAGTGACATCTTAGGAAGTGTCAACTGACATCATTTTCTGGCACTGTTGAAGTAGCTTTGCAAGAAGCTACTTCTCTAATGTGGATATCACTGAGATGGCTACAAATACAAATAATAGCCCTAATAGAATAAGTGCAAATATTTTAAAGCTCTGTTATGTGGAAATGCAACACGTCAAACGGGGTTGAAAAGCTAGGCCTATATCTCTCCAAAACTGATGTTTCCAGATTAGTGCATGATTAAAATTCTAAGACAGACTGACCCATAGCTATACAGTGGATCTTCAGGTGACTTCCCGATACTCCCGTTGCAGCAGTGAAGTTCAAGGTTGAGGCATTTGGTTTTAGCATGCATGGGCATCAACACAAAGGGATCGATGCTGGTTCAGGTGAGTGACCTGCAAATGCTCCAGTAAACAACAGAAAGCACTTATTAAAGAAAATAAGAGGATGAGATGGCACAGATAACAAACACAGGTTGGGTGGCAAGAGCGCCAAAAGCTAGACCATTCCCACAAACTGAATGCCTAAACCCAGCAACTACTCTCAAACTTCTTTTTTAAGAGATGAAAAGAGCTGAACTAACTTAAAGATATTAAGATGAGATGGCTAAATAGGGACAAGAATATGTATCCAGGGGAAAAAACTGCCAAAAGCTACAATGGGAGCCAGTCACTAAACAAACAAGTATTAAATTAAAGCAACAAAACAAGAGGGATTTATTATAGCAGACTCAGTGCAGTTTTCCCTTACAAGTAAATGAAATCTAGCAATGTGGAATAGGTTGGGGAAGTGGTGTTTGACTTTCAAATAAATCTCCCATAATCCCTGTGAATCCCTGAGATTTGCATTTACTAAGATTTTAAGTCACATTTTAAGTCACATATCCTTAATAGCTGAGAAGACACTTGCCAAATTGCGAAGGGTCGAGACACATGTCGCTTGACTAAAATTTAGCTTAAGAAGTAAGAACCAAATTGCTCCTACCCTCATGTAAATGCACTGGATCTTGGTTAAAGAGACAATTGAATGCAAGATCCTTGAAAGACCATGTCCATCATCCATAAATTACTCCAGTCATGCCCTAGGCTACCTTATCAAACACTTTTGGTCCTTCCAATTGCCAATACAAGATTTGCCTTCCTATAACTACTGACCACCCACTCACCTAGGCTCAGTGACTGGCTAATGACTCCATGTGTGACGATGTACTCTATAGAATGAGGCACTCGCTCTTCAGTCAGCTCCCCTCTGCAGCCCCCTTTTCCTGTAAACTGCCCCTTCGTCTCACCTCCAAAGCAAAGCTAATTCAAACTGTACTCCTGAAAAGCAGCAATTTCCCCAGGCCTTATGTCACTCCCTGAGGTTTGGGATAATTTGTTGTGGGAAGAGGCGCACATCATCTTGTGCTTGCCCAGGCTGGGCCATACTCATTCTGCACTTGACAGTGATCAGGCTATCTTTGGGAGCATGACCAGACTGACCCTGTGCAGCAGCCTGGTAAATGTATTTTAATGCTCCTTGGGACAGGATAACTAGTGTGTAGCATGTATGGCTCTAGTTTCTTGTACAATTGGTGTCAACTGATGCACTGTAAAACACACTGAAGCAGATACCTAATAGGCCTTCAAACTACTTATACGAGATATCTGGACTTCTTCACCTTCCCCTTTCCTCAGAGTGTTGCGTTAAATTTCACCAAATTGTGCAGATAATGCAAATTTCTTTAGTTATAGTTCTATTGAAAGAGATGAATGGAAATACCACACCAAGAGGGTATCCTGGCGCTAAGGGATTTCCAAGGAAAGGGTACAGGCTATACTAATGTGTGGAAAGGCCAGTTTTACATTTTTCCCCAGAAGATTTAAGATGCACTATAGCTCAAGACGGAGACATTTCCAGTCCTGTGCAGCTAGGAAGGAGAAGCATCTACCGCCAATATGTTTCCTCTTAATTTTAAGATGGCACAGGAGCATGGCTGTTACAGAGCGTAAGATCCTGGGATAATCGGAAGGAATAATATAGTGCTGAAGAATGAGCGTGCCCTTTTATGCAGTGCACAATGGCAAATGGATAGATCGTTTTGTAGCGGGAATCAACAGAAAGCAGAAAGAGCATCTAGGGCAGCCTCAGATTAGAATCCTATCACTGTTCTTAGTGATCTGAAGGGTACCAAATGCAAAAGGTGGGAAGTTCAAGACAGGAAACACTTGCATAATCTGGTTGTGAGAAGATAATTGACTGTACAACAGTCTAGCGGCAGTGAGGGCGAAAATGCAGGATTTTGTGTTGCATGTGGGAAGAGGTGTGGCGCTGAGGCCATGGCAACTGACGCTGGAATCTGGGGCTCACGGTTCGATCCCCGGCACCGGCGGCAGGTCAGCCCAGCACCATGTGACTCTGGAAAATAGCTTGCTTAATCTTCCCGACGGCCCCCAGCGCCGGGATGCCTTCGGGTAGCTGTTCGCGCTTTACAAATACTGGATTTACATTTTATGTGGATGTAGTAGAAATAGATAACACACTGTTTGTCCAGACAAGGAGAGAAGAAGTTGGAAAATAAATCCAAGATTTTGTTGTTGACACAACCATGGTGGTTGATTGGCCCAGCTCCAGAGGCCACCAAAGAGCAGTGTATATGGTACCAGGCCCCTTAAAGATGTGGATGCCTAATGTTTTGCTATATAGTTTTAATGAATTTGTCTTTATCCAAAAAGCAACTGATTGCATGCAAGTCCAAAACATTTTCTTGGTTAGAGACCAGGCTTCTCAGAAAGGATAGAGCTAAAGCCACGCCAGGGGAATACCTTGAATTCCAGGTTGTTCCAGTTGATTCAAAAGCACCGGATGGGAAACTGATAAATTTGACACTATAATTTAGTAATATCAAGGCTGCTCTGCCTTCCTGATCAAGAATCAGGCACAAACTGTCCGACATAGCAAGAAATGCTACTGCCAACTCATGGTAAGGCCAGAATCCAACTGGCAAGCGATCAATAAGTAAATTAGTTTCTATGAAAGAGATTTGTCAGTTGACTTATTTTTCAAGGATTTTTCAGAAAAAGGCAGCAAAGAGATGTTAGAAGATGCCGAGAAGCATTGAACCTTCTTAAGGATTTTTGAGCAGAGGAACAAGCGCAGCTTTTATAGGGGTTTATTGTTTTTTTCTACATTGGTAGAGACAGATGACGAGGCAAGGGCAATATTGCAAATGGAGGTCAGGGCAGGGGCTATGATCTTTAGATGTCCATTCATGAAATGGGCAGGAAAGGGTCCCAAATGGGAGCTAGATTTAATAAAAAGGTCAAGAGGACTAAGAGTACACAGAGAGCAGGCTGTAATTCCGCAGACATGTTGAGGATGGTTCAAGATCACAAACCTTTGTGAAGGATGACACACATCGCAAACCTAAGCCAACTTTTCTACTTGGAAAATAAAGCGACAGGTAATTGCAAACTTTGGCAGAAGGCTCAATGTACTTAGCAGCACATGCTAGTTCAAAGATACTTTTACCTCTCCTCCAGCCTCTTACGTTTTTGTTTTGCTGATTCTGTCCACTTACATCCACCTCTCTCCTCTGTGCTTTGCTTTTTACCTCACGTCTTGCTTAGCCTATTTTCTTCTCTTGCTGGTTAAGCCCCTCTTACATCCACCTTGCTCTACATGCTCTCTTCTTAATGTCTCACCTTTCCCCAATCCCCAAGCCTCTTACCTTTTCTCTCTGGTTCTGCCACTCTTACATCCATCTTGACCCTCATACCTCAATGCTCTACTCTTTACCTCTCATCTTTCCACCTTGCCTCTCATATTCGCTTGCTGATTCTGCCCCTCTTAAATCCACATCTCTCTTCCCTGCCCTACTTTTCACCTCTCAATTCTCCACCCAGTCTTTATCTTCCCTGCTGGTTATGCCATCCTAAATCCAGCTATGCCTTTTCCTTCTCCCCTTTCCTTTTATCTTCTATTGCTGCTCTTGCCTCATTACATACACCTCTTCCCTTCCTTCTTCCCTCTCTTCTCTTGGTGATTCTGCCCTTCTTACATCGAAGTCTACCTTTCTGATCTACTCTTCATCTCTAATCTCTCACCAAGCCTTTAACTTTCTCTTGCTGGTTTTGCACATCTACCTTCCCCTCCTCTCTCGCTCTTCATCCAACCTCTTACTATCTCTTGGTGGGTCTTCTCTCTTCCATCCACTTCTCTTTCTCTTGCCACTCTGCTTATGTACTCTTGCTGGTTCTGTCTCTCCTATAGCCATGACTTTTATCCATATACTACCTTCACTGCTCATCTCTCCCCCAGCCTTTTAACTTTTGTCACTGGCTCTGCCCCATTTACATCTTCTCTCCATTTTCCTCCTCCTGAACACTTTAATCTTTTCTCACTGATTTTGCCCCTTACACCACCTATTTCCGTTCATGCTCTACACTCTTTTTTTATAATTCTTTTTATTAAACATACATCGGTTCCAATAAACATTACAGAGGGTTCGCCAAATCATACATTACAGTCGGTACAGGAGGAAATACGTCGGCTTTCTACATGATAGAGGAATGTTACAGGGTGTGGGGGTCATTTTGTTCGGGACAATCAGGAGGCATACAGATCTCTCCCCGGTAGGTATTCCAGGGGCTCCATATCCGAGACCATTTTTTGGGGCACCCTCTTGCCAGGTAGACTGTTTTCTCCCGAAACATGCACCAGTCAAGGTTCTTCTCCCATGCTGCCAGTGTGGGTGATAGTGTGGCCCCCCATAGTTGAGCAATGTTGCGTTTTGCCAGCATGAACCCCAGTGTAGCCCACCGTGTCTGATTTGTGTTGAGATCCGTAGGTTCCCACAGATTGAGAAGGCATCGTCGTGCCTCCGGGCGGAGGTGAACCTGTAGTACCGCATTAATAGTGTCATGGATCTTGAGCCAGAAGGATATGATATGTTCGCACTCCCAAATTATGTGTATGAATGTCCCCACGTGACCACATTGCCGCCTACAGTTCCCATTATCTGACCATCCCATGTGTACCAAACGGGGTCCTGTCATATAAATTCTGTGGAGGATTTTAAGCTGTACCAGCCTCAAACGTGCCGGGATAGCAACCTCCCTGGGGGAAGCCACCGCCAGCTGCCAGTCCTCATCATCCACCTCCACCCCATCCTGCGTCCATTTCTCACGGAGTGATTGAAGGGGACTCTCCATGTTGTTGATTAACTTTTTGTAAATCAGGGAGATGGTTTTCTCGGGAAAGTGGCCGTCTAATATTCTGTCCTCCAGCGGAGAGGCCTCTGGAGGGGACGTCCCCTTAGGCAGCAAAGATTGCAGTGAGTGCAGGACCTGCAGGTATCGGAAATACTCGGTGGCTGCTAGATCGTAGTCCGCCTGGAGCGTGTCAAAGGATTTAACCCCTCCAGCCCCCAAAGGTCCCTAATGTGTGAGATACCGATAAGGTCCCATCTGTCAAAGCCCTTCGATTTCCATAAGTCGCCCAATCTTTCTGAGTCCCAAAGTGGAGTGGCTAATGTCAGCGTGTTTTTCCATCCCAGTGAGGCGATAACATCATGCCAGATCTGGACAGAATGTTTGGTGGGGCCAGTCAAGGTGTACCATGCTCTACTCTTATTCTCGCCTCTTCCTCGAACCTTATTTTGTGGATTATGCCCCTTTTACATCAGTCTCTCTACTATCCCCAGCTTTGTTGCTTCTCTTTCTCGTTATGTCCCTCTTATATCCACCTTTCTCCTCCATGCTGTATGCCTCATCTATCTCCCTGCCTCTTACTTTTCTCATTGATTCTGGCCTTCTACATCCACCTCTCACCATTCCCTCTCTCTTCTCTGTGTAAGGTTTCTTGATTGTTCTGCCTCTCTTCAGTGCTTAATTTGTAAAATATTAAGTGCCAGGGCTCTGTCCAGGAGGCCACTGCAGCTTGTACCACCCATCGCCCTTGTCATCGCTGCCAAAACAACTTCTAACCATCTCTCTCGCATGTAAATGCGACAGTTCAGATTATTCCAGGTCCCCAAAGCTAAAGGAATGGCTGGGGAGGCAGGTATTAGCAATTTTAATGTATATTGTATTGCTAAACTACCGTTGTTCTGCTCATCTCTAAATTAGGTGAGCAGCGCCACCATGTGGTGGACTGTTCTAAGTATGGTGTTGACAATTAGGTGCCGGTGCCGAGCACCGGAAACCAATTAAGTGCCAATTAGCACCGGAAAGCTCCGGCTCAAATTAAGTACTGCCTCTCTTACATCTACATACCCCATCCATGTACTGCCCTATACCTCTCATTTCTTCCTCTAGTCTCCTAGAATTTTTTGCCTGCCTCTCCCCTTTAAATATACCTCTCCTCTTTGAGCCCCCTGCCTCTTACCTTGTCTCACTGTTTCTGCCTCTTATATCCACGTCTCCCTTCCATGCTCTACACTTCACTTTATCTCTACTACTGTCTCTTACCTTCCTCACTAATTATGTCTCTATTACACCCACCTGTTACCTACCTGCTGAACCCTTCACCTATCATCTCTCTGCAGTCTCTAACCTTCTCTCACTAGTTCTACCTCCCTGAAATCTACCTCTCCCCTGCCTCTCTCCCCAGCCTCTAACCTGCTCTTGGTTGTCTTGCCCTCTTACATCCAACACTCACCATTCCCTCTCCATGACATTTAAGTTCTCCTGATGGTTCCGCTTCTCTTATATCTACCTCTCCTACCCAAGCACTGCCTTTCACCTTTCATCTTTCTCTCCAGCCTCAACTTTGTTCACTGGTTCTGCCCCCTTCATGTCCACCTCTCCCCCCATGCTCAACTCTTCATGTTTTATCTCTCTCTCACCGCTACCCTCCATTCACTGTTTCTGCCTCTCAAGCTTCCATCTCTCCCCTACATGCGCTGCTGTTCACCACTCTTCTCCCTGGTCTCTTACCTTGCTTCACGTCTTGTACCAGGACGCAATACACGCCCCTGCAGCACAGATGGGCCCACAACACTTCAGGGGGCCCCCAACCCACCAGGGGCTCCCATTCAGTCCAGGGCCAATGAATATCTGTGAGATGTGGGAGATTCAGGGGCCCATTATCACATTCTGCAGAGAGGGACCCCTTCATTTTGTGTTACACCACTGTGCTTGTGTTACTTACAACATTCTCTCCCCTTCCATCCTCCCACTCTCCCCAAGCTTGTTACATTTCTCTTTTGCATGCTAACCAAGACGCTTCCCTTCTCTCATTGAATCTTCCAATACATACACAACTCCTTCCCCATCTCCCTTTCCTTAAGCGTCTTGTTCTATATAGCTGTTTTGTCCCTTATGTTCAGATCTCACCTCTGCTGTACTCTGTCATTTCCTCCACCTCTTACCTTCTTTTGTTTGCCTAACCCCTTTTAGATGTGCCTCTCCCTTGATACTTCTGTTAAAAGCAAAAGAGAACACCAGACCTCCTTAAATGCACCTAGGAACACGGGAATTCAGGATTTCAGATGTGAACAAACATGATGCCGGGGAGTAGTGGTACATTTTCAGATGAGTAAAACAAGGAATGGTGTGTGGTTTGACGAGTTATATAGCTTGGGTGTATCTTGGAGGGTTCGCTGCACTCCCCTCGGGTGGTAAGGATGGATGTGGGGTCAACCCTCCTTCCCTCCCCCAACTCAATGTTATCATCTCCACTATTCTTTTACAGACCCAATTGTTCAATATTCCTTTGTTTCATGTAAATTACATGAAAATAAAAAACACCAAGCACTTATAACTGGAGTTACTATTTATGTTTAACTCTGTTTATGTTTCTTTTGGATTCACATGCTTGTTTGAAAAGAAACAAAACAGAGTTGCAAAAAAGAAAAGAAAACTAACCCCTCTCTCCATTTTGTGCTCTTCTCCCTTTCCCTTCAGTGGAAGTGAGCAGCGCCTATTGTGATGTGAGGTCACTCTATGTTTTTGTTGTCAGCCCTGCAGGATGCTCTGCGTTTCATTCATGCAGGGGAAGGGCTCACTTCACACCTCACGCCAGTTAAAGTAGCTGCCTAACTGCTGTTATCATGCAGATGCAGCGATTAGGCTAAGAGAAAGAGTTGCCAGCAAAGGAAAGCTAATCACAGCCACAAACCCAGCCCTGCCAGTGTGCCACAGCTGAAAGGATGCGGGAGTCATATTGCCCTTTCAGCCCATGGCAGCCGGACCCAGGTGAAGGGGGCCCGCCTTGCACGCTGCACCACAGCTGCAACCCCCAAGGGCGGGGCTGCGATTCTGTAACTCGTACAATGGCACCAATTCAAAAGGATGATGGACTTGTGGGGAGCCCCATCGTAGTTAGATGGCCGCGGGGCCCTGGGCAGCTGCCCACACTGCCCATGCCAGGCGCCGGCCCTGCTGCCTGGGACACCCCACCCCCAAAGAATCTCGGAGGCCTCGGTTATGGGCTGCAAAGTCCCGTCTAACACTGTGAGTATTCTCTCCCCTGGGCGCTGCCGCCTTTCAACTACACCAGGGGTTCCCCCTCCCCGCGCAGCGGTTCCCGCTTGCCGTTACGCGGAAGCTGTCCCGAGGGAGAAGCACTGCGGCTGCCGCGGCCATGCTGAATAAGGCGTACGGTATACAGCGGTGACAATATCACCCTCTTTGGCGGACGGAGAGAAGCCCTGTGAAGTACCTGGATGCTTCGGAGGAGACCCTGAGGCCTGGTGATTGCTTTCCTGACCCTTGCAGGGCCTGGAAATTAGACTTTGGAGACGATTCTCCCTTGTGGGCCCTTGAAGTGTTGCGAGGGTGGCCGCAGCTTCCTACTGCATGGGGGGGTTCAAAAGATGATAGGGGGATTCTCCCATCCCCCACTTGGGGCGATGCGTACACTGCCCTGCCCGGCATGCCCATGACCACATGAGTTGGTTGGTCTGCGGCACTGAGCACCCGGTCCGCCTTGGAGGCCATGCATCTCTTCCTCTTAGCCCAAACCAGACATTGTTGGGCAGGGCCTGGCTTCTGCCTCCTCACTTGCTGCCTGCCTCTGGAGAGGCCTGTGCCGCAACTGGACTGCTCGTGCCCCCCCTTGCTGCGCCTTGATCTTGTTTGTGGGGTGAGGTGGGTCCCGGTGTCACGGATGCGCTGCAGGAGGTCAGAGATCTCAGTGAAGAATATGGGTGTAATCCAGCGCAGAATGACTGCTCGCCATCCTCTACGCATTACTTGGCACCCCTGTGAGCTCTAGACATGGTGGACACCGTAGCATTATATCAAGGCGACCTACTGTAAAACACCTGGGGTGCGGAGTTCCCATCGGTAGGACTGCACGTGCTGCCCCAACACTGTGAGGGACTGCTTGCCTCTTTTTCTATGTATGAGGTCACTTCCTAGAAGAGTGAGGAAAAGAACGTTTTTTCATGTTATAGCAGAAGAATTTTGCTACTGTTGTGAGCTTCCTTGCTCGTGATTAGAAAATATTTGATGGAAGAGGGCTGCAGCCGGGCTGTGCAACAGGCAGCTCACTGCCTATGCTCTGCAGCTCTTGCAAGGAAGAGACCATTCTTGCTGATGGTATCATGGTGAGTGACCAACAAGCGAGCTACCCAATGCATACCGTTCAAATAAGGAGTGGCTACCTGATTGAAGTTGTAGAGGGGTTCTAAAGCCAAGGCCCTGGTGGACCTTGGGGATGCTATCGGAGCGCACTTCATGTGAGCCAAGATGAGAAAGGAGGAATGGACAATAAGCATCAACAGTGATCACAATGCCAATCAGCATGAGTTCAGGGGAATCCCACAAGAGAGGTGATGTGGCGACACAGCTGCATTAGGAACAGTGTCCCCCAAGAAGGAATGAGCTGTGGAGTGCTGTACACCAGAGTAGAATGGGTTGGTGCTATTGCTACCCTCTCTCAGAATGGCAACTGCCTTACCCCTTCCTTCCATCAACATAAGCAGCACAAGCACCGCAGGCTCAATGAACATGCACAGCTGGAGGAAAAGCTTTGAACCCGAAGTTCAACCCGCAGAGTGAAAATTCACCTATAAACTGGTAAACGTCAGCTGGGGAAAGCAGCTAGAGATTAGATGTAAAAGTAAAGTACACTGGTAACCACGCTAAATGACAACATGATTGGATAATATAATGTATACCATGCCCGGTTGGAGGAGCTGTTAGAAAGAGGAACATATAAATGCTTCTAATAGAGATCTTGCACTGGCTTCCCAATCTGGCAAGGGTTCCAAGCATTTGCTTACTGCTACTATCAACCCTAATAAGAGTTAATGATGGAACGGCCTGTTAAATTGATAATGGCCCCAAATGGCCCCATTATCTTGAGTATATTCTACACCCAGCCTACAATTACATTTGCAGGCAACTGCTCCCTCATCACCCAGTTAACTGCAACATGTCTGGACAAATGAAAATGTGCCACAAACTGAGCATATAACCAATAACAAGAAATAACACCAAAAACGTTCAAGAAAGTGAAGTGAAGTTTGCTGTTCTGTGTGAGAGGAAGACTGGACCTGGTTACCTTCATTCCAGGCTAATCAGGGTGACTCCAAGGGTCAGTTGGGTGACTTCCTGTGTGAGCTACAGAGGCCTCCCTGCAATTGCCCAGCTGACCTGCTGCAAATGGACCTACTTGAGCCCTGCTGGCCTCTGCTGGAGTGAGCCCCTGATCCCCAAGAGGTGCCTCCCCAGGTCCTGGACACTTGGCTGCATCAGAGTGTAGTCCTCCTGAAGAAAAGGTGGAAATCCAGAAGTTTGGGCTCTTCGTGACCACAAACAGGTCCTTTTGCGCGAAGACTCTGGCGCCCACAAAGACTGCAAATGAGAAGCTCTAGTGAGACTTGCTCTTCACATCGAAGACAAGCAACGCATTCAACTAAAATATCTAAGTTTTGGAGAAACTCTGGAGGCTTTACAGGTGGGAAATGCAAAGCCTCTCAGAGAAGCAAGAGAGTTAGGAACTGAGCGTGGAGCTTCGTCGCATCCGTAAGGTACTGCAAAAGTTTGAAATGTTCTAGCTACAGTCCAGAGATTTTCTCCTATAAATGGCGGCCTTGGAGACTGAAAAGATCTTTTATTTGAGCAACGAGGACAGTAAGGTTGACTCTGGTGATTTAAACAGGTGAATAAGGCACAGTATAGCTTGATGTGAGGCCAGACAGTGCACTGTCTGAGCGGGAACAGTTCACAGATTGTATGAAAGGTTAAATGAAGAACACAAAGAATGCAATTCAGTAATGGCATGTAATGAGAGAGAGCATGTCATATCATTATGGGTTCGTCAACAGTAGACAATGTGTAAATCTTGGAGGAAAAGAGCACTCCGAGCCTTATGGCCATATAGAACAGTATGGCTTATCTCACCTTCACTCTGGGTGCAACTGAGTAGTAGATTGGAATATCTGACCCAGGTCAGCAAGAGCAAATGGCATTCAACAGGTCAAAAGAAAGTTTGATAGATGTTTCCAAGCCCTTTAATGCTGCATAGAAGTGCTTGTCACAAGCTACTGAGTGCGCGTCCAACCCATATTTTCAGCGAGGCACCCTTAACACAGTATGCCCCTGTGGATCAAAGGATAAAATGGAATGCTAGAAGGATATATGTTCTATGTTTCATAGGATCAAGACAGGCCAATAGTATTTTCAATTTTACTATTGTAATGTATTTTGCCTCACCTAATCTCATATTAAATATTATGATTTTTTTCTGCTACTAAATGAGTTTCGTGCAAAAATGCGATATTCTGGATGGGAGTTTATAAAGAGTGAATGACATTTCAAATAAAAATTCATGCCATTAAGAATAAAGTAAATCCGAAATTGCATCTTGAAGGAAAAGATGATCGCTATATATATTTACTCCATTTTACGTATTATTTTCACCACAATATTCACAAAACACTAAATAGAAGGCTAATATGCAGTCCCACATACATCAGACTCTTCCAAATCATTTGGGGAGCCTATGAAAGGAAACAGCTATATCTTGAGAGGAAAGCCCCATCAAACAAAGAAAAAACGAACAACGTAAACAAACTTTTCTACTTTCGTTAGTCAATAGGGCTCAATACTTTCACTTGTTGTCGACACTCACCTGCGCCTCGGGCCCATTACCACTGGGAGGGTAATTAGCAGCCACAAGTGTGGTTAATAATTCGTAATTAAAGGCACTAAACCTCTTTATAAGTCCTTGGCTGCGGCGTGTGCTCATAACTCGGGAAGAAGGCCTTTAAGAACCGTTATAGCCCTCAGCAGTTGACTGTAATGCCACAATATTATCACAAGCAATCAATAACTTTACTGAATTAATAGATACACTTAAATAATTGGTTTAAAATATACTTTGTGTAATCATAAAGAACCCTGAAGCCTTTGTAGGATTAGAAATGAAAACGATATCCAAAGATCTGGTAGAATAACTAGAATGTGAAAAGTTCTCTAACACTGCAACAAACCCATTCGAAGTCAACTGACATGTAAATAGAGCTGCTCGTCATATACATGAGAGTGATAGACTGTCTCGGATGCATGACCTGTGCGGAATATCGCCAGGATATGCAAATGCTTCATGTCTTTTTGCTTTCAGATAGCCGGTTCCTGTGATGCCCACTGATACACATATATAGAATGCACTGGCTCAGGAACTCGCGTTAAGTGGCTCTTTCCTGTCACCGGGTCTCTCTTGAGAAGCGAGAGCATGGCAATTTTTCTTGTGGCCTCAAAATGCCTGCTTTATTGCAAGAATACTAAATGTTGATTAATTATTACCAGCTCTCATCTCTCAGTGCACTGCACAGCTCTTTTTTTACAATGCTGTTAAGATTCTGGTGGTGCCTCGGAACTGGCAATAGAGACTGGTTCTGACATTAGTGTTGCGTAGAATCCGTTGTGACATAATCACACAGACACCAACCGAATGTCAATTTAGATATTCCAGAGAAACCCCAGTCCTGGTGTGCTGGTGAGTCTATGGTGGTGTTGATTTGACTGTCTTGGGAAACTCTCACTGTTTGTGTGAAGTTTCACCTTTAACTGTGTCAGCGTGGGGCATGGCACCACCCACAGTAATCCGACCGCCACGCGGCTTGAGAGGGACGCCCGAGTTGTGAGGAACAGGTGGCACCGGTTGATTCCCTTCGGGACCACGAGAATTGATGAAGGGCTGGCATCAGGCTGCCAGGATGCCTAAACAGGAACAGACCTGTGAGACCAGGTGTAGCGCTGCGGCTGCCTGACGAAATCAGGGTGGGACACCCCCCCTGCCTGGCAGGGCCAGTCCTAGGATTTGTGGGGCCCTGGGCAGGATTGGAACATGTGAGGCCCTTCTAATTTGCATAAGATGTAGTATCACAGCAAGTGACATCTTAGGAAGTGTCAACTGACATCATTTTCTGGCACTGTTGAAGTAGCTTTGCAAGAAGCTACTTCTCTAATGTGGATATCACTGAGATGGCTACAAATACAAATAATAGCCCTAATAGAATAAGTGCAAATATTTTAAAGCTCTGTTATGTGGAAATGCAACACGTCAAACGGGGTTGAAAAGCTAGGCCTATATCTCTCCAAAACTGATGTTTCCAGATTAGTGCATGATTAAAATTCTAAGACAGACTGACCCATAGCTATACAGTGGATCTTCAGGTGACTTCCCGATACTCCAGTTGCAGCAGTGAAGTTCAAGGTTGAGGCATTTGGTTTTAGCATGCATGGGCATCAACACAAAGGGATCGATGCTGGTTCAGGTGAGTGACCTGCAAATGCTCCAGTAAACAACAGAAAGCACTTATTAAAGAAAATAAGAGGATGAGATGGCACAGATAACAAACACAGGTTGGGTGGCAAGAGCGCCAAAAGCTAGACCATTCCCACAAACTGAATGCCTAAACCCAGCAACTACTCTCAAACTTCTTTTTAAGAGATGAAAAGAGCTGAACTAACTTAAAGATATTAAGATGAGATGGCTAAATAGGGACAAGAATATGTATCCAGGGGAAAAAACTGCCAAAAGCTACAATGGGAGCCAGTCACTAAACAAACAAGTATTAAATTAAAGCAACAAAACAAGAGGGATTTATTATAGCAGACTCAGTGCAGTTTTCCCTTACAAGTAAATGAAATCTAGCAATGTGGAATAGGTTGGGGAAGTGGTGTTTGACTTTCAAATAAATCTCCCATAATCCCTGTGAATCCCTGAGATTTGCATTTACTAAGATTTTAAGTCACATTTTAAGTCACATATCCTTAATAGCTGAGAAGACACTTGCCAAATTGCGAAGGGTCGAGACACATGTCGCTTGACTAAAATTTAGCTTAAGAAGTAAGAACCAAATTGCTCCTACCCTCATGTAAATGCACTGGATCTTGGTTAAAGAGACAATTGAATGCAAGATCCTTGAAAGACCATGTCCATCATCCATAAATTACTCCAGTCATGCCCTAGGCTACCTTATCAAACACTTTTGGTCCTTCCAATTGCCAATACAAGATTTGCCTTCCTATAACTACTGACCACCCACTCACCTAGGCTCAGTGACTGGCTAATGACTCCATGTGTGACGATGTACTCTATAGAATGAGGCACTCGCTCTTCAGTCAGCTCCCCTCTGCAGCCCCCTTTTCCTGTAAACTGCCCCTTCGTCTCACCTCCAAAGCAAAGCTAATTCAAACTGTACTCCTGAAAAGCAGCAATTTCCCCAGGCCTTATGTCACTCCCTGAGGTTTGGGATAATTTGTTGTGGGAAGAGGCGCACATCATCTTGTGCTTGCCCAGGCTGGGCCATACTCATTCTGCACTTGACAGTGATCAGGCTATCTTTGGGAGCATGACCAGACTGACCCTGTGCAGCAGCCTGGTAAATGTATTTTAATGCTCCTTGGGACAGGATAACTAGTGTGTAGCATGTATGGCTCTAGTTTCTTGTACAATTGGTGTCAACTGATGCACTGTAAAACACACTGAAGCAGATACCTAATAGGCCTTCAAACTACTTATACGAGATATCTGGACTTCTTCACCTTCCCCTTTCCTCAGAGTGTTGCGTTAAATTTCACCAAATTGTGCAGATAATGCAAATTTCTTTAGTTATAGTTCTATTGAAAGAGATGAATGGAAATACCACACCAAGAGGGTATCCTGGCGCTAAGGGATTTCCAAGGAAAGGGTACAGGCTATACTAATGTATGGAAAGGCCAGTTTTACATTTTTCCCCAGAAGATTTAAGATGCACTATAGCTCAAGACGGAGACATTTCCAGTCCTGTGCAGCTAGAAAGGAGAAGCATCTACCGCCAATATGTTTCCTCTTAATTTTAAGATGGCACAGGAGCATGGCTGTTACAGAGCGTAAGATCCTGGGATAATCGGAAGGAATAATATAGTGCTGAAGAATGAGCGTGCCCTTTTATGCAGTGCACAATGGCAAATGGATAGATCGTTTTGTAGCGGGAATCAACAGAAAGCAGAAAGAGCATCTAGGGCAGCCTCAGATTAGAATCCTATCACTGTTCTTAGTGATCTGAAGGGTACCAAATGCAAAAGGTGGGAAGTTCAAGACAGGAAACACTTGCATAATCTGGTTGTGAGAAGATAATTGACTGTACAACAGTCTAGCGGCAGTGAGGGCGAAAATGCAGGATTTTGTGTTGCATGTGGGAAGAGGTGTGGCGCTGAGGCCAGGGCGACTGACGCTGGAATCTGGGGTTCACGGTTCGATCCCCGGCACCGGCGGCAGGTCAGCCCAGCACCATGTGACTCTGGAAAATAGCTTGCTTAATCTTCCCGACGGCCCCCAGCGCCGGGATGCCTTCGGGTAGCTGTTCGCGCTTTACAAATACTGGATTTACATTTTATGTGGATGTAGTAGAAATAGATAACACACTGTTTGTCCAGACAAGGAGAGAAGAAGTTGGAAAATAAATCCAAGATTTTGTTGTTGACACAACCATGGTGGTTGATTGGCCCAGCTCCAGAGGCCACCAAAGAGCAGTGTATATGGTACCAGGCCCCTTAAAGATGTGGATGCCTAATGTTTTGCTATATAGTTTTAATGAATTTGTCTTTATCCAAAAAGCAACTGATTGCATGCAAGTCCAAAACATTTTCTTGGTTAGAGACCAGGCTTCTCAGAAAGGATAGAGCTAAAGCCACGCCAGGGGAATACCTTGAATTCCAGGTTGTTCCAGTTGATTCAAAAGCACCGGATGGGAAACTGATAAATTTGACACTATAATTTAGTAATATCAAGGCTGCTCTGCCTTCCTGATCAAGAATCAGGCACAAACTGTCCGACATAGCAAGAAATGCTACTGCCAACTCATGGTAAGGCCAGAATCCAACTGGCAAGCGATCAATAAGTAAATTAGTTTCTATGAAAGAGATTTGTCAGTTGACTTATTTTTCAAGGATTTTTCAGAAAAAGGCAGCAAAGAGATGTTAGAAGATGCCGAGAAGCATTGAACCTTCTTAAGGATTTTTGAGCAGAGGAACAAGCGCAGCTTTTATAGGGTTTTATTGTTTTTTTCTACATTGGTAGAGACAGATGACGAGGCAAGGGCAATATTGCAAATGGAGGTCAGGGCAGGGGCTATGATCTTTAGATGTCCATTCATGAAATGGGCAGGAAAGGGTCCCAAATGGGAGCTAGATTTAATAAAAAGGTCAAGAGGACTAAGAGTACACAGAGAGCAGGCTGTAATTCCGCAGACATGTTGAGGATGGTTCAAGATCACAAACCTTTGTGAAGGATGACACACATCGCAAACCTAAGCCAACTTTTCTACTTGGAAAATAAAGCGACAGGTAATTGCAAACTTTGGCAGAAGGCTCAATGTACTTAGCAGCACATGCTAGTTCAAAGATACTTTTACCTCTCCTCCAGCCTCTTACGTTTTTGTTTTGCTGATTCTGTCCACTTACATCCACCTCTCTCCTCTGTGCTTTGCTTTTTACCTCACGTCTTGCTTAGCCTATTTTCTTCTCTTGCTGGTTAAGCCCCTCTTACATCCACCTTGCTCTACATGCTCTCTTCTTAATGTCTCACCTTTCCCCAATCCCCAAGCCTCTTACCTTTTCTCTCTGGTTCTGCCACTCTTACATCCATCTTGACCCTCATACCTCAATGCTCTACTCTTTACCTCTCATCTTTCCACCTTGCCTCTCATATTCGCTTGCTGATTCTGCCCCTCTTAAATCCACATCTCTCTTCCCTGCCCTACTTTTCACCTCTCAATTCTCCACCCAGTCTTTATCTTCCCTGCTGGTTATGCCATCCTAAATCCAGCTATGCCTTTTCCTTCTCCCCTTTCCTTTTATCTTCTATTGCTGCTCTTGCCTCGTTACATACACCTCTTCCCTTCCTTCTTCCCTCTCTTCTCTTGGTGATTCTGCCCTTCTTACATCGAAGTCTACCTTTCTGATCTACTCTTCATCTCTAATCTCTCACCAAGCCTTTAACTTTCTCTTGCTGGTTTTGCACATCTACCTTCCCCTCCTCTCTCGCTCTTCATCCAACCTCTTACTATCTCTTGGTGGGTCTTCTCTCTTCCATCCACTTCTCTTTCTCTTGCCACTCTGCTTATGTACTCTTGCTGGTTCTGTCTCTCCTATAGCCATGACTTTTATCCATATACTACCTTCACTGCTCATCTCTCCCCCAGCCTTTTAACTTTTGTCACTGGCTCTGCCCCATTTACATCTTCTCTCCATTTTCCTCCTCCTGAACACTTTAATCTTTTCTCACTGATTTTGCCCCTTACACCACCTATTTCCGTTCATGCTCTACACTCTTTTTTTTTATAATTCTTTTTATTAAACATACATCGGTTCCAATAAACATTACAGAGGGTTCGCCAAATCATACATTACAGTCGGTACAGGAGGAAATACGTCGGCTTTCTACATGATAGAGGAATGTTACAGGGTGTGGGGGTCATTTTGTTCGGGACAATCAGGAGGCATACAGATCTCTCCCCGGTAGGTATTCCAGGGGCTCCATATCCGAGACCATTTTTTGGGGCACCCTCTTGCCAGGTAGACTGTTTTCTCCCGAAACATGCACCAGTCAAGGTTCTTCTCCCATGCTGCCAGTGTGGGTGATAGTGTGGCCCCCCATAGTTGAGCAATGTTGCGTTTTGCCAGCATGAACCCCAGTGTAGCCCACCGTGTCTGATTTGTGTTGAGATCCGTAGGTTCCCACAGATTGAGAAGGCATCGTCGTGCCTCCGGGCGGAGGTGAACCTGTAGTACCGCATTAATAGTGTCATGGATCTTGAGCCAGAAGGATATGATATGTTCGCACTCCCAAATTATGTGTATGAATGTCCCCACGTGACCACATTGCCGCCTACAGTTCCCATTATCTGACCATCCCATGTGTACCAAACGGGGTCCTGTCATATAAATTCTGTGGAGGATTTTAAGCTGTACCAGCCTCAAACGTGCCGGGATAGCAACCTCCCTGGGGGAAGCCACCGCCAGCTGCCAGTCCTCATCATCCACCTCCACCCCATCCTGCGTCCATTTCTCACGGAGTGATTGAAGGGCACTCTCCATGTTGTTGATTAACTTTTTGTAAATCAGGGAGATGGTTTTCTCGGGAAAGTGGCCGTCTAATATTCTGTCCTCCAGCGGAGAGGCCTCTGGAGGGGACGTCCCCTTAGGCAGCAAAGATTGCAGTGAGTGCAGGACCTGCAGGTATCGGAAATACTCGGTGGCTGCTAGATCGTAGTCCGCCTGGAGCGTGTCAAAGGATTTAACCCCTCCAGCCCCCAAAGGTCCCTAATGTGTGAGATACCGATAAGGTCCCATCTGTCAAAGCCCTTCGATTTCCATAAGTCGCCCAATCTTTCTGAGTCCCAAAGTGGAGTGGCTAATGTCAGCGTGTTTTTCCATCCCAGTGAGGCGATAACATCATGCCAGATCTGGACAGAATGTTTGGTGGGGCCAGTCAAGGTGTACCATGCTCTACTCTTATTCTCGCCTCTTCCTCGAACCTTATTTTGTGGATTATGCCCCTTTTACATCAGTCTCTCTACTATCCCCAGCTTTGTTGCTTCTCTTTCTCGTTATGTCCCTCTTATATCCACCTTTCTCCTCCATGCTGTATGCCTCATCTATCTCCCTGCCTCTTACTTTTCTCATTGATTCTGGCCTTCTACATCCACCTCTCACCATTCCCTCTCTCTTCTCTGTGTAAGGTTTCTTGATTGTTCTGCCTCTCTTCAGTGCTTAATTTGTAAAATATTAAGTGCCAGGGCTCTGTCCAGGAGGCCACTGCAGCTTGTACCACCCATCGCCCTTGTCATCGCTGCCAAAACAACTTCTAACCATCTCTCTCGCATGTAAATGCGACAGTTCAGATTATTCCAGGTCCCCAAAGCTAAAGGAATGGCTGGGGAGGCAGGTATTAGCAATTTTAATGTATATTGTATTGCTAAACTACCGTTGTTCTGCTCATCTCTAAATTAGGTGAGCAGCGCCACCATGTGGTGGACTGTTCTAAGTATGGTGTTGACAATTAGGTGCCGGTGCCGAGCACCGGAAACCAATTAAGTGCCAATTAGCACCGGAAAGCTCCGGCTCAAATTAAGTACTGCCTCTCTTACATCTACATACCCCATCCATGTACTGCCCTATACCTCTCATTTCTTCCTCTAGTCTCCTAGCATTTTTTGCCTGCCTGTCCCCTTTAAATATACCTCTCCTCTTTGAGCCCCCTGCCTCTTACCTTGTCTCACTGTTTCTGCCTCTTATATCCACGTCTCCCTTCCATGCTCTACACTTCACTTTATCTCTACTACTGTCTCTTACCTTCCTCACTAATTATGTCTCTATTACACCCACCTGTTACCTACCTGCTGAACCCTTCACCTATCATCTCTCTGCAGTCTCTAACCTTCTCTCACTAGTTCTACCTCCCTGAAATCTACCTCTCCCCTGCCTCTCTCCCCAGCCTCTAACCTGCTCTTGGTTGTCTTGCCCTCTTACATCCAACACTCACCATTCCCTCTCCATGACATTTAAGTTCTCCTGATGGTTCCGCTTCTCTTATATCTACCTCTCCTACCCAAGCACTGCCTTTCACCTTTCATCTTTCTCTCCAGCCTCAACTTTGTTCACTGGTTCTGCCCCCTTCATGTCCACCTCTCCCCCCATGCTCAACTCTTCATGTTTTATCTCTCTCTCACCGCTACCCTCCATTCACTGTTTCTGCCTCTCAAGCTTCCATCTCTCCCCTACATGCGCTGCTGTTCACCACTCTTCTCCCTGGTCTCTTACCTTGCTTCACGTCTTGTACCAGGACGCAATACACGCCCCTGCAGCACAGATGGGCCCACAACACTTCAGGGGGCCCCCAACCCACCAGGGGCTCCCATTCAGTCCAGGGCCAATGAATATCTGTGAGATGTGGGAGACTCAGGGGCCCATTATCACATTCTGCAGAGAGGGACCCCTTCATTTTGTGTTACACCACTGTGCTTGTGTTACTTACAACATTCTCTCCCCTTCCATCCTCCCACTCTCCCCAAGCTTGTTACATTTCTCTTTTGCATGCTAACCAAGACGCTTCCCTTCTCTCATTGAATCTTCCAATACATACACAACTCCTTCCCCATCTCCCTTTCCTTAAGCGTCTTGTTCTATATAGCTGTTTTGTCCCTTATGTTCAGATCTCACCTCTGCTGTACTCTGTCATTTCCTCCACCTCTTACCTTCTTTTGTTTGCCTAACCCCTTTTAGATGTGCCTCTCCCTTGATACTTCTGTTAAAAGCAAAAGAGAACACCAGACCTCCTTAAATGCACCTAGGAACACGGGAATTCAGGATTTCAGATGTGAACAAACATGATGCCGGGGAGTAGTGCTCCATTTTCAGATGAGTAAAACAAGGAATGGTGTGTGGTTTGACGAGTTATATAGCTTGGGTGTATCTTGGAGGGTTCGCTGCACTCCCCTCGGGTGGTAAGGATGGATGTGGGGTCAAACCTCCTTCCCTCCCCCAACTCAATGTTATCATCTCCACTATTCTTTTACAGACCCAATTGTTCAATATTCCTTTGTTTCATGTAAATTACATGAAAATAAAAAACACCAAGCACTTATAACTGGAGTTACTATTTATGTTTAACTCTGTTTATGTTTCTTTTGGATTCACATGCTTGATTGAAAAGAAACAAAACAGAGTTGCAAAAAAGAAAAGAAAACTAACCCCTCTCTCCATTTTGTGCTCTTCTCCCTTTCCCTTCAGTGGAAGTGAGCAGCGCCTATTGTGATGTGAGGTCACTCTATGTTTTTGTTGTCAGCCCTGCAGGATGCTCTGCGTTTCATTCATGCAAGGGAAGGGCTCACTTCACACCTCACGCCAGTTAAAGTAGCTGCCTAACTGCTGTTATCATGCAGATGCAGCGATTAGGCTAAGAGAAAGAGTTGCCAGCAAAGGAAAGCTAATCACAGCCACAAACCCAGCCCTGCCAGTGTGCCACAGCTGAAAGGATGCGGGAGTCATATTGCCCTTTCAGCCCATGGCAGCCGGACCCAGGTGAAGGGGGCCCGCCTTGCACGCTGCACCACAGCTGCAACCCCCAAGGGCGGGGCTGCGATTCTGTAACTCGTACAATGGCACCAATTCAAAAGGATGATGGACTCGTGGGGAGCCCCATCGTAGTTAGATGGCCGCGGGGCCCTGGGCAGCTGCCCACACTGCCCATGCCAGGCGCCGGCCCTGCTGCCTGGGACACCCCACCCCCAAAGAATCTCGGAGGCCTCGGTTATGGGCTGCAAAGTCCTGTCTAACACTGTGAGTATTCTCTCCCCTGGGCGCTGCCGCCTTTCAACTACACCAGGGGTTCCCCCTCCCCGCGCAGCGGTTCCCGCTTGCCGTTACGCGGAAGCTGTCCCGAGGGAGAAGCACTGCGGCTGCCGCGGCCATGCTGAATAAGGCGTACGGTATACAGCGGTGACAATATCACCCTCTTTGGCGGACGGAGAGAAGCCCTGTGAAGTACCTGGATGCTTCGGAGGAGACCCTGAGGCCTGGTGATTGCTTTCCTGACCCTTGCAGGGCCTGGAAATTAGACTTTGGAGACGATTCTCCCTTGTGGGCCCTTGAAGTGTTGCGAGGGTGGCCGCAGCTTCCTACTGCATGGGGGGTTCAAAAGATGATAGGGGAATTCTCCCATCCCCCACTTGGGGCGATGCGTACACTGCCCTGCCCGGCATGGCCATGACCACATGAGTTGGTTGGTCTGCGGCACTGAGCACCCGGTCCGCCTTGGAGGCCATGCATCTCTTCCTCTTAGCCCAAACCAGACATTGTTGGGCAGGGCCTGGCTTCTGCCTCCTCACTTGCTGCCTGCCTCTGGAGAGGCCTGTGCCGCAACTGGACTGCTCGTGCCCCCTTGCTGCGCCTTGATCTTGTTTGTGGGGTGAGGTGGGTCCCGGTGTCACGGATGCGCTGCAGGAGGCCAGAGATCTCAGTGAAGAATATGGGTGTAATCCAGCGCAGAATGACTGCTCGCCATCCTCTACGCATTACTTGGCACCCCTGTGAGCTCTAGACATGGTGGACACCGTAGCATTATATCAAGGCGACCTACTGTAAAACACCTGGGGTGCGGAGTTCCCATCGGTGGGACTGCACGTGCTGCCCCAACACTGTGAGGGACTGCTTGCCTCTTTTTCTATGTATGAGGTCACTTCCTAGAAGAGTGAGGAAAAGAACGTTTTTTCATGTTATAGCAGAAGAATTTTGCTACTGTTGTGAGCTTCCTTGCTCGTGATTAGAAAATATTTGATGGAAGAGGGCTGCAGCCGGGCTGTGCAACAGGCAGCTCACTGCCTATGCTCTGCAGCTCTTGCAAGGAAGAGACCATTCTTGCTGATGGTATCATGGTGAGTGACCAACAAGCGAGCTACCCAATGCATACCGTTCAAATAAGGAGTGGCTACCTGATTGAAGTTGTAGAGGGGCTCTAAAGCCAAGGCCCTGGTGAACCTTGGGGATGCTATCGGAGCGCACTTCATGTGAGCCAAGATGAGAAAGGAGGAATGGACAATAAGCATCAACAGTGATCACAATGCCAATCAGCATGAGTTCAGGGGAATCCCACAAGAGAGGTGATGTGGCGACACAGCTGCATTAGGAACAGTGTCCCCCAAGAAGGAATGAGCTGTGGAGTGCTGTACACCAGAGTAGAATGGGTTGGTGCTATTGCTACCCTCTCTCAGAATGGCAACTGCCTTACCCCTTCCTTCCATCCACATAAGCAGCACAAGCACCGCAGGCTCAATGAACATGCACAGCTGGAGGAAAAGCTTTGAACCCGAAGTTCAACCCGCAGAGTGAAAATTCACCTATAAACTGGTAAACGTCAGCTGGGGAAAGCAGCTAGAGACTAGATGTAAAAGTAAAGTACACTGGTAACCACGCTAAATGACAACATGATTGGATAATATAATGTATACCATGCCCGGTTGGAGGAGCTGTTAGAAGGAGGAACATATAAATGCTTCTAATAGAGATCTTGCACTGGCTTCCCAATCTGGCAAGGGTTCCAAGCATTTGCTTACTGCTACTATCAACCCTAATAAGAGTTAATGATGGAACGGCCTGTTAAATTGATAATGGCCCCAAATGGCCCCATTATCTTGAGTATATTCTACACCCAGCCTACAATTACATTTGCAGGCAACTGCTCCCTCATCACCCAGTTAACTGCAACATGTCTGGACAAATGAAAATGTGCCACAAACTGAGCATATAACCAATAACAAGAAATAACACCAAAAACGTTCAAGAAAGTGAAGTGAAGTTTGCTGTTCTGTGTGAGAGGAAGACTGGACCTGGTTACCTTCATTCCAGGCTAATCAGGGTGACTCCAAGGGTCAGTTGGGTGACTTCCTGTGTGAGCTACAGAGGCCTCCCTGCAATTGCCCAGCTGACCTGCTGCAAATGGACCTACTTGAGCCCTGCTGGCCTCTGCTGGAGTGAGCCCCTGATCCCCAAGAGGTGCCTCCCCAGGTCCTGGACACTTGGCTGCATCAGATTGTAGTCCTCCTGAAGAAAAGGTGGAAATCCAGAAGTTTGGGCTCTTCGTGACCACAAACAGGTCCTTTTGCGCGAAGACTCTGGCGCCCACAAAGACTGCAAATGAGAAGCTCTAGTGAGACTTGCTCTTCGCATCGAAGACAAGCAACGCATTCAACTAAAATATCTAAGTTTTGGAGAAACTCTGGAGGCTTTACAGGTGGGAAATGCAAAGCCTCTCAGAGAAGCAAGAGAGTTAGGAACTGAGCGTGGAGCTTCGTCGCATCCGTAAGGTACTGCAAAAGTTTGAAATGTTCTAGCTACAGTCCAGAGATTTTCTCCTATAAATGGCGGCCTTGGAGACTGAAAAGATCTTTTATTTGAGCAACGAGGACAGTAAGGTTGACTCTGGTGATTTAAACAGGTGAATAAGGCACAGTATAGCTTGATGTGAGGCCAGACAGTGCACTGTCTGAGCGGGAACAGTTCACAGATTGTATGAAAGGTTAAATGAAGAACACAAAGAATGCAATTCAGTAATGGCATGTAATGAGAGAGAGCATGTCATATCATTATGGGTTCGTCAACAGTAGACAATGTGTAAATCTTGGAGGAAAAGAGCACTCCGAGACTTATGGCCATATAGAACAGTATGGCTTATCTCACCTTCACTCTGGGTGCAACTGAGTAGTAGATTGGAATATCTGACCCAGGTCAGGAAGAGCAAATGGCATTCAACAGGTCAAAAGAAAGTTTGATAGATGTTTCCAAGCCCTTTAATGCTGCATAGAAGTGCTTGTCACAAGCTACTGAGTGCGCGTCCAACCCATATTTTCAGCGAGGCACCCTTAACACAGTAGGCCCCTGTGGATCAAAGGATAAAATGGAATGCTAGAAGGATATATGTTCTATGTTTCATAGGATCAAGACAGGCCAATAGTATTTTCAATTTTACTATTGTAATGTATTTTGCCTCACCTAATCTCATATTAAATATTATGATTTTTTTTCTGCTACTAAATGAGTTTCGTGCAAAAATGCGATATTCTGGATGGGAGTTTATAAAGAGTGAATGACATTTCAAATAAAAATTCATGCCATTAAGAATAAAGTAAATCCGAAATTGCATCTTGAAGGAAAAGATGATCGCTATATATATTTACTCCATTTTACGTATTATTTTCACCACAATATTCACAAAACACTAAATAGAAGGCTAATATGCAGTCCCACATTCATCAGACTCTTCCAAATCATTTGTGGAGCCTATGAAAGGAAACAGCTATATCTTGAGAGGAAAGCCCCATCAAACAAAGTAAAAACGAACAACGTAAACAAACTTTTCTACTTTCGTTGGTCAATAGGGCTCAATACTTTCACTTGTTGTGGACACTCACCTGCGCCTCGGGCCCATTACCGCTGGGAGGGTAATTAGCAGCCACAAGTGTGGTTAATAATTCGTAATTAAAGGCACTAAACCTCTTTATAAGTCCTTGGCTGCGGCGTGTGCTCATAACTCGGGAAGAAGGCCTTTAAGAACCGTTATAGCCCTCAGCAGTTGACTGTAATGCCACAATATTATCACAAGCAATTAATAACTTTACTGAATTAATAGATACACTTAAATAATTGGTTTAAAATATACTTTGTGTAATCATAAAGAACCCTGAAGCCTTTGTAGGATTAGAAATGAAAACGATATCCAAAGATCTGGTAGAATAACTAGAATGTGAAAAGTTCTCTAACACTGCAACAAACCCATTCGAAGTCAACTGACATGTAAATAGAGCTGCTCGTCATATACATGAGAGTGATAGACTGTCTCGGATGCATGACCTGTGCGGAATATCGCCAGGATATGCAAATGCTTCATGTCTTTTTGCTTTCAGATAGCCGGTTCCTGTGATGCCCACTGATACACATATATAGAATGCACTGGCTCAGGAACTCGCGTTAAGTGGCTCTTTCCTGTCACCGGGTCTCTCTTGAGAAGCGAGAGCATGGCAATTTTTCTTGTGGCCTCAAAATGCCTGCTTTATTGCAAGAATACTAAATGTTGATTAATTATTACCAGCTCTCATCTCTCAGTGCACTGCACAGCTCTTTTTTTACAATGCTGTTAAGATTCTGGTGGTGCTTCGGAACTGGCAATAGAGACTGGTTCTGACATTAGTGTTGCGTAGAATCCGTTGTGACATAATCACACAGACACCAACCGAATGTCAATTTAGATATTCCAGAGAAACCCCAGTCCTGGTGTGCTGGTGAGTCTATGGTGGTGTTGATTTGACTGTCTTGGGAAACTCTCACTGTTTGTGTGAAGTTTCACCTTTAACTGTGTCAGCGTGGGGCATGGCACCACCCACAGTAATCCGACCGCCACACGGCTTGAGAGGGACGCCCGAGTTGTGAGGAACAGGTGGCACCGGTTGATTTCCTTCGGGACCACGAGAATTGATGAAGGGCTGGCATCAGGCTGCCAGGATGCCTAAACAGGAACAGACCTGTGAGACCAGGTGTAGCGCTGCGGCTGCCTGACGAAATCAGGGTGGGACACCTCCCTGCCTGGCAGGGCCAGTCCTAGGATTTGTGGGGCCCTGGGCAGGATTGGAACATGTGAGGCCCTTCTAATTTGCATAAGATGTAGTATCACAGCAAGTGACATCTTAGGAAGTGTCAACTGACATCATTTTCTGGCACTGTTGAAGTAGCTTTGCAAGAAGCTACTTCTCTAATGTGGATATCACTGAGATGGCTACAAATACAAATAATAGCCCTAATAGAATAAGTGCAAATATTTTAAAGCTCTGTTATGTGGAAATGCAACACGTCAAACGGGGTTGAAAAGCTAGGCCTATATCTCTCCAAAACTGATGTTTCCAGATTAGTGCATGATTAAAATTCTAAGACAGACTGACCCATAGCTATACAGTGGATCTTCAGGTGACTTCCCGATACTCCCGTTGCACCAGTGAAGTTCAAGGTTGAGGCATTTGGTTTTAGCATGCATGGGCATCAACACAAAGGGATCGATGCTGGTTCAGGTGAGTGACCTGCAAATGCTCCAGTAAACAACAGAAAGCACTTATTAAAGAAAATAAGAGGATGAGATGGCACAGATAACAAACATAGGTTGGTTGGCAAGAGCGCCAAAAGCTAGACCATCCCCACAAACTGAATGCCTAAACCAAGCAACTACTCTCAAACTTCTTTTTTAAGAGATGAAACGAGCTGAACTAACTTAAAGATATTAAGATGAGATGGCTAAATAGGGACAAGAATATGTATCCAGGGGAAAAAACTGCCAAAAGCTACAATGGGAGCCAGTCACTAAACAAACAAGTATTAAATTAAAGCAACAAAACAAGAGGGATTTATTATAGCAGACTCAGTGCAGTTTTCCCTTACAAGTAAATGAAATCTAGCAATGTGGAATAGGTTGGGGAAGTGGTGTTTGACTTTCAAATAAATCTCCCATAATCCCTGTGAATCCCTGAGATTTGCATTTACTAAGATTTTAAGTCACATTTTAAGTCACATATCCTTAATAGCTGAGAAGACACTTGCCAAATTGCGAAGGGTCCAGACACATGTCGCTTGACTAAAATTTAGCCTAAGAAGTAACAACCAAATTGCTCCTACCCTCATGTAAATGCACTGGATCTTGGTTAAAGAGACAATTGAATGCAAGATCCTTGAAAGACCATGTCCATCATCCATAAATTACTCCAGTCATGCCCTAGGCTACCTTATCAAACACTTTTGGTCCTTCCAATTGCCAATACAAGATTTGCCTTCCTATAACCACTGACCACCCACTCACCTAGGCTCAGTGACTGGCTAATGACTCCATGTGTGGCGATGTACTCTATAGAATGAGGCACTCGCTCTTCAGTCAGCTCCCCTCTGCAGCCCCCTTTTCCTGTAAACTGCCCCTTCTTCTCACCTCCAAAGCAAAGCTAATTCAAACTGTACTCCTGAAAAGCAGCAATTTCCCCAGGCCTTATGTCACTCCCTGAGGTTTGGGATAATTTGTTGTGGGAAGAGGCGCACATCATCTTGTGCTTGCCCAGGCCTGGCCATACTCATTCTGCACTTGACAGTGATCAGGCTATCTTTGGGAGCATGACCAGACTGACCCTGTGCAGCAGCCTGGTAAATGTATTTTAATGCTCCTTGGGACAGGATAACTAGTGTGTAGCATGTATGGCTCTAGTTTCTTGTACAATTGGTGTCAACTGTTGCACTGTAAAACACACTGAAGCAGATACCTAATAGGCCTTCAAACTACTTATACGAGATATCTGGACTTCTTCACCTTCCCCTTTCCTCAGAGTGTTGCGTTAAATTTCACCAAATTGGGCAGATAATGCAAATTTCTTTATTTATAGTTCTATTGAAAGAGATGAATGGAAATACCACACCAAGAGGGTATCCTGGCGCTAAGGGATTTCCAAGGAAAAGGTACAGGCTATACTAATGTATGGAAAGGCCAGTTTTACATTTTTCCCCAGAAGATTTAAGATGCACTATAGCTCAAGACGGAGACATTTCCAGTCCTGTGCAGCTAGAAAGGAGAAGCATCTACCGCCAATATGTTTCCTCTTAATTTTAAGATGGCACAGGAGCATGGCTGTTACAGAGCGTAAGATCCTGGGATAATCGGAAGGAATAATATAGTGCTGAAGAATGAGCGTGCCCTTTTATGCAGTGCACAATGGCAAATGGATAGATCGTTTTGTAGCGGGAATCAACAGAAAGCAGAAAGAGCATCTAGGGCAGCTTCAGATTAGAATCCTATCACTGTTCTTAGTGATCTGAAGGGTACCAAATGCAAAAGGTGGGAAGTTCAAGACAGGAAACACTTGCATAATCTGGTTGTGAGAAGATAATTGACTGTACAACAGTCTAGCGGCAGTGAGGGCGAAAATGCAGGATTTTGTGTTGCATGTGGGAAGAGGTGTGGCGCTGAGGCCATGGCAACTGACGCTGGAATCTGGGGCTCACGGTTCGATCCCCGGCACCGGCGGCAGGTCAGCCCAGCACCATGTGACTCTGGAAAATAGCTTGCTTAATCTTCCCGACGGCCCCCAGCGCCGGGATGCCTTCGGGTAGCTGTTCGCGCTTTACAAATACTGGATTTACATTTTATGTGGATGTAGTAGAAATAGATAACACACTGTTTGTCCAGACAAGGAGAGAAGAAGTTGGAAAATAAATCCAAGATTTTGTTGTTGACACAACCATGGTGGTTGATTGGCCCAGCTCCAGAGGCCACCAAAGGGCAGTGTATATGGTACCAGGCCCCTTAAAGATGTGGATGCCTAATGTTTTGCTATATAGTTTTAATGAATTTGTCTTTATCCAAAAAGCAACTGATTGCATGCAAGTCCAAAACATTTTCTTGGTTAGAGACCAGGCTTCTCAGAAAGGATAGAGCTAAAGCCACGCCAGGGGAATACCTTGAATTCCAGGTTGTTCCAGTTGATTCAAAAGCACCGGATGGGAAACTGATAAATTTGACACTATAATTTAGTAATATCAAGGCTGCTCTGCCTTCCTGATCAAGAATCAGGCACAAACTGTCCGACATAGCAAGAAATGCTACTGCCAACTCATGGTAAGGCCAGAATCCAACTGGCAAGCGATCAATAAGTAAATTAGTTTCTATGAAAGAGATTTGTCAGTTGACTTATTTTTCAAGGATTTTTCAGAAAAAGGCAGCAAAGAGATGTTAGAAGATGCCGAGAAGCATTGAACCTGCTGAAGGATTTTTGAGCAGAGGAACAAGCGCAGCTTTTATAGGGTTTTATTGTTTTTTTCTACATTGGTAGAGACAGATGACGAGGCAAGGGCAATATTGCAAATGGAGGTCAGGGCAGGGGCTATGATCTTTAGATGTCCATTCATAAAATGGGCAGGAAAGGGTCCCAAATGGGAGCTAGATTTAATAAAAAGGTCAAGAGGACTAAGAGTACACAGAGAGCAGGCTGTAATTCCGCAGACATGTTGAGGATGACACACATCGCAAACCTAAGCCAACTTTTCTACTTGGAAAATAAAGCGACAGGTAATTGCAAACTTTGGCAGAAGGCTCAATGTACTTAGCAGCACATGCTAGTTCAAAGATACTTTTACCTCTCCTCCAGCCTCCTACGTTTTTGTTTTGCTGATTCTGTCCACTTACATCCACCTCTCTCCTCTGTGCTTTGCTTTTTACCTCACCTCTTGCTTAGCCTATTTTCTTCTCTTGCTGGTTAAGCCCCTCTTACATCCACCTTGCTCTACATTCTCTCTTCTTAATGTCTCACCTTTCCCCAATCCCCAAGCCTCTTACCTTTTCTCTCTGGTTCTGCCACTCTTACATCCATCTTGACCCTCATACCTCAATGCTCTACTCTTTACCTCTCATCTTTCCACCTTGCCTCTCATATTCGCTTGCTGATTCTGCCCCTCTTAAATCCACATCTCTCTTCCCTGCCCTACTTTTCACCTCTCAATTCTCCACCCAGTCTTTATCTTCCCTGCTGGTTATGCCATCCTAAATCCAGCTATGCCTTTTCCTTCTCCTCTTTCCTTTTATCTTCTCTTGCTGCTCTTGCCTCGTTACATACACCTCTTCCCTTCCTTCTTCCCTCTCTTCTCTTGGTGATTCTGCCCTTCTTACATCGAAGTCTACCTTTCTGATCTACTCTTCATCTCTAATCTCTCACCAAGCCTTTAACTTTCTCTTGCTGGTTTTGCACATCTACCTTCCCCTCCTCTCTCGCTCTTCATCCAACCTCTTACTATCTCTTGGTGGGTCTTCTCTCTTCCATCCACTTCTCTTTCTCTTGCCACTCTGCTTATGTACTCTTGCTGGTTCTGTCTCTCCTATAGCCATGACTTTTATCCATATACTACCTTCACTGCTCATCTCTCCCCCAGCCTTTTAACTTTTGTCACTGGCTCTGCCCCATTTACATCTTCTCTCCATTTTCCTCCTCCTGAACACTTTAATCTTTTCTCACTGATTTTGCCCCTTACACCACCTATTTCCGTTCATGCTCTACTCTTATTCTCGTCTCTTCCTCGAACCTTATTTTGTGGATTATGCCCCTTTTACATCAGTCTCTCTACTATCCCCAGCTTTGTTGCTTCTCTTTCTCGTTATGTCCCTCTTATATCCACCTTTCTCCTCCATGCTGTATGCCTTATCTATCCCCCTGCCTCTTACTTTTCTCATTGATTCTGGCCTTCTACATCCACCTCTCACCATTCCCTCTCTCTTCTCTGTGTAAGGTTTCTTGATTGTTCTGCCTCTCTTCAGTGCTTAATTTGTAAAATATTAAGTGCCAGGGCTCTGTCCAGGAGGCCACTGCAGCTTGTACCACCCATCGCCCTTGTCATCGCTGCCAAAACAACTTCTAACCATCTCTCTCGCATGTAAATGCGACAGTTCAGATTATTCCAGGTCCCCAAAGCTAAAGGAATGGCTGGGGAGGCAGGTATTAGCAATTTTAATGTATGTTGTATTCCTAAACTACCGTTGTTCTGCTCATCTCTAAATTAGGTGAGCAGCGCCACCATGTGGTGGACTGTTCTAAGTATGGTGTTGACAATTAGGTGCCGGTGCCGAGCACCGGAAACCAATTAAGTGCCGGTGCTTAGCACCGGAAAGCTCCGGCTCAAATTAAGCACTGCCTCTCTTACATCTACATACCCCATCCATGTACTGCCCTTCACCTCTCATTTCTTCCTCTAGTCTCCTGGCATTTTTTGCCTGCCTGTCCCCTTTAAATATACCTCTCCTCTTTGAGCCCCCTGCCTCTTACCTTGTCTCACTGTTTCTGCCTCTTATATCCACGTCTCCCTTCCATGCTCTACACTTCACTTTATCTCTACTACTGTCTCTTACCTTCCTCACTAATTATGTCTCTATTACACCCACCTGTTACCTACCTGCTGAACCCTTCACCTATCATCTCTCTGCAGTCTCTAACCTTCTTTCACTAGTTCTACCTCCCTGAAATCTACCTCTCCCCTGCCTCTCTCCCCAGCCTCTAACCTGCTCTTGGTTGTCTTGCCCTCTTACATCCAACACTCACCATTCCCTCTCCATGACATTTAAGTTCTTCTGATGGTTCCGCTTCTCTTATATCTACCTCTCCTACCCAAGCACTGCCTTTCACCTTTCATCTTTCTCTCCAGCCTCAACTTTGTTCACTGGTTCTGCCCCTTCATGTCCAACTCTCCCCCATGCTCAACTCTTCATGTTTTATCTCTCTCTCACCGCTACCCTCCATTCACTGTTTCTGCCTCTCAAGCTTCCATCTCTCCCCTACATGCGCTGCTGTTCACCACTCTTCTCCCTGGTCTCTTACCTTGCTTCACGTCTTGTACCAGGACGCAATACACGCCCCTGCAGCACAGATGGGCCCACAACACTTCAGGGGCCCCCAACCCACCAGGGGGCTCCCATTCAGTCCAGGGCCAATGAATATCTGTGAGATGTGGGAGATTCAGGGGCCCATTATCACATTCTGCAGAGAGGGACCCCTTCATTTTGTGTTACACCACTGTGCTTGTGTTACTTACAACATTCTCTCCCCTTCCATCCTCCCACTCTCCCCAAGCTTGTTACATTTCTCTTTTGCATGCTAACCAAGACGCTTCCCTTCTCTCATTGAATCTTCCAATACATACACAACTCCTTCCCCATCTCCCTTTCCTTAAGCGTCTTGTTCTATATAGCTGTTTTGCCCCTTATGTTCAGATCTCACCTCTGCTGTACTCTGTCATTTCCTCCACCTCTTACCTTCTTTTGTTTGCCTAACCCCTTTTAGATGTGCCTCTCCCTTGAGACTTCTGTTAAAAGCAAAAGAGAACACCAGACCTCCTTAAATGCACCTAGGAACATGGGAATTCAGGATTTCAGATGTGAACAAACATGATGCCGGGGAGTAGTGCTCCATTTTCAGATGAGTAAAACAAGGAATGGTGTGTGGTTTGACGAGTTATATAGCTTGGGTGTATCTTGGAGGGTTCGCTGCACTCCCCTCGGGTGGTAAGGATGGATGTGGGGTCAAACCTCCTTCCCTCCCCCAACTCAATGTTATCATCTCCACTATTCTTTTACAGACCCAATTGTTCAATATTCCTTTGTTTCATGTAAATTACATGAAAATAAAAAACACCAAGCACTTATAACTGGAGTTACTATTTATGTTTAACTCTGTTTATGTTTCTTTTGGATTCACATGCTTGATTGAAAAGAAACAAAACAGAGTTGCAAAAAAGAAAAGTAAAATAACCCCTCTCTCCATTTTGTGCTCTTCTCCCTTTCCCTTCAGTGGAAGTGAGCAGCGCCTATTGTGATGTGAGGTCACTCTATGTTTTTGTTGTCAGCCCTGCAGGATGCTCTGCGTTTCATTCATGCAGGGGAAGGGCTCACTGCACACCTCACGCCAGTTAAAGTAGCTGCCTAACTGCTGTTATCATGCAGATGCAGCGATTAGGCTAAGAGAAAGAGTTGCCAGCAAAGGAAAGCTAATCACAGCCACAAACCCAGCCCTGCCAGTGTGCCACAGCTGAAAGGATACGGGAGTCATATTGCCCTTTCAGCCCATGGCAGCCGGACCCAGGTGAAGGGGGCCCGCCTTGCACGCTGCACCACAGCTGCAACCCCCAAGGTCGGGGCTGCGTTTCTGTAACTCGTACAATGGCACCAATTCAAAAGGATGATGGACTCGTGGGGAGCCCCATCGTAGTTAGATGGCCGCGGGGCCCTGGGCAGCTGCCCACACTGCCCATGCCAGGCGCCGGCCCTGCTGCCTAGGACACCCCACCCCCAAAGAATCTGGGAGGCCTCGGTTATGGGCTGCAAAGTCCCGTCTAACACTGTGAGTATTCTCTCCCATGGGCGCTGCCGCCTTTCAACTACACCAGGGGTTCCCCCTCCCCGCACAGCGGTTCCCGCTTGCCGTTACGCGGAAGCTGTCCCGAGGGAGAAGCACTGCGGCTGCCGCGGCCATGCTGAATAAGGCGTACGGTATACAGCGGTGACAATATCACCCTCTTTGGCGGACGGAGAGAAGCCCTGTGAAGTCCCTGGATGCTTCGGAGGAGACCCTGAGGCCTGGTGATTGCTTTTCTGACCCTTGCAGGGCCTGGAAATTAGACTTTGGAGACGATTCTCCCTTGTGGGCCCTTGAAGTGTTGCGAGGGTGGCCGCAGCTTCCTACTGCATGGGGGGGTTCAAAAGAGGATAGGGGGATTCTCCCATCCCCCACTTGGCGATGCGTACACTGCCCTGCCCGGCATGCCCATGACCACATGAGTTGGTTGGTCTGCGGCACTGAGCACCCGGTCCGCCTTGGAGGCCATGCATCTCTTCCTCTTAGCCCAAACCAGACATTGTTGGGCAGGGCCTGGCTTCTGCCTCCTCACTTGCTGCCTGCCTCTGGAGAGGCCTGTGCCGCAACTGGACTGCTCGTGCCCCCCCTTGCTGCGCCTTGATCTTGTTTGTGGGGTGAGGTGGGTCCCGGTGTCACGGATGCGCTGCAGGAGGCCAGAGATCTCAGTGAAGAATATGGGTGTAATCCAGCGCAGAATGACTGCTCGCCATCCTCTACGCATTACTTGGCACCCCTGTGAGCTCTAGACATGGTGGACACCGTAGCATTATATCAAGGCGACCTACTGTAAAACACCTGGGGTGCGGAGTTCCCATCGGTGGGACTGCACGTGCTGCCCCAACACTGTGAGGGACTGGTAGGTCCGGCAATAGTGGGCAGAAACTACCCTCCATCGCACCTCCTCCCCATTGACGGCCTGAGGAACCAGCATAACTCCTGCCGCTCGTGAGCTGATCAGAACCCACTCCCATTTTTTGACAATGGGGCAACGTGGAGGCCTGGGGGTCACACCCGGTGGGGTGCCCAGAGATTTGGCCCACTGGACAGACTGAGCAGGTACTGCCACTGGAGGAACCGTCCGTAGTCCTGGTGGACGCTAAGCTGGACCAAATCCTCGCTGCTATCACTGACACCAGACAGGATCTGTAGAGACGGTTGATGCAGTGGCAGTGGGGATGGGACTCCTATGGGATGACCAAAGGAAACGTACTGATGTTTCACACAAGCAGAGAACAGGTTGGACGAGCTTTGGCCCATGGTGTCCGATCTAGAAGGGCAGCTGCAATCCCTCACAGCCAAGATGAGCTGGAGAACAGAGCGGAGAATTTTGAAGGGTAGTCCCGCTGCAGAATCTAAGAATAATGGGCTTCCCCAAAGGGACGGAAGGATCCAACCTGGTGCTATTTTTCAAAACATGGTTGGCGCGAAAGCAGTGGCACCCGTGAAACTATCAGCTCAATACCTTGTGGAATGCACTCACCGAGTGCTGCCCCGGCAACCGCCACTGAGAGCTGCACCCAGGCCGGTGGTGGTCAGACTCATGAACTACAAAGATAAATAGGCCATTCTCAGAGCAGCTCGAGCCGCGGAGCCAATTCTCTATAACAATGTGCATATATTCCTATTCCCAGATTAAACTGTCCAGCGCCGTAGGGCCTCCTGCCTCAAGAAATGCTTGAGACAGGCGGGACTGACCTACTCACTACTCTTCCCAGCAAAACTGAAGGTAATGGTAAACAGAGCAGCTATTTCTTCTCTGAACCAGCGGACCCCTGGGACTGGGTGGAGCAGCGCCGTTACGAGTCCTAGGCTCTGTCAACTCCACCAACGCAACCCCAATCTTACGGAGCACGGCAGCGAGGTAAACACTGACACTGCAGAAATGGAGAACCTAAAGTCAGTGGCGCCCCACCCCAGCATAAGCCAGAGAGGAACAAATCCAAGCACAGACAACTGCTACTACCTTGTGTGCCGAGCGGCACTCTCTGCCGGCCCTGACTCCAGAGGACACGCTCTCAGATGTGGGCTCAAATGTCTCGATGGGCAGCACCACGTTAGTTGTCCTGCCGGATGTCACTCCTCAGACTGCCATACTTTAGTATGAGGTGACTCCAGGTATGACATGCGGAACCACACTAGTGAAATTGCCTGCCTGGCCCAGGGGTGGGAACAGTCAGGCCGCTCAGCAGAGACACAGGAGTAAACTACCTTTCGCTCCCTGTGACTCATGGGTTCCTTTGTATGACTGGTTCTGGCACCTGTCTCAGTGGGGCCTGCTCCAGATTCTTATATTCCTGTCTTTCACTAAGCCGTAATAGGTCACTGACCCCACCTTGATGGCCGAGCTGATTTTTTAATGTACTCTATCTGATCACGGTATGCCAATCCCCCCCAGACACTCTCCTTAGACGTAATTTTACATTCCCATACATCACTCGGAGAATCCTGCCAGTGGGACTGTTTGTCGATAGTTTGGGCAGTTGGAGTTTTCTCGACCGCCCTGAGTTGGGAGTTAGGGGTTCTAGTTTACTTGTTTGCAAGGTCACACAATGTGCATTTGTCTGGCCTTGAATATTACCTACCTCACATGCTACCACCCACCAGAAATATTGCGAAGGGCGCGTCCCCCCGGGTCTCTGCCTCCCCTCCTGTACATTGCTCTATGGCTAGGCTGCATATCTTAACGTGGAATGGCGGCGGTATGGGGACAGCACGCAAGCATCACGCAGTACAACAATATATTAGAAGGTGGGACGACCGGATAGCCTTCCTCCAAGAAACCCACATAGCGGAAGGGGAAGATGTGCATCTCCAGAAACATTGGCGTGGTCAGTGTTACAGCACTACATATTCAGGCTTCACCCAGGGAGCCCTTATATAGGTTAGGCCTGCGGTTCCCGTTTGATGCATAGCCACGGAAATAGAACCCGAAGGGCGATACGTTCTGGTAGAGGGATAGCTAGATGGCAGACCCCTTTTATTAGGCAGTATTTATGCGCCGAATACAGCACAGCAAGCCTTCTTGGCCTGCCTCACTGTCATTCTTACTAGGTAATAGCACAAAGAAGGGTCAAGGCACCCAAATCCTGCACTCGTCGACACTGAGTAATGGCAATAAAAGTGACCTAAAACGTGGTGCAATGAACCAGAGACGTGACACTCCTACGCATCCATAATGGGGAAGAAAAACCCCAAGACAAAACAATACAACGTGGTTCAGCACTCAACTTCGCAAGTAGGTTTATAAATGATGGGCATTATAGTCCATAGTCCATAGCATGGGAAAACAAAGTGATGTCTCCCCAATAAACCATTGTACGAGTCGTTCTTTCTTTGAAAATTGTTCTTTATTCTTTATTCAATAGTTGTTCTTAAAACCACTGCATTCAATTGATAGCCGACGCGTTTCGTCCCCTTGGGACTTCTTCAGGGCTTAGCATGCGAATGACATTTCCCGCATGTTCTCCATGTCGTGCTTTCTAATAATGAAATCGTGATGTGAAGAGTAAATGGAGTACAGTTGCTCCCAAAGTGTGTAAATGTGACGTCCGGTTCCGATGGAACCGGATGTCACATTTACACACTTTGGGAGCTGTATTGGCAGCTGCGACTTAGCTCGTGCACTGGTCAATGTTGGATAGCTGGCGCGCCCTACATCCAGATGCATGAGAATACTCTTACTACTCACCCACACATGATCTTCATGTGCGCCTGGACTGAATACTCTGTCACCCGGCCATTCAACTCCAGGCCATGAATGCAGAGTACTTACGGAAAACATTCTCAGATCACAACCCATTCCAATTACACCTTGAGTGGGGTGCACTGCGCCCACTGGTCCCCACGTGGTGGTTGTAGCCGTCCATGTTGGAGGACCCGGCATTTCGCGATGTGACTCGTGAGGCAATTTCCCATTACCTGACAGAGAATTGGAGTACAGCTACCTCCAGATCAGTGGGATGGGAGGCACTGAAAGTGGTACTGCGAGGTCAATGCATCCATGCGGTAGTGAGCGTGAGGGCACAACTTCATAAAGACCTAGTCTGAGAGACATCTTTAGGAGCCCTGGAAGCAGCAGCGCATGTAGATCCCTTGGAGCGGTCAGTCCTGGCTGCTGCCAAAGAACGCCATGCCCAACTGATAGAACAGTTGTGATGTCTGGACTTTCGGGCCTACCAGGCAGAAATGCACGCAGGAGGGGACAAGTACAACCGCCTTCTGGCTTCGCTACTGCACAGAGCACTACAAGTTACCCCTATTACCATGCTTAGAATGACTTCGACCCACCTGGTAACTAGTCAAGAGGCCATACATGCAGCATTTACTACTCATTACCGACACCTCTATAATCCCCCCTTGTAGACCGCCAGGCCCATATCTCAGATTTCCTAGATAGGGCCACATTTTCAGTAGTCGATCCCGTGGCCCGGCATGACCTCAATGCGCCAATGACGCTGCAAGAAATCAGAGAAGCCATTAGGGGAGCCGCCACGAGAAAGGCTCCGGAACTAGATGGGCTCCTAGTCAAGTTTTATAAAACCTATGTTATGTTATTTTACAAGATTTGTAGAGCGCATGGTTGCCCCAGCGACGGGGCGTCCCAGCGCTAAAACCCAGACATAACATTGCAGAGTGAAGAAAACGGGAGTCAGGGACTAGACCGGGAAAAGCCAGGTTTTTATGGCCTTTCTAAAGGCCAGATGATTCTGCATACTCCTGATAGTCACAGGTAGTGAGTTCCAGAGTGCTGACGCCAATGCCCTGAAAGAGTGACCCCCAGCTCTTGCTCTCTTGACTCGGGGGACACATGCTAAATGCAGATTTGCTGAGCGCAGTGAGTACGACACGGTGTATATGGCAAGAGAAGATCAGATAGGATGGGAGGTGCTTGATGGTACAAAATTTTGTGGACAAAGCATAGGGTCTTGAAATGAATTCTATTGTTAATTGGCAGCCAGTGTAATTTGGACATAAGTTTCGATACTGAACAGGATTTAGGGAAAGCAAAGAGAGTGCGCGCTGCTGCGTTTTGAACCCTCTGCAAACGCTGAATCCCAGATTTGTTGGTGCCTAAATACAAGGGGTTGCAATAGTCCAATCTGGACAGGATCGTAGATTGAATAATGATCTGGTGTGTTTGTGGGTCGAAAAACCCTAACTTAAGTCCGCATAGAAGCCCAAAACATACCCCTGCCACCGCTTTTGTTTGGGCTTCGAAGGACAAGGCACTGTCCACCCATATGCCCAAATTTTTCACAACTTCCTTGGGCAAGGGTGCAGACCCCAGAGCATCTGGCCACCATTGGTCTGTCCACAAATGGGTATCTTTCCCTAATAGCAGAATTTCGGATTTACTGGCATTAAGCTGCAGACAATTAGTTGTCATCCAGTCTGCTACAGCCAGCATATCCTCCTGGAACTTGGTTAGGTTATGATTGCAGTTGTTGGAGAAGGAGATGACCAGCTGTGTGTTATTAGCGTAGGACACTAATGACAATCCTCTGTTTTTTGGCACCACCGCAAGGGGCTGTAAGTAGATATTAAAAAGCATGGGGCTCAGCGTTGATCCCTGTGGGACTCCATGATGGACAGCATATTCCCGAGAGCAGTAGGGGAGTGCAGTAACCTGAAATTATCTGCCCTCCAGAAATTATTTGAACCAAGCAAGAGCAAAGCCACCAATACCTATCTCCTGCAAGCGACGCAGTAGGATCTCATGTGATACAGTATCGAATAACCTTATGTTCCTTTGGCAAGGACCACTGTTTCTTGTAATGCAATGTACCGTATCGAATGCAGCGCTGAGGTCGAGGAGGCTCAAAGCTGAAGAGTTTCCTTCATCCAAAGAGCTTCGTAATTGTTCAGTCACCGCCAACAAGGCGGATTCAGTACTGTGACGTGATCTAAAACCATTTTGTGAAGAGTCCAATATCTCGTTGGATTCTAAGAACCTCGTAAGGATGGAGTTCACATAGGATTCGGTGGCTTTAGCCAAAAACGGGAGCCGGGATATGGGACGATAATTTTCAGGTTTGGATGCGTCTAAAGAGGTTTTTTTTTAGGACCTCCTGGCTCCTAAGCTGCTTGATCTGTATCAGGAGGACCTCATTGTGGATGGCCTTCCCCCGATGGGTTGAGAGTCCTTGCTTGTGTCCCTCCCAAAGCCCAATAGAGATCCACTAGAGGTGACATCATACCGCCCACTGTCCATGTTAGGGATGGATTACAAAATCCTAAGTAAGATCATAGCGGTGCGACTCGTCAAGTATCTGCCCGGCCTGGTCCACCAGGACCAGAACAACTTTATTCCCAGCAGATCAAGCACCCTAAATATTCGTAGGATTCATAGAGTGATGAGCAGGCCCCCACCCACTTGCCCTATGCGGCATATATAGTATTAAACCTGGAGAAGGCATTTGATACTGTGGACGCCACTGCAGCCCACCGGCACTCTCCAGCTGAGCATCTGCTCGGCCATGCTGCTGATAGGCCTCAACACTGGACTACATCATGGGGGGCCCTCGGGCACATAAGATCAATCGCGACAAGGGGAGTCCTTACCCGACCTCTGCAGTGTCTTCCCGGCAGCATCAAGCAGTCAGGGTGGCGCTTTCAGTTGCTATTGTTCGGCGGGAACGGAGAGACAAGAAAGTGTGTCTCACCCGTCTGCCAGCTTAGCCCCGCCCCCCCGGAATCTGCTTATGTGATACTGTAATGAAAATCAATAAAAATTGGTTACAAACTGTGTCAGTGTGAGAAGACTAGTGCATTGGCCAACAAGGTTCTATGGGCTCAGGTTGTGTGAACCATGTCAGTGAGCCATGTATAACCAATTCGGTGTCCCCTCCAACCATCACCTACACTGTAAGCAACACCAAAGACCCTATTATAAACTGTGTGAGGGTCAGCGATAAACATTTATTTGAACCATATTTCACAACCTTAGAAGCAAAGAGAAGACCCGAATGAGCTCTTAATGTCTTATTCTGTCAACATATTTCTGCATTACGTAAAGCCCAGCATGGGTCAGAATGCATTAATCAGAACGATATTGGCCTATCACTAGTCCACTGCAACAGTATCACTGAAACGTTTCAGAAAAGGATATGCATACATTCTGTGTCTCAGTGTAGTTTATTGGGCCATCCTACACAGCTGGGAATATAAATGTAATTAACTTCTATCTTATTCTGTGTGGCAAATCCCAAACAAATTTAGAAAAAAGGTAAAATGTAATAAATAAAATGACACCAAAACAACAAAAATCCAGTAAGTTGAATGGGAGTTATGAATTTTTTTAAGTTTTAGGTGAAAATAGTGCCAAAAATCACAAAGCACCACTAGGGGGTATATGGTCGGGCTGGACTGTGTAAAAGTCACAAGTTCAGCACCGACTACAATGGAGCGCAGGTCGGATACAGGGACTGGGTTCGTCCCAGTGAAGAAATTTAGACTCACTCCAGCAGAGCCGAGCAGCAGTACTCAGGCAGGTCCAGGCAGTGCTGGTCAGCTGGACAGTAGCAGGGAGGACTCTGGAAGCTTTTTGTGTCCCTGTAGCTCAAACCAGAGTTCACCCAGCTGACCCTTAGAGTCACTTCTGGAGATCCTGGGTTCAGGGCAGTCTTCCTTCTTTAGATAACAGGGTAGTCCCTATTCTGAATCTTTCACAGGTCCAGGATTGTTCTGAGGAGAAGTTCTGAGGATGTCACATTTATACTTACTGCTTCCCCTAGGTTTGGATCCAAATTGTCTAGGGTGACAAAGGAAAGGGCAGGCCTGATGTCAAGTTCCTCTGTGTGTGCTACATGCAGGGTCCTTTCAAGTTTAATCAGGTCAGGACACACCTTCTCCCCAGCCATCCTGTTAGGAAGACACACAGGCCCCTTTTAACCCCATGCACAACACACTACAGGAGAGCTATTAGCCCTGTCAATCTTAGGGTGGTCTTCCCCCAAACCTTTTGCTTTCACCCTCCGAGGCTCCTGACTTTGTTTTTGCTGGCCTTAGGACTTGTGCTCACTTGCTAAAACATAGTAAAGTTGGCTTACACCTGATTACCTTATTTATTTTACTTGTAAGTCCCTACTGAAGTGATATACTATATACCCAGGGCCTGTAAATTAAATGCTACTAGTGGGCCTGCAACACCTATTATGCCACTGTTGGACTTGGCCCTTTTCTGCAGGGTCCTCCCAGAACCTTTTGCCTTCCTCCTGTATTTTTTCTGACCTGTTGTTGGTGGTTTTATGACTCTGTGCACTTTATCACTGCTGATCAGTGCTAAAGTGCATGTACTCTCTATGGTAAACTTGGTAAGATTGGTCTTCACCTGTTTGGCATATTTAATTTACCTATCAGTCCCTTGTACAGTGGTTTCCCATATACCCAGGGCCAGTAAATTAAATGCTACTGGTGGGCTTGCAGTGCTGCTTGCGCCACCCACCAAGTAGCCTCTCAAACCTGTCTCAAGCCTCTGCTACTGCAGGGCCTGTGCGTACAGTTTACCGCCGCTGTGACGTGGCGCATAAAGTGGTTTCCTCGTCTGCGACTCCTCTTTTACTACATATCAGTCACCCCTCAGGGCAGGGTGCGGTGTAGGTAAAAGGTAGGACATGGACCCCATTTCTAACATTTCTAACAGCCACCCACTTGAGTAGCCCCTTACAACATGCCCCAGGTCTGCCATTGCAGCATGTATGCAGTTTTAAATTGGCATTTTGACTTGGCAATATGACGGTCTTGCCACGCCTAAAACTCAATTTTTACATATAAGTCACTCCTAAGGTAGGCCATAGACATACCATTGGGCAGGGTGCATTATAATTAAAAAGTTGGAGATGTACTATTAAGTTTTACATGTCCTGGTAGTGAAAAACTCAATTCCTTTTTACTGCTGTGTAGCCTACCTCTCCCATAGGGTAACATTGGGTTACCTTATTACATTTATTAAGTGCTTACTTTTGATTGGGAACAGGTAGGAAACTGATGTTGGGTGTGAGAGAAATTATAATCTAAAATCCTCTTTAATGGTAAAGGCAGATTTTAAGTCACAATTTTGAAAATGCTACTTTTAGAAAGTTGGCATTTTCATGCCCCAATTATTTGGCGCCTGCAATCTTTTCCTCGGCCACGTGGCTAGGTGTGGTTGGCAGTTGGCCATTGTATATTCCTCCCAGACAACCACACAATAGAGGGATTAGGTTGCCTAGATGGGCCTTCACTGCCAGGATGGGGGGCAGAGTTGGGCACAGCCCCACTTGGAAGTCAATAGGCTCTGCCCTACCTTCACACAAAGAACTTCACACTAACCCATTGTGCTTGGAGCCAGGGCAGGAAGGCAGACAATTCCAAGCACTTTTCAAAGGAATCTCTAGAAACGTGTCCTACTTCAAAGAAGGCACCAGGTATAGGACTCTCAGACCTAATCTGCAATATATTGCTGGACCTGTGGAAGACTCAGAAGAAGGATTTCTGCGTAGTTGCAAGAAATTTACTCTATTTTTCTATATCTTGGTATGGATTTTTTCTTGTGTTGTGTTCTCACTTTATTACTGTTTGTGTGCAGCATAAATACTTTACACATTGCCTCTAAGTTAAGCCTAACTGTTTTTGTGCCAAGCTATCAGAGGGTTAAGCACAGGTTAATTTAGTGACTTTAGTGGTTCACCCTGACGGGGGGTGTGGCAGTTGCCTGACAAGGGCTCACACCCTAATCGATCAACAAACCAATTTCTCACATTGGTGTTCAGTGGTGGGGTCCAGTACTTGTGTGTGTGCAGTACCATACAGTGATTTGTGTAACACAAGAACTCCATATAAATAATTTGACACCAGAGTTGATGTTTTGTTTTAATTCTCTAGTTTTAATTAGCTATTTTTCTCTTGTTTCTAAATTTAAGTGCCCTACCTCCCTTTTTCTACTGTGGAGATGGAGCTGTTGAACTTGTATGTCCTCACTAGAGCTGAGCTGCAGAGGCTGTGCCAGGAGAGGGGGCTGAATTCAGGCAAGAAGGCCACAAAGTTGGACCTCCAGTTAGCCCTCCGAGCCTATGAGGCGGTGAAAAGGATGCAGTCCACCCCAGAGGAGCAAGAGGAGGACAGTCCTGAGGAGGAGGGACTGGAATTGGATGAGGAAAGCCAAGCCATGGTTCCTGAGCTGCAGTAGGAGCTCAACTCATCCCCAAGGAGATGATCCCCATGAGTGGGCAAAAAGTAGTGTGTCCACCTGGGGTCTGCCCCTAGAAGAGCTGGAAGACAGGCATGTGAAGAGGGAGCTCAAACTACAGCTGTCAAAGATGGAATTGGAACCAGAGGAGAGAAGGGTTGAGAGAGAGAGAGAGAGTCCGATAGAAGAAAAGGGCTGAGACTGAGAAGGCCTCGTCTAAAAATAAATTACTGCTGCAGGACGAGAAAGCATGAAGGAGCTGGAGCTCAAAGCCAAGAAAACCTCAGAATCTAGCAGCAATGGTGGCAGCATACCTTCAGGTGTCCCCAGGAGAAGTGAGGGCCCACATACCACAAGACCTGGTGCCCAGTTATGTGGTGAGAATTAATATAGACAAGTAACTTTCTGCCTATGAGGTAGCCCTGAGGATGCATAGGGTCCCAGAGGAGTATTGGAGGGGGGAGGTAGCTCATGGAAACACATGCTAACAGTGGGGAGGGACTCTCTTAATACACTGGAGGTGGCTGACCAGATGAAGTACATCCCTATGAAGGCCATACTTGTCTCCAAATTTGGATAGACCCTTGAGAAGTAATGTCAGAGGTTCAGGGACAGTCACAAGCTCCCAAACCAGTCTTGCATGGGTTTCTTGGACTATCCTGACAAGGCACAGCATGGCTGGGTGAGGAGCAGCAAAGTTGATAATTATGTTCACGGTACAACACGATTTTGAGGTAGCTCAAGCTCAATACTTGTTTTACAGAACTGTGCCAACACCTAGTGAATACTGGGGAAAAACAGGGGAAAAGCTAAAGGCTTCCCTGAATTCCTTACCTGTCGTGGCACCCACTTTGAAAGGGTGGTCATTGACATTGTTGGAGCCTTGAACCCAAAATTTCCCTGGGCAGCAGGTTTGTCCTAGTTTTGGTGGACCATGCCATTAGGGTACCCAGAGGCAATACCTCTTAGGACTGTGAATGCATCTGAAGTGGCTTGGGCCCTGAGAGGGATTTTCACCTGAGTAGGATTCACCAAGGAAGTGGTGTCTGACATGGGCACCAACTTCATGTCTGCCTACATGTAGTCCATGTGGGAAGAGTTTGAGGTAACATACGTTCTCCACACACTATCTTCCTCAAACCGATGGGCTTGTTGACAGGTTCAACAAGACCCTAAAAGGCATGATTTTGGGCCTGCCTGAGCCTGTGAGGAGGAAGAGGGACATCCTCTTACCATGCCTGCCCTTTGTCTACAGGGAGGTACCACAGAAGGGAGTTGGGTTTAGCCCATTCGAGCTCCTCTGGTTAAGGATAGGTGGGAGAAAGCTCCCAAGAACCCCCAGGATGTGGTTAGTCACATGCTGGCTCTCAAGAACTAGATAAGCAAATTCTGGAAAAAGGCTTCTGAGAACTTGAAAGCCAGCTAGGAGGTCATGAAGCTCTGGTATCACCAGCAGGCCACTCTGGTAGAGTTTCAGCCTGGACAGAAAGTGTGGGTTATGTAGCCAGTGGAGCCCAGGGCCCTCGAAGACTGTTGGACAGGGCCCTATGAGGTGAAGGAGAGAAAGGGGAGGACCTCGAGACCCCCAGAAACCCCTTAAGAGTACTCCATATCAGTCGCCTCAAATCCCACTAGGAGAGGTCTGAGGTCACCATGCTGCTGGTGACAGATGATGCTGTGGAGGAGGAGAGTGAACCTCTCCTTGACCTCTTATCATCTAAAGAAAAGTATGGGTCACAGAAAGTTGTCATCCTCCCTCCTATCTGACCCCAGAACAGCAGAGGGATGGTCACCAGTTGCTGGGACAGTTTGCCTCACTATTTGACCTCACTCCCGGACTTACACACTTGTGTACTGATAATATAAATACTGGAGACAGCCTACCTGTCAAAAATAAAATCCACAGGCTTTCAGACAAAGTGAGTGCCAGCATTAAAGAGGAAGTCTCCAAAATGTTGAAATTCAGATTGACTGAGCACTCTAGTGGTCCCTGGTCCTGCCCAGTGGTGCTAGTCCCCAAAGCCATCTCACCAGGTGCCGCCCCAGAACTCAGGTTCTGTGTGAACTACAGGGGGCAAAACTCAGTTACCAAGACTGATGCACACCCCATTCCCAGAGCAGATGACCCCATAGGTTGGGGGATGCCAAGTTCCTAAGTACGTTTGACCTTACTTCAGGATAGTGGCAGATAGCCCTGAGGGGAAAAAAGAGAGGAAAGCATTCTCTACCCCAGAAGGCCACTTTCAGTTTAGGGTGATGCCCTTCTGATTGAAGAATGCCCCTGCCAGTTTGCAGAGGTTGGTGATCAAGGTCTTAGCCGGAATGGAGTTCTGCAGTGCTGCTTACTTAGATGTCATAGCTGTCTACAGCAGCAGCTGGGAAGACAGATTGTTTCACCTTCAGGATGTGCTTCAGGCCCTGCAACAGGCAGAACTGACTATCAAGGCCAGCAAGTGCTAGATAAGGCATGATTCTGTGGTGTACGAGGGACACCTCATGGGCCGGGGTAAGGTGCAGCCCCTTAAGGTTAAAATAGAGTCTGTACTGGCCTGGGAGCCCCTCAAATTCCAAACTAAAGTGAGGGCCTTCCTGGGCCTCACTGGATATTATAGGAGGTTTGTTACAGGATATGGCACCATTGTTGTCCCCTTAACTGAGCTGACTTCCAAGAAGGTGATCTGGACAGAGGCCTGTTAGAAAGCCTTTGACGCACTCAAACAGCATAAACACACAAGGGATCTAGCGGGAGAGTGCCTAGACTAAAAAAATGAACTGCTCCCTGTCTGTGGGAATCTCACAAAAAGTATGCCTGGTCAAACTAGACAAAGAAATAGACGGTGACTGTCCACGATCTTGTGGCAGTGTGGGTGTTGAACAGTGTGTTTCAACTGTTGTGCAGGAGAGAACCTCTTTCAGGACGAGAACCCTCACTTACCCAAAGGTGACATGCTTCATCAATGGGTTCCCCCCTCACACCAAGGCTGCAAGGTCATTGGTGTGGGCTACAACGCCTCAAGGAGTGAGAAGGAGCTGAGGTGTTTTAGGAAACTTGAGAGCAATAGTGGAGAGTGAGGTGCAGAGTGCAAAAGAAAAATAAAGAATAAAACTGTCTTCAGAAGGCCAACTGACCTTTATTTCATGGTTTCCTGTGACAGGGTTAAAAGAAGAGAGGACAAGGGGTTATCAGCAAATATACCCTTATGGTAGGTCAACATGTTTCTGCCCTAAGGTGACCCCAACAGGGTTTCTGGGGCATTTTTCAGGACCAAGTAAATAGTCACTCTGCAGAAAGTCAATAAAGAAAGACACTCTCATGTCAGTGCACGGACTTCCTGAGCTGTGCAACAGTGGTGTCACCTTATTGGCTGGTGAGTGGATTCTCTATGTCACCATAGCAAACTCGGGCCATCGCTGTATCTGACAGGCTACTAAATTGGTAGCCAGTAAATATATTTACATATCTTTCTTTATTGACTTTTCTGCAGAGTGACTATTTACTTGGTCCTGAAGAATGCCCCAGAACCCCTGTTGGGGGTCACCTAAGGGTCCATATTGTTCAAGAACTTAACAGCAAATTGGAGGAAGCTGACCTTTGTGTTGTGCCACATGTTGAGTGGGCTGATCGAAATGGTTCCAGTCGAGTCATTTTACTGCCAAATGAAACAGATGTTATTATTGTGCTACTTAGATTTGTTGCAATGTTTGTAAGTCAAGGATTGTCAGAGTTATGGATACGTTATGGATCAGGCGAGAAAAGACACTTAATCCTGTGTCATATTCTGTACAAGAAACTTGACACAGAGATGTCCAGTGTTCTTATCAAAGCACTTATTCTTAAGGGTGATGACAAATTGGAACCAAGTTTGGAGCTTTAACTGCTGAACCTGTGAAGTTTCTAAAAGGATTTGCTGAGACAGAAGAAGAATGTGACTTTAAAGACGTAGAAAAATACATTGTGCATGTATGGAAAACGAATTCTGATTGTCACACGTTGACGATCTTAGGCACAGTGAGTTCAAGAGATCAGTCCCGCTAAGTGACCTTCCATCGACGTCATATTCTCTACATGGACAGAATTAGAGCGTTCTACTTGATCAGATGTGCAAATGTTTTGGATCATGCATATGTAGAGAAAGAATTTGTTTGGTAAGACATGGTTGGGGTGCTAAAACCTACAAAATGTCTAAAGCCCCTACCCACAGAACTCACATGTACATGTACTTGCAAAACCTGTGATACAAAAAGATGTCCCTGTTGATATGCTCTTCTCAAATATTCAACATTCTGCAAATGTGCCACGAGCGATTGCCGAAACAATGAACTATAAAAATGTGTCTAAAACGGTAGTGAGAAACATTCTTTTTTTTCATATTCAGATCATAAACATTGTTTAGTGTATACATAAAAAGATTTTTTTTTAAATGTATTTGTTGCATTTCTGTGTCTCTTCTTCCTCTATTATAGCCGCCATTTTGGAAAATGACGGAAGGGTTACTCTGAGGAGTTATTTTCTATATCTATTAAACTACTTGACCCCCAAAACCTATGTTTTGACACCAAAATGAAGTACATAGGTCTCATGGTTCCTGAAATATTACTCTCAAAATCAAGGGGGGGAAAGGAAAATGTTTTTACGAGGTCCTAAACCCAAGCTCCTCCCTGGGGGTAGTTGAATGAGTATCAAGAAAGGGTTAGTTCCTCCTTTGCCAAAGGTGGCCACTGGGGGTTGACCCGATTGGCTAATAGTCCTGTCGCAGGAAGACCTGAAGGTCAGATCTTGGTGCCCTCACACACCCGTTGGGGTGTCATGCTTCATCATAGGGCGCTCCTCGTCAGGCCGGCGCTGCAATGCCTGACGGGCCTGGGGGCTCTTTGGCGGAGATCTTTTAGATCTGAGGGCACCGTATAGATGAGTGAAAGTGAAGGGGCTACCTAACCGTGTAGCTATGAAGTGAGTGAGTGATGGCTAAAATAGGCTCTGGTATCTAATGTTCTATGGAAAGAAAAGGAAGACTGTGTTAGAAGATAGTTAACAAGAAAGAAGAACTAGATAGAAAAAGGGTAGACGAAGAAGACAAAGTAGACAGAAATGTAAGTAAGAAAGCATATAGAGTGACACAGAAAGAAGAAGAGTTATTTTTGGTTGACAAGAGAAAAAATAAAAGGATGCTGAATACATGACAAAGGACCCCAACCTGTCCGTGTTTTCGTTTTGACCGTGGGGGTGCCGGCCGCCAGTGAGGGACTGTGAGCGCGAGTACGAGAGGAGGAGGACGCCGAGCTGCTGAGTTGCTGCCTCGAGGTCTCGCAGTCCCGCGGGCTTCCCTGGTTTCCGCAGCTCCTGCCATTTCTGCTTTTGCAGCGCTGTGCACCATCGGGGCGCTGAGTTGCCGAGTTGTGGCCCTTGCGTCCGCCACTGAACTTTTGGTGAGATTTGTCCTTATGCCCCTGCACGAGTCCACCAACGAGTTATCATCGGCCTGGTGCTAAGCACGGAAGAGCTCTGAGGCTGTGCCCACAGACGGGTCTGGACTGGGCTGAGTCGCGGAAGTCGAGGAACAAGTAAGACTCCGGCAAAAATACTTTCTGATTCTCTAACTGGGCCTAAGGTACGAACGAGGGCAGAAGGACAGGGCCTGAGTTCAACAGAGTGGGGGCGGTGGTTGCAGCAGAAGCGGCCCGGAAGGTCGGGTTCGGCTTGCGGCGCTCCCTAGTGCTCCCGCCCGGCCCGGGTTCTCTACCTACTTTAGATTAAAATTTATAGACCAGAGAGGAGCATTGTTACTGTAAGCCTGACCCCTGCAGTCTGTGAAAGAGACCCAGCTAATTAGCCAGGCAACAGCTACAGGATGGGGAAGGACTCTCTCAATATCTACACTTAAATTTCAACGAGTGCTTCAAAACAGCTATTGCGGATACTTTGCAGTCATTGTTTCGTCGTTGGATGTCAGGAACAACAGGAGACGCCAACATAGTGAAAAAAAAAAAACTCAGTGCAAAAGTCTGAGCGGATGCTTAAAAAATTTCTAGTCTCTCCTAATCTCTGGTTATTCCTGGTTACAAAATAAGGGAGGGAGGGGCAGGAAGTAATTGGCAACCGATAATACAAACTAACTCAAACAACAGCAAGTAAAAGTTTTCAAGACGAACATTAGACCACTGCGAAATACCGCGAAAACGTGCAACTCAAATGGCATTTAAAAAATTAAGATCACGAACAATCTTTATGAAAAGATTCGGAACACAACAAGCAATGCACAAGAGCGCTAGTAATTCGGTTCAGGTAGGGAACCTTGCAGGGAATACTAAAATAACAAATTATTTCCTAAAACTAAGTACAACGGAACACATGAATACACTAACCGATCAGGAAAACGCGATGATTACGGGAGAAGGAAAAAAAAGTAACGGACTCAACTAAATCAATACAAAGTCAAAAAGATCAGTTGGGAGAATCAATCAGTGATTCTATAATATTAGAACCAGTAAAAACGGACGTTCAGTATGGGCGCATTAACTCATCCCCAGGCCTAGGTGACCAGAAGATACAGCAAATCTCTAAATCGGATTTCACCCTACCAGACATAACCATTAACGACACTGTCTGTTGCCAGGGGGGTCCAAAGGTACCAAAGGAGTCGCCGATAATTTATAACAGCACCCCTCAAAAAACATCTGACCTACAAGGGACTCTTTCTCAATCACCGGACTTTTTATCAATGAAGATTATGGAATCTTCAAATGGACATATTCTAGTGTCTAACTCTCTATTTAAATTACAAAGAATTTTGGAATCAGTTCTTTCCGACCTCGGGAACATATTGGAAAACTCTGACCAGATGCTGGACACACAATTAGGAATGCTACAATAGCTAGTAGAGACTAAGAAAGGAAACAACAACTAAAATTACAATCAGGGGTAATAAACGGTGAAGAAACTATTGCGGAAAACCCTCTTAAAGTGAAAGTTGCTACATTAACAGGGGACTCTCCGCTGCTGAAGAAAGAAATGGCGACTCAAACGGGTCGGTTCAATCAAAATGAAAAAAAGAAACAGGCTGAGAATAATCAAATCTACTCCCTTCGAAAACTATTTGAGGATACTAACAACGATAAAGTTCAACATAAGGCCATCGCATATTACCCAATTTTCAATCAGCATAAACTTAATGGACTACTACCACCACACAAGTCTCCCTTGATTGCCCAAAAAGAAAGGAAAATCTCCGAAACTTTAGTTTCAGTCTCCCATGGCTCATCGTCACCCAAAAAAGAGAGGAGAGTTAATAAGAATAAAGGGAAAAGGCTCAAGAAAAGGGTAATAAGAAGATTTGCGAAACAGAAGCCCCGGAAGGTAAAGTTGCCGAACTTAGTATCTCCAGAATTTAAAAGTCCAGAAAAAAGAAAACTACAAAAAATACATCAAACCTGACAGACAAGGGGCAGACTTTTTCAAATAATAAACAAACAGTGAATTTCAATCAACTTAATCCTCTGGCCCCAAGTTTTGCAACTGTAGAGAACGGTAATGTTTCACCTATAACAACGGACATCCAATTGAGAGAGCAGTCCGCGGGGGTGCCAACTCTGCGGGCGCAGAAGTCTCAATCATGTTTCCTAGAATTCACTGACTTATTCCCCTCGGGCAACGTTCCGCTTAACCGAGAAAGAATAACAAATCTTCTACGTAAGATCCACACACTTCAGACAATAACAAGTTCAGAAATAAAACTTTTAGTTTTCCCGGAAAGGTCAAAATCCACGGTGGCTATCGTGGAATTTTGGTCTCATGTGATACCTGGAATAATATTAAAAGAATGTGAGAGTCTGCATAAAAACGGATTCGACGTTGTAGTCGCACATAGCAACGCAAGTCAAAGATTAGACAAACCCGAGGAAAATATCAAAACGAAAAACAGCATCTCTTACAATTACATAGTGGTATTAATAACGTTCCCAACATCTCCAACGAAAATTTAACCATCTTAATCACGAATGGAGAGAGAAGAATCTGGAACAAAAATATTCCCAAGAAGGAAATTACAACTAAAGATAATCATTGGGCATGGATCGCGGAGAACTTAAACAGCAATAAACAAAATAGGGAAAACAAACTCCCTTTTTAGGTTGAGCCTCGAGTAGCGCGCAAGCGCTGCTCTGGCAAGACTTTATGTTAGGGGGTTTGAAAAGCTGACCACACGCTCGTGCGTCATGGCCTTTTCCGTGTGGTTACGCGCAAGCAAAAGGCCATGGTGCACGAGCGTGTGGTCACGCCTGCTGCTCGCAAGCGCGCGCACCACTCGCATGCTTGTTTTGTTTAACTCTCGCGGCCGCGTCACTTTTTTTTTTTTGTTTCACTTTCTCATATCGCGGCACCCGCGCTTACTTTTAAAATTAAAAGTAAAGCGCGGGTGACGCGATTGTAGCAAAAGTAAAGAAAGATGTTTCAGCGCGCGCACCACTCACGTGCTTGTTTTTAAACGTTCCTTGTTTTTTAATGGAGGGACTGATACCTGCAATTTGCTGCTGGGTTGCCCCTTTGAACAAAAAATGTGATCTGCTCACTTTTATGTATTTATTTACTGTGCTTCCCTGCAATTTCTATGTTTTTACTTACCATTAGAATATGGGCATCCACCATATTGGAACAGTGAATAAAAGCGAAATCTAACATGAACAGCAGGCCATGACTCACATATGCGCCTGTGTAATGACCAATGCATATATATGCATCATCACACATTTTTGTTCTAGTTCTGTTCGCCATCAGCAGTAACTTTTTTTTTGGTCGATGCTTAACTGCTTCAGCAAAAAAAAAAATGGTTAAGCCAATACGTCTGCAGAGGCCAAACCTTTTGGCTTTGCAAATGCTTCTTTGTAAGTAGAGTACACCTCGGTGGCATGCTTGCAGAAACCTTTTGACATGGAAGTACTGACCTCCATGATATTTCTATGGTTTTAAAGATGCAGCAGACACGCCAATGCTGTAACATTTTATTTGCTGTGTGAGAGGAGGTGAGTCCTCGGGGGAGAGGGACCTGGAGATGGGGGTGCTGTCATTCAGGCGTCACAGCCTGGTGTAGTTTATTGGGACACTAATGGGGGGGAGCTTCAAGATGGGGCAGGGCTAAGCCAGCACAGCTGGCGGGGTGGGACCTGAAGAGTGGTAGCCATTTCTCAACACACACAGTGCATCTGAACTCACAATCCTGTGTGCCCCAGGAGGGTTCAAAATCTGTAATGGATTTAATGATTTAGAGCCACCACATACAGCTGGAAACCCAGCCTGTGAAGGGGTGTCCAGTTCACCTGTTGGTCACCACGTGATATCGGCTGTTTACAGGGTATCCCCGTGTGACATACAGATGCACTGTGTGAGTTTTGGTACGTTTGGTGCAGCATCTTAATACTGTGCTCCTTCTAACTCCATTTTTGAACATCTCTTTCGTTTTCCCTTCCCTCTGTGGTTAGTTGTGGCTACATCCATGCATTTTACCATGTATTTAATTTATAATACAAAAATGCAAAAGTAAAAAAAAAGCATTGTGTAGGAGGTACAGACCTTTCATAGGGATTTGTCAACGCCATAGTAAAACAATTGTAGGTGTTGGAGGTCAGCATTGTCGTGGTGCGCTCGAAGGCACTTCACAAAGTAAACACGGCTAGACAAAGGCCACAGCTGGTTTGCGCCTGCTGGGGGAGGTGGCACGAGAGAGGAGGCTGCTTGTTATCTTAACTTTCCAGCGGCAGGACCACCCTTTCCCCTATCTGTCAGCACATTTCTCGCCCTTCGGAGCAGCCCCGCCATCTGTCTCCTGCCACCCTCCATCCCACCAGCACGGATGCGTCCTCTCTCTCGGCTGCTTCCTCGTGTGAGGGCGAGATTTCCGCGTCGTTACTCGAGTGGTGCGATATACGGCCATGGGGCGCTTTTATATGTTGCAAGAGTTTCACGCGCCCTGCAGATGAAACATTTGAGCTTCTGAACTAAGCACATCCCCGCCTTTTACTGTTTTAGAACATCCATCCCTCATGTATCAACATGTTTGAACTAATATCGGCCTGGCATGGATGCCGAATTGTAAATTCACCAAAATGCCAGAGTTAACGAAGTGACATTGCGCGCCCAGTTGACACCCAATGGCCTGAGAGGGCAGAGCCCTTGTCATGCCCTTGCAAGCCTCATCTTTGATGGGGAGAGAAAGGAAAGCAAACTAAAGTCCCGTTTCCTTCCTTATAGTGCAGACTTGGAAATCAGTGATACAAGAAAGAGGACAAGGCAGGATTGCTCCAATGAGCGACGCCCTTGCAGCGGGCCATTGATAATCCTAAAGCCAGTTTATTGTTTTGTTAATTAGCACTCGTGCAGTACACAGTCTCAATGAGTATGGTATCGCAGCGCCTTTAGTTTGTCACAGGTGTGACTTTACAAACTGTATCCCTGCAACCCGGAGTCTGATGCCGTCTGTGTGATCAGTATGGTGAGTATGTCATTTGCATTATAGGTATAAAATTGCATTTACATAGGTACTGAATAAAGTGGCATTTTCAGTGGAGTTCCTCTCTTCATATATGCAGAGAAGTGCAGCGCAGCACGCCACACCTGATTCGAAGGGCACATGTGTCTGGGACACTTTGTGTAGAGATCATCATATGGGCCTGCTGTCCACAGAATTCCTGCAGACATTGCAAGTGTCACTCATCACGAGTGATGGTTACTCATGGCACAGTATTGATCTTGAACAGTGTCCATATCGAACCTCACTCCTGGAAAGCACCCTTTATTTGTGAACGTAGCTTGGAAACCTGTGGTCTAAAACCATCAGCTATTATTCCACCAGCACGTGCAGTCTTGGGAACACACACAGCTTGTGTTTGGAAGCAGGGTGCTATAGGAGGAGGAGAGTGGTCTAGACAGAGGCAGCAGTGAAACCAAGAGCCCGCAAGCGAGGTGGGATAGACAGCAAGCAGCATGTTTGAATGAGGCTGGGATGTTTTCCGGTTGGGTCACAAACACCCTCCCTCTCAAACAAGTTAACAATGACAACCAGATTGATGGACTCCATGGAGGTTATCACGGGTCATTTACAATTAAAGAACATTTCAAGAAAACAACTAACATATTGGTCAATGTATTTCTAATTTCTTTTGCACACAAGCCATAACTCTACAGAATTTACAGGAGCAGAATATTAGGGGGAGTTATGCGAACTAAGGTTGAAAACTGTAATTCCATTCTGTCCCTTCCCACACACTGGCAAAAGCACCTGCATGTCAACTGATGGGGGACGCACCCAGGCCACCGCCCAGAAGTGGGTTTGTGTGCCAGTCGCACCTCCACGCCCCACGGAGCAATGGTGGGGTTCTCCCTGCAGTGAAGTCAGAAGCTAAAGCCCCGTGCCCTACAAAATGTCTTTATCCTTTGATCCCCCATCCCTGATGAAGTATACATTCCGAATACAAGCATTGGCATAGCCAATAGGTCTCGCCTTTGGGACCTTATAAGTGTTTAGCCAAGCAACAGTTAATGTTGTTGCACCAAGGATATTGTGCTGCATAACTAAATACTTATAAGGTCCCAAAAGCGAGACCTATTGGCTATGCCAATGCTTGTTAACAGTGGTTTGACCATCTCTTCTTGGAATATAGCAGGGAAAAATCAGGAGAAACTAACATTGATCTTGGAAGACAGACCTGGGATTGTGGCTTTACAAGAAACCTGGTCAATAACAAACTTTGAGCAAAATGACTATTTTGTCTATGACATCCCAGCAGAACCTGTCGGTCGGGGCATGCGAAAGGAGGAATAGCAATTCTTCTAAACGAAGATTTCTTCTGGGACCAGGAAATTATCCCTATGCGTCCAATGAATACACAATGCATAAAGGTCATGTGCTGGAATGACCTTATGGATACCGCAAAAGATTTACTTTTATTCAACGTCTATATTTCACCTGGCCCCAAAATGGACGCACTAGCGATCGCAATATTAGAGGAAATAGAAAAAGTTGTGGAAGTCCAAGGATTCCCCTCAGTCTTCCTAACAGGAGACATCAACGGGAAAATTTCCAACGAGCTTTTAGAAAAATGGGAATACAGCGATCAAGAGGAAGCCCTGGCAATCCCAACTCCAGTATTTCCCGCAGGAATCAAAGCTGATAAAAGAGGGAAAATCCTACTATCTTCACTTCCAGTATTAAACGGAGTTATTTTAAATGGATGCATAGAAGGAGACATTCCGGCTTCTTGCACAAGAAAAAGTAACTCCATTTCATCAATATTAGACTACATGATTTGCAGTCAAGACCTCTTCAGGAGAGTATCTCATTTAAGCATCAAATTTACACAGGGAAGCGACTACGCAATATTACATCTAACAACAGGTCTAATAGTGCAACCTATAGCTCCAGGATACATTATGCATTTACACAGTACTGTACTGGTGAACCAGGCCCAAGGGAGGTTGATATGGTCCTCAAGAACATTTAATAAATTAATCTCCGTAATAGATATGGCACAACTATTACAGGTTACCCATTCTACAGATCCAATAACAAATTTAGAAGTAGTTTTAAATAAAATGGTGCAATCCCTACAGGTTAACCTAAAACAAAGATGTCTATTACCAGGAAAACACAAGAGAAGGTACACGGATATAAGAGCAATCGAATTAAATAAATTAATACGGGCACAATTTCTCCAATTCTCGGGATTAAGACAACACAAAATCAATATTTTAAAAAATCGTCGTAGGAGGGAAAAAGCAAAAAGTCGTAAAGTAAAGCAGGACCAAAATTGGGTGGACATTCAGATTGCAGAAAAACAAATAAATAAACGTAATTACTGGAGGCTAATCGCCAAAGAAACAGGCACGAAAAAATCTTTACAAGCCTCACCAGTTCCCCCAAGCGAATGGGAAACATACCTAAGTAACCTGTACAAACTAAATGAGAGGAAAGAAAGTGCGACCCCAGTTTTAAGCAAAAGAGGAGGTAAAATTTTAGACATTGGTGCTCCATCTCCTCTGCTAATCGAACACTATATAAAAACAGCAAGAACGTCCGCAGCAATGGGTCCGGACCAGATCCCAATTAAGGTTTTGCAAAGTAACCCAAAAGAGTGGAGCAAGTTTTTAGCCCCCTTTTTTTCCCACTGTTTTGCAACGGGCGAAATTCCAAAATCTTGGAAGGGGAGCATAGTGATTCCAATACATAAGAAGAGCTCCCGGCTGCTCCCAAATAATTATCGGCAGATCGCCCTGCTGGATGCAACAGGTAAAATATTTGCGGCAAGTGTTCTCGAACACCTTAAAGAGTGGGCTTATTCAACGGAATCGATTCCTCTAAATCAAGCAGGGTTCCGACCAAAACACTCTGTAATCGACAATATTTCAGTGCTGCAAACAATAATAGACAAATACGTGGTCTTAAAATCACAGGTTGTTTATGCAGTCTTTGTCGATTTTACGACAGCATTCGACAGAGTGGATAGACCTACACTCTGGAGAAAGCTTAGAAAATTGGGAATCCCGGATAATCTTCTGCATATAATTACATCACTGTACTCGGAAACATGGTGCAAAGTTCAAATGGGGAAAGAGAAGGGACTCACTAGCCCAATTGATACACCAAATGGTCTCAGGCAAGGGTGTCTCTTAGCTCCTATCTTGTTTTCTTTATACCTCAGTGATCTGCCAGAATGTTTTAATCAGGTTATCAATTTTCCACCAAAAATCTCGTCATACAAAATTCATATTTTGATGTATGCCGATGACGTAGTCATCTTAGACCTTACTCCATTTGGTCTTCAAAGGAACGTTCAAGCACTTACTAAATATACAGAAGAAAACTTCTTAGTGCCAAACATAACTAAAACGAAAATCGTTCCATTTACAGGAAGGAAACGTTACACAAAATACAACTGGATATTAGGGGGAAAATCGTTGGAAGTTGTTAAAGAATATACGTATTTAGTGCGAATTTTTACTCAATCTCTACAAAATCATCCTCACTTACAGCATTTGGGACGCAAAGCAGACGTTCACTGTGGGGCACTCCAACGACTATATTCCTCCACAGGGCACAGGCACTTTTCTTCTCTTCTTCAAGTTTTTAGTTCCAAGATTCCACCAATTCTATTGTATGCACTTGAATATATCCCAATACGACAATGGCATCTAATACAACTAAAAGAAGGGAAAATATTGCGGAAACTGACTAAAATGCATCAAGCAGTTCCGGTTCAAGCTCTCCGACTTGAGCTTTCCTTGGTCAGTTCATATGCCAGAGGCATCACCAACATCATAAGGTGGGCATATAATACTTCGGCTCGGGATTCTCCCTTTTAAAGCATTTACTGCCAATTGGTCCCTGACTGAAAATGCCAGCAGCACATGTGATCTCTGCAATGGTGGGGTGCAAGATCTGAAACACGTTTTATTTGTTTGCCCTAACTTGACAATTGTGGACGCTAGAAAACGATTCATAAAACCAATCCAAACAAAATGTAAAACTAATTCTGTCCAGAATTTGATCTTGCTTCTTAAATCACCGCCTAATGACTTTGTGTGTTATAACATGTTTACATTTTTTAAATCCTTTTTAGGTCGAGCCTAGCGCAGCGCGCATGCGCTGCCCTGGCGAGACTTTATGTAGGGGCTCCAAAAAGCTGTTCGAAAAACGCTTGTGCGCCATGGCCTATTCCGTGCGGTTACGCGCACGGGCGCCATCTGTTTCCAATTATCGTGCCCAGACGCGGGCGCGATAATTGGAAACACATGGCCTGCTGCTCGCAAGCGCGCGCACCGCTCGCGGGCTTGTTTTTTTTATATTTTTCCACTTTTATTTTATCTTGCATTAGCTTTTTTAGTTTGTGTATGGATTTTATTGTGAATGGGTGAGTGACTTGCTTGTGAGATATAAAACTATTACAAAAACAGGATTATATAACCTTGAATACGTTTCTTATATCAGAAACAAAACTTGTTGGATGAGTTGTGGCTATTTCTCTCTTGAGAAAGTGAAAATACAAGATTGGCGTTTGATACGAGCTATGTGTGGACTATAAACTTTGGGACTAAGAACAGCTACATAGGAGTTTTACATATACACGAATAATGGCTTATTGAATGCACCCCCAATATTGTTAAAGTTGGATAAATGGATGTCTGGGATCCAGGATGAGTGGCAAAGAGCATGTATGGTTAGGCATTAAGTGCTTAAACTCACCATTAACTGAAGGACTGTATAGACAACGCCCTGGGTGAAACTACATTTTACACCCTTTCTGCTTGTCGTCCATCTCTCGTCGCCCCTCCCATCGATGATCTTGGGCTCACGGGTCAGGCCCTGCCTGGTTACCTTCGAGCAGTGACCGGCCTGCGAACACACACTCCCCCCTCGTCTCCACACCCGAATCACCTATCCCATTGCTAACTGAAGGTGAGAGCTCAAGGGAGGGGTAGGAAGGAGTCGGAGAAAGGGAAACAGACAGAGGCTAAGAAAGTAAACAATTCGATTTTATGGACATTCTGGAGCCAGGCAAAAGCACTATATATTCACAGCAGCTGAAGCGGTCGGCTCCATGTGGGCGCCCTTCTAAATCCCTTCTAAATCGAGGCGCCCTGGGCCTGGGCCCAGCTCACCCATGCCAAAAGCCGGCTCTAGCCCGATCTATTGGCTTTGCCAATGCGTGTTTGTATTTGTGCACACAAGTATTTCGGAAGACTATTGCTAAGCACAGACCTCAGTGCAGGAGGGCATAGAACAGAGAAGCAGAAGGTTCGTTCACTGCATCAAACGGGAAACACTTTGTTCTAAAAATAGAATTTGAATAATTGCTCTTCATTTGTTGTCAGAATCAAGCTTGGTTGATTAAAGCTTTTGTCATTGGGTGAAACCACGAGCCCTGGCAGCAAGATCGAGTTCCCTCAGCTCCGCGCTTACCTATTCTTCTTGGTTAAATTGTGATACTGGAACTCCGAGAAAGCCTCACAGAGTCTCTAATCTGTTAATCCTCCCAAAATAGAGAGATGAAAGATGAATGGCGGTACCGTTAGGTGCCAGAGAGTTGGAATGGTAGCTCAAGAGAGGTAGCTGGAAAGTTAGAAAATACAGAGAAAGAGAACAAGAAAAACAAGGGACTCCTGGCAATGAGAAAGAGAGGTATGCAGACAGATGCACATGCAACTAGACTCAGACACGTACATGTGGTAGTAAGAAAATCAGAGGCATGCAGAGGAAGAAGCGAGGGAGAGAGAAGAAACATACACAGAGACAGAAACAGACACCGCCAGACCTACAGAAATATATACAGACAGGTAGGGACAGCAAAACAGAAGCAGGCAAAGGTAGACGGGTATGCATATACAGACATACAGAGAGCAGGGCCCCTGGAATTATGCTGCAGGAGAGGGCCAAATTATGTGCCAGGGTTGAGTAAATTATGTGGCAAGAAAAGGCGAATTATGCGCATAATGCGGCATATTTTGTAATAGTATTACTTCATTATTTCGTCATTTTTAATCTTAGTAACACTGTCTGGGCAATGGTTGCACCTCATTAGTACCATTTTAATACCCAAATATAGCAGTAAGCAATAACAAGCATTGGCATAGCCAATAGGTCTCGCCTTTGGGACCTTATAAGTGTTTAGCCATGCAACAGTTGAAGTTGTTGCACCAAGGATATTGTGCTGCATAACTAAATACTTATAAGGTCCCAAAGGCGAGACCTATTTGCTATGCCAATGCTTGTTAAACTTGTATTAGAACGATCAACTAGTATATAAGTAACTTTTAATGACAATTGCATTTTCTAATTTTTTCATATATTTGTTGTTCTCAGTAGAGAACTAAATCAAATAAAACTTGATTGATTGATTGACCCCAACCATGACGGAGAGGACATGGGGCCAGATGTACAACAGTTTTTTGCAGTCATAAACGGGAAATCGGCCAGTTTGCAACCGCAAAATAGGTCTGGCCCATGTACAAACCCTATTTTGCGAGTCGGTAACCTATTACCGACTCGCAAAATAGGGTTTGCGACTCGTTATTAGGAAGGGGCGTGCCAAGGGCATCCCTTCCTAATAGCGAGTCCCAATGGTATGTACCATTGTTTTGCGACCACAACTGCGGTCGCAGAACACTCGCAGTTTACCACCTACTTCAAGTGGGGATAAGCCAAGGGACCCCTTCCCCTTTGTGACTGGCATTCACAATATTTTTTGAGAGCAGGCAGTGGGCCCCATGGACCACTGCTTGCTCTTAAAAAATTAGTAATGTTTTTTTTTTCTTTTTTTAAATGCATCCCATTATCCTTTAAGGAAAACGGACTGCATTTTAAAAAAAAAACTGCTTTATTTAAAAAGCAGTCACAGACATGGTGGTCTGCTGACCCCAGCAGGCCACCATCCCTGGAAGTGCTAGCCATTCCTAATGGGGTCGCAAATTGCACCTGCCACATGAATATTAATGAGGAAGGCAATTTGCGACCCCATTAGGAATCGCAAACAGTGTCTGAGACACTGTTGTACATTCCTATTTGTGAGTCGCAAATTGCGAGTTGCAAAACGACGCAATTTGCGACTCACAAATTGGTAGGGTCGTACATCTGGCCCTAAGTCGATGCTAAAAAGGAGCATGAAAGGTGCTCCACCTGGGATTTTCAGATTGGACTCGCCGAAACTAAGAATTGACCTCCCCATCTAGATCTTTTAATCAATGGGGTCTTGGCCAGAAAGGCATTAGAGAAACGCAGAGTACATCCCAGAAGATATGGGGAGAGCAGCGATCAAGAGATCAGTGGCCCTCTTTCCCAGAGGGCCCTGTGGGCAATGCAGAGAGATTTAAATTTGATCCTCTCTGCTCCTGACGGGCAGAATGGTGTCTAGGGACATTGTGCAAAATGTGGGCAGCTGAGTTCTGCAACTTCTGTAATTTATGTAATGTCTTTATAGGGGCTCCCATGTAGAGGGAGTTTCCATAGTCCAGATGAACAAGTATAAGGGCCTGGACTACAAGTCTCTTGGAGAGAGGGGGGAGCAGATAAAGAATTTTTCTAAGCATCCTGATAATGCCAAAACATGTTGCTGCAAACTTTGTTGCTGTGAGACCCCACTGAGGGAGTCATCCAACCAAACTCCCAGGCTTTTTATGGCAGTTTGTGGCGCGGGGAGCCTGAAGCAGTTCAGCCAGTCTAGATCCATTGAAGGATTGGGGTTGTCAAACACAAACTGTTCATTCAGATAGCAACTTTCTCTACGCAAGGTCCCAATGAGGCCAAAAGGGGAGAGGACCAATTGCATATTGTCCGCACAGGAAACTATTGATATCCCAAATGAATGGACGATATCAGCTAATGGCCTCATATATAAATTAAACAGCATAGGACTAAGGGTGGATCCCTGTGGTACGACGCATTGAAAGGGGAGAATGTCTGATGTGCAGCCAGCGTCAAAGATTTGAAATAATCTATCCTCGATAAAGGATTTGAGCCAAGTTAGAGCAGATCCAGTAATATCAACATTACTGTCATTAATGTCATGATTAATGTCATGATTAACCGTATCAAATGCTGCACTAAGATCGAGGAGGATAACAGCTGCCATGCCTCCTTGATCAAGTAGCTCTTTAGCTTCTGTCACCACTGCTAAGAGGGCGGTTACCATACCATGGAGAGGACAGAATCCTGTTTGGGTGGGATGAAATATCCCATGCCTTTCTAGGAAATTGGTCAGAGAAGTATTGACGTGCTTCTCCAAAAACTTGCTCGTACCCCGGAGAAGGAAAAAGGGCCTATATTTTCCTAGATCATGGGGATCAACATTGGTTTTTTTTAACAGGGGTTTCACCATCGCATTTCCATTGTGGTGGGACTGTTCGAGTGCTTCGACTAAAGGTTCAGTAATTCTGTCAAACTTTGAAGAATCTGATCAACAACTTTCCTTAAAACCCAGGAGGGGCCAGGTCCGCAGGAGAGCCCGTTTTGACTTTGGATAAAATGTTCAGGAGATTGTCTGGGCTTAGAGTGGGAAACGTACTGAAAGTATGAGTCTGGCCTCCCATAATTTGGACTTTCTTAGGCGGTTGGAACGCCTTATATATATCCTGAATTTTCTTCAGAAAGAATGAAGCAAGATTATTGCAGCGGGTCAGGGTGTGTTTAGAGGGGAGAGTCTTTGAAGGGTGCTCTAAGAGAGTTTTTACTGTGATTTAAAACATTTCCCGGATGGAATTGGAGGCCAGATTAATTCTTTCCTCACAGTAAACTGTCTGAGCTTTTTGATTTCAGATTGATATAACCTGATCTTTTCCCGGTATATCCGTTTACTGTTCACGCTATCATTTTTCCTCATGACCCTTTCTGTTTTTTCGTATGCCAGGGTGTAAACTTGTCTTTGGCCTTTTTGGTACACATTTTACTGGGAATGACCTGGTAGAGAGAGGATGTAATCCCATTGGGTGACCTCTTCATTAGCTGTAAGAAGGTCTGCGCTCAGGCTAGGTCTGGTGTCACTAAGTGTCTGTTTCCAAACTTCTAGGGGTAGTTTAGACCAGAGGCGATCTTTATAGATGATTGGTTCAGGACGTGGGGATAGATGAGTTTGTCCCAACATAAAAGGGATCATAAAATGGTCTTACCAAATAGGAATAGGGTTGCTAACTTTGAGCAGGTTGTCGTTTGAGAAAATGGGATCTATTAGATGCCTCTTCTCGTGAGTGCGGCCATTCATCTTTTGAAAAAATTGTAAAGCTAGAAGGTCTTGGAGTAGATCAGATGCTTGTGCCCCAACCGGCTCTTCCAGGTGAATTCTAAAATCTCCTAGAATGGAGAAGTTCATTTTAATGCTGATCAAAGATGCCACTACTTCAGGAAGAGTTTGGATGAAATTGCTACTCGGTCCAGGAGGAAGGTATAGTAGAATCCCGAGAAGGTGTTGGTAGCGGAGAAAGAGATCGAGAAGGATGCACTTTCACAGTCAGTGCGATTGTGCAGATGGAGAGTCTGCTCTTCTACTCTGTGTGACATTATGCAGGTCTGCTTTTTAGGTATCGCCTAAGTGAGCAAGAGCATGCGCTCTCGCTTGCGAAACTCGTGTTCTATAATGGACTTAAAACCAACCCATTGCTTACTCGTTTGCAGTGTTGTCACTCTTCTTTGCTGCCTTCTAATTGGGCAACGCTTGCCATGCGTCACCTTCTTATCTTTAGGTTGCGCAAGGACCAAGCATAGTGTAATTACCGTAATTAGTGTCCCTCCGTGGCCATCCACCTCTTGCGCTGTAATTCAGGTACTATTCCTTATTTAAAAAACACTATGACCTGGTCAACACCAGCCGTATCATAGCGCTTTTTTTTTTTTACCTTCCCCAACCCAACCTTCTTCTCTCCCCATCCATCCCATCCTGTTTCTTCTCCCACCCTAAACACACCCACCCGTCCCTGTTTCTTTTCCCACCCACCCGCCGGCCGGTCACTGTTTCTCCTCCCCCCTCCTCTCCCTGTTTCTTCTCATACCACTCTCCCTCCCATCTGTTTTTCTTCTCTTCCTCCTACTGACAGAAGTAAAACAAAAATATGAAGCGTCAATGCTTGTTTGTTTGTATGTGCAAAAGCAACGCTGGGGCGTTTCTACACTTCCTCCTCACCACTTCCTCAGCTTGGGTACCAAAGTTCTTTTTTCAGAGAAGTGACTGGGACCCATTAGAAGTACTTAAAGTGGGGAAACTTGTGAATCCAAATGACAAACGATTGTTTACAAATGAGGCGGAAATGCAGTCTGAGTAGGTGTCAACCTCCATGCCATGTAGGGTCCACTTTCCACATCTCTGCCTTAAACTGGAGATGTTCTCTCACAGTCAAAACGTTTTCTCAACTTCTCTGTGTGATGATTTGATGTGTTTGTCCGACTTTCAGGCGATCCACAAACGTCCCTGAGAGTGTGCGTTGAAATACATGTACGTTTTAATTTTCCATGCGCACTCCTGCTGCCTTACATTTAGTTTTGTGGATAACACGTTTTGTTCCGTTTTGTGACCCGGGGCAGTAACTTGTTACTTGCCGTACAAGGCGTCAGCTGACACACCTCTCGGTGGATTGTGAGTGATGTGCTAGACTGCAGGCCTCTGCCTAGGGCACTGTGTGGCACTGACTTATGTAAATTTCGCCAGAGGGACTTGTGCAGATGCAAATGTATTTTTCAAAGGATCACCACATATTTGAATAAAATAACTCCACAGTCATCCTTCTTGGAGCTTTTTCACTATAGTCTGCGATCAGTGTGGTGTTGCCGGTGCACAGGGCACGAGTGACAGTGCCAGCAGTTTGTCCATAACCATTCAGACTTGGAATGCTGTCCAGGGAGGGCTAACGAAGTGACCTGCTAGCTTGTGTTTGTCAAGCCGAGTGCAAGAGCACGAGGATGAAATGTTTGTTCATAAAATACATGCTATTTACTAACAGATAATTGTAATTGAAGATTGCTTACTTATTCCATGCTATTATTTCCTTGCTTCCATCTATAAACACCTGTTCACCCAGATATCCACCACCAATAATCTGTCGATCCACCCTGTTTTGTGTCAGTCAAATGTAATTGGCCTTCCCAAGTACAAGAATAGGGAAAGAAAAGAGTACACCCGCCCTGCAAGGAGTCCCATGGTTATGATGGAAGGCTAAACCCTGGTTATGATAGATGGCTAAACCCTGGTTATGATAGAAGGCTAAACCCTGGTTATGATAGATGGCTAAACCCTGGTTATGATAGATGGCTAAACCCTGGTTATGATAGAAGGCTAAACCCTGGTTATGATAGAAGGCTAAACCCTGGTTATGATAGAAGGCTAAACCCTACTACTAGTCCTCTCTTGTAAACAGCTCCCTCTTCTCCTCTTCCTTTAGTAGTTTTCAGGTCTGGTAAGGTTGGCAGATCTCAATAAGCTCTGGTCATTTATGGCGCCTCACCTGGACACACCAAACACCATATTCATGCGGGTGAAAAGTAAATGGAAGGCTGTTTTATCAGGGTGGTTGTCAGAAAAAAGAAGATGAACTAAGGAGGAGATGGGATCAAGTGTTTGCGAACTAAGTGGAAAAGAGGTAAATACTGTGCCCAGCACTCAAGAAGATGGAGTCATCAGAGAGTCTGTGGGTGAGAGTGTTGAGTCTGGCAGTTATTATGTAGGCATTGGTTTCTATGCTGCATGACTCAGTCATCATAGTTCCCATATTCTTAACTGGACTCATGAATGACAGTTTTGTTAAGTGTGATCACAGGGGATTTACTTGGTCTAGCAGTGGATTTGCATTTGCTACAGTGTGGGACAAACACGTGGTCTCCTTTTAAGGAAGTTCAGCGGTTCTTGAATTGCATCTTCACTCCATAAAAAATACTTCTTGACCTTGTTTACAGTTTTGCAGGGAAAATGATTGTAGCCACGGCTCCCATCACTTCCCTTCTCCTTTCTCTTTCACAAAGAAGCTGTTGAGGAAGAGGCTGCTAAATTCACATTCTTCAATAATCAGTTCCTGCATTGAGCTATTGCCAGGATTTCATTCCCCAGGTCGTCATCCTTGAAAATCATGTTATTCATAAAGCTAGCTTTACCATTCTCCAGTGGGGCCTCGGTGTCCTCAGCTGGTGATGGTTGTGCATTACCTTAGCAATCACGTTCAAGAAGGCCAACTTTCATATGGTCCTTTCTCCTTCTAGTTGCCCTAGGACCCTCAGATGTTTGGCTCCCGTGGTGTTTGCCATAATTTCTAGCTGCCTGGTATTATTATGTGTTTGCTTCTACAGATCATTGACAAATTCCAGTAGGTTGTTCAATGTGACATTCAGCATTGCTGTGTTTTTCTGTGTCCTCCTCTGTTATGTTATCCTCATCTTCTTTTTCATCTCAAACATCTTTTTATTAAGTGAAATCACACAACTATTGGCTTTTACAGATCATGACAGTTCCCAAGAGCGAAAGCAATACATTAAGAGAAACACAGTTGCTTAACAGACTGCAAAATACTTTACGTAGTACTCTACATCCGAAGTTTATACCTGCGTGATAGTAAACAAAATGCAACAAGAATCTCCCCAAAAATCTCCCTCCCACAGTCCCTCCAACAACTCAATCAACCAAGAAAATGTGGGGTGTAAACTGGATGGTGATACAGAGTTAAAAGTGCTGCATAATCGTGAGACGGTGTTATTGTAAATACAGTCTATTGGTGGTGTCGTTTTGGAGCCTGAGACAGGACCTAGAACTGGAAGAGATGCAGAGCCCTCGTAGTTGGGTAACATACCATCAGTGGGAGGCCCTGGGAAAGATATAACACTAATGGACCCCAATTGTATTTGAAATGTTTATAATTATCTCTAAAGATATCTGTCAATCTCTCCATTGTGAGGGCTCTACAGAGGCTGGCGTGCCAGTGAGTCAATGTGGGTTCGTCTTTTTTCTTACATGCGTAAGCAATTGCCATTTATGCCGCCCCCACGCAGGCCCACATAATTGCCTGATCCCTGTTTGTCTGGTATTTCAGACAGGTATCTCTGAGGCTTAGTAGAGCAAATTTGGGTGTGACTGGGACAGGGTATCCTAATAAATCTTTTATTTGTGGTAGAATCTCCGCCCAGAAAGGCCGAATCGTCAGACAGTCCCACCAAATATGGCGAAAGTCTCCCAATAGGCCACAGCCCCTCCAACATACATCAGAGGCCTCCGGGAAGATTTTTTAAATCCTCCTAGGGTAGAGATACCAATCATAGAGTGTCTTGTAGTGTGCTTCCCTAAAACCTATGGAATGGTTGTTCTTGGCAATATCTCTCCAGAGGCGACGCCACTGTTACTCCGTAATCTCCCTCCCTATTGTATGTTCCCAGAAGCCCATGTGTCGAGGCCACAGGGAGTGCAACGTAGAGAGCAACCGCGCGTATAGGAAGGAGACCACCCTCTTCGAGGATCCAACCCTTCGCACAAAGTTTTCTATGGCGTAAGTTCCTGTGTAGCTGCTTCTCTGACCCCGGGGTGTAGCGCCCAGTGTTTAAGCTGGAGGTAGTGAAAATGCTCAGAGGAGGGGAGGTGAAAGTTGCGCTGGCAATGTTCAAAGTCAGTATATCATAAGTATGAAAAAGTTCGGATAATGTCAGGCAGCCACCCTCCAGCCAGGCGTCAAAGGGACCCGGCCGGACCACCGGGGGGAACTCTGGGTTGAAATGGATCAGGGTATAGGGGAGGGGAATGTCTTCCACCCAGCTGCCCCTGTGACAGCATCCCACACCCTGAGAGTAGTTCGGGTGGGAGTGCTCAGATATGCGTTCTGGGGTCTGTCCTTCCTTGGCTTCCAGAGCACGTCCCTGATCGTCCTACCAACTATTGCCCGGTCCATGTGCAGCCAAAGTTTGCCCGATTCCCTCATTGACAACTCAGCTATCACCCTCAATTATGCTGTCTTGTAGTAGAGATCAAAGTCAGGCAGGGCCATACCCCCCAGCCCCCTCGATTGTCTTAGAAGGGTGAAGGACAACCGCGCCTTCCCATTCTGCCATATGTAGCGGGTTATTAGAGAGCGTAATTTAGGTATAAACTCACGCTCTAGGCTTATGGGCAGGCAGGGTCGGACTGGCCGTAGCGGGCACCGGGCGTTTCCCCGGTGGGCCGCTAGGGTGGGGGCCAGTTTTGGGCCCCTGGGGGGTCGTTTTTGTTACCGGGGGTCGGCAATATCGGCCCCCTGTAACAAAATCGGCCGAAACCGGCGCTCGCAAACTGCTCAGCTGGACCCCCCCCCCCTCACCCCAGGGGGGGCCGGCTGAGCAGTTTGCGATGGCCGGTTTTGGTTGCCAGTCCGGCCCTGTGGGCAGGGCCTGGAACAAGTATAGTGTTTTCGGGATGACCGTCATTTTAACCGCATGGATGCGGCCCAGCCACGAGATATACAAGAGCTTCTACCGTTTAAGGTTGTGTTGCAGCTGGAGCAAAAGGGGCGGGGGTAATTCGCCCTATACAGCCCCTCCAGGTTGGCGGGGATCCTTATGCCCAGATAGGTAAGACTGTGTTTAGCCCACTGGAATGGGAAAGCACCGGCCAGTGATGTCATTTCCCCCTCTTGGAGAGTGATTTTTAATATAAAGGATTTGGACAGGTTGACGCAGAAGCCTGCCACCCACTCAAATGTTCAGAGCTCCTCCTGGAGAGCTATCAGAGAGGCCCTGGGTGATGTAAGCATCAGCAAAATATCATCAGAAAACAACGATATCTTATGTTCATCAGAGCCAAACCAGATCCCTTGTATCTCCTGTTGCACTCGAATCCGAGCCGCTAGGGGCTCAATGCTTAGAGCGAACAGTAATGGATACAAAGGACACCCGTGTCTCGTCCCCCTACCCAGGAGAAATGGAGAGGAACTGACCCCGTTAATTATCACCCTGGATCGAGGTTGAGTGTAATTGGTTCTAATCATTTTAATAAAAGCCTCACAGAACCCGAAGCGCTGTGACGTATGAAAGAGGAAGGACCAGTCCAATCTGTCAAAAGCTTTCTCCACGTCTAACCCCAGGAGTATCGCCGGGACTCGGTGTCTCTGTTTTCCTCATCTTTAACCTCGGGTTTAGTAACTCTTTGGAAAAGAGTAGTGTACACTGGTGACATTTTCCTCTTGCTGTGTACTAGAGGACCTCCTGTGGTGAATAATTTAGCCTCCTCATTCACCTTCTGGGCCTTTGTTTTGGGTTTGGGCATCCTCGTGTAGTGGTTACAGCACTAAGTTCAGGCGAATGAACGCTGTGCAGCTGCTTGGCCTTCTGCCTTCCAAGATGACCGCTCCTCTCATTGCATATAGTCCAGTTCCTACATCTGTCCATATGTGTGTTATCTACTTACATGCATGTCTGTGTGTGTATGTGCATGCATCTGGGCATTGTATACATATGGCCGCCTCTCCGTGTGATTTTGTTTGTACTTCTAAACATATTACACAACGACCCAAGGCCATTACACCTAACAAGAGCCTGGCCAATTGGCTTTGCGACGGCTTGTTCATTTTGCGCTTCAGGTGTCCGCCTCGAACAGCTGTAAAAATCATGAACTTCTATTACTTAATTTAGTAACAATCTATGTAGTCACTTGGGAAGGATGGAAAGCTGAATTGCCCTTGCTGGGATTACATTTTGTTTCTTCCAGGTCACCCACCCAGTGTTAATTGGAAAGTATTTAATTTGCCGAGCTGGTGTTTGTTAAAATATGTAAAGAAAAGTATAAACCTGGTGTCCAGGCATGAGGCCTCTCTCCCTCAGGCCCTTTCCGGCCCACCCAAGAGCCCAGATCGGGCACTCAGAGTGGACAGCCAATGACATGCTGACAGCGACACTGACTGACATGTTAAGCAGAAAAGTGAACACAGTCATGTAAATGTTTATGTTCTTTCTTTTATTATGTATGTAGCACCTTTGGCTTTTATTTTTTTCAACTTATATGCCTTTTCAACTGCGTAAGCAGGTCATTACAATCAGCACAAAATGGCAAAGCATATAAGCAGTAAATTCACATCGTTTTGATACTATAGATACCTATGAGGTTATAATTATGTTCAATTAACAATATATTATTATTTTAATGAAATCTATATAATGCATTTAAAAATGTAAGATATTTATTGTGGGATCCACGGTTTCGGCTACTTCAGCTAGCAGCAAGACGCCTTTCAGGTATTCGAGCGCTTTAAAAGAACACTTAAAATAACATAACATTGTCTTATCTTTGAAAAAAAGTTTTTTAAAAATGTCACTTTTATCTTGTAAATGTCGAAAGAAAGCAACGGTTAAGGTAATGCTAGCAAAATAATGGTGATCTGTATTGTCCTGTCTTAGCTCAAACATGTTATTCTGGTTTTCCTCGTAAAGTAACATTAGCCAACTTTTAAGAAGTTTTTTTTTCTGGCGCCTCTGGCAGTCATGCTGCGTCACAGAAGCTCGGTAACTTTCAGTGGCCTTTATCAGGTGCGTCATTCTTATCATGGCGGCGGCCATTCTCTTATCTTGCTGCTCTGTAAACAGTAGGTGTGCCTCTTTACATAGGATATCTGCCAAACACCTGTGTTTTTCGTCCTGTTATCTCAGACGACATTGTTCTCTATTTCCAATGCACCCTTTCCAGTGTAGAAGGTCATTTTACTGGAACAATTAGTCACATGTTCTCTCAACTGATGTTCAAATAATATGTCCGTGTCAGCTCTTAGCGACACTGGTTTTAAAGCCACAATCACTGTTCTCTTCAGCTGCCATAATAAGATCTATGGATGTGTCTTTTACAGGGAGCGGTTAACGTTTGTCAGAGATCCAGCAACATTATGTTTTGTTCTTCACTTCAGCCAAATTCCTCTTTAACATTATAACTCAATTCTGGAGACACAACAGCTAATCTGTACCAAACCCTATATGTAACAAACAACCAGTTTGTGTAAATCCTACTGACTAAAGTTTTTATACTGCCCATTTTTAATCCTGTGCACAGATGACTGCAGTTGGTCACATACTGAATGCCTTTAAAGAGATGTAGGCTTTACAGCCCCCCTCCCCCCCCAAAACTCCCCCTTGACCACCTGTTGCCGTATGTCTCAACATCTGTGATTAGCCCCTATGGTATTGTTACCCCTCACATCTTCTTTCTTCCTCAGTCCACATCTGTGTAATGAATGCGCGTATTCCTTTAGAAGTCTGTTTTTCAATTTCATTAACGAAATACAGAGGAGTAGGTTTGGAGTTGGGTTGTGTTGGGTTGTTGTGGAATAGGTTCTGGATATATTTTAGCTATATACTTTTACTAGTGCTTATTGTAAAATGTGTTACTGTCACTGTGGCACATGCATATGCTCTGTCCCTGTGCCCTATGCACATTGGTTTCTAGATGAGGTAGTGACGGTTGGTGGACAGACTAGACCAGACCTAACTTTAAAATGACCTGTAAAGTCTGCAGCTAATAATTCCCTGGGAGCATCTGGAAACTCAACAGGAACCATTGGAGTCTTTGTTTTAACAAATAATTATCAGAACTCTGATAGAAGACACAAAAATCTATAATCATGTGCACACATCCCACGAGTAATACATTTTAATATTTACTTGGTAGATGTAAAAGCTCCTTACCCCTTATGAGCATATGTCACCATTTATTCCATGACACGTTTAAGGGAAAATACCTTACAACCTCTATAAACCATATCACCATTACACTAAATTCATCCTGAACCATTTAGTAATCTTTCAATTCCCCAAGCAAATTCCTGACATTTGGCGACTTTTATCATTGTACATCCCCAACAGACCTTGCACACCATCTGCTCGGCTTGTATATTCATATTCACCCACATATATGGACTTCCACCACATTCAACAAACCATCCGCACATTCAATATCATCCTGTGTCTTGCATGCATCCTCATTTCCAGCAGGAAATCTGGCAAAAAACCAGCACGAGCGTCTACCACCTGGAATGTGATGGATTTCAAAGCACAATTTTTGTAGTCAAGATAACAACCAAGAAAATCTTGGACTTGATTTCCTTATTCCATTCTCACTGGGCACAACGGTTCGTGCTAAGTGCAGATGTGAATTGTTTCCATGATCAAGTTTTATGTTGTTCCACAGACCATACACATGCTTTTTCAATTGTACTATAATGAAATTTTACATTGCGTAAACATCTAAAAGCAAAACCAACTGTGAATTATTTTCCTGAACTGACATCTATGAGCTCTGGCCCAATTGCAATCGCACTAGTCTCTACTGTGACCACACATTTTAATAGGATTATATGGTGATAATGCTAAAGGATTAATGATAAGCTCCTTTACCTTCTCAAAAGCCTCGAAATCCTCTCCCACTTTTTTACCCCACACACAACTCCCTTTGTCAAACATATAGGGACAATAGCCTTCCACAGGATTGATTTAAGAAAACAGACAGGATTGAAAGAATTGACACTCCTGTATCCTCAGCGGAATTTAGTGAAAATATTTGAAATAGAGAACCCCCGGCAAGGGGATAGGAATCTTTATAGATGACCTGTTGGGCTTTGTGATATTGTGCCACTGACACTTATTTTGGTCTGCCTTTGCTTTACCTTACATTAATATTTGACACATAATGTATCAATATTTGCTCAGTATAGAATTTATTTGAACATTTTATTTTGGGGTTTTTCCTCTCCCAATTGCATATACAAGCTCAGCAATGTTACATATTTGACCAAAGCTCATTGATCATCACGCAAGTCAGATATCCCTAAGGGTGACAGTGTTGTGCTTTACAAGAAACTTAGGAGTGCAGTTTGACTCCGCCCTCAGCTTTAAACCACATGCATTGAAGGTTGCAGGGACCTGTTTCAGCCTTATAAAATCTTTGAAAAAATTCTTCGATTTACTCCCACTTGCGGCAAGGAAATCAGTAGCAGTTGCCTTGATACTGGCGCGACTGGACTACTGCAACAGTCTTCTGGCAGGAGCCAACAAACAAATATTAAAAAGACTCCAAGTAGTCCAACACGCAGCAGCACGGTTGGTTTTAAAACTACCAATAAAGGTCCTCCGCCTCCACAGCTATGAAAACCCTTCATTGGCTTCCATTACACAAGAGAATACTTTTCAAGATCCTCCTCATCACCTTCAGAGCTTCACTCAAACTAGGGCCTCAATATCTTGCATCAAGATTCACTCCTTATAGCACATCTAGAACCCTCAGGTCATCATCAGCGAATCTACTTAAACCGCCCAGCTTTAGATGCAAAACTAGGGGAGGAAAAACATTAACAGCATTAGGCACTAGAGCCTGGAACCTACTGCCACCACATCTAAGAATGCATAAATCTGAAACGCAATATAGGAAGGAACTAAAGACTTGGATCTTCGGAGCCTCAGATGAATTTTGCCTTTCTCTCATCTAAGAATTTCTGAGCAGCCGCTCACTTCCATACCAGCGCCAGGATGCTCCTTTCGGAGTGGCAGTTAGCGCTTTATAAATACCAATTTTCATTTCATTTCATTTCAGATGCTGTTTGATTGATTGATTGAAGTCATCTCTTTCAACTTAACATTGATTCAATATAATGAGTAAGACATGGCAATATTAATCTATAGCATCTGAGTCCGAGCAGCTATGCTGAGAGGAAGACATAAAATGGAGGTCCACTCATCGGACTTAGTCCGGGAATCCAGTCGGGATTGCTTTGGTAGAAAAATCCCACTTCATGTAGGCCTTAAAAGGAAGACATATCTTTTCAAATCTGTCCATGTGATCATGCATCAAGGTCGAAAGCCTATCCAGATTATAAGTAGTCCAGATCTTGCTCCATCAAACATGTTTCGGTGGGGTGGATTCCAGGGCAAGGCATGCAGCCATTAACACGTGAGTGATGAGTTTTCCAGATGGGGTTGTTTGAGGGTATATACTGCTTGTGCCATGGTCTCCGAGCAAGACCACCAGTGGATCCATTGTTAGTGATTTTCCTAGCATCAGTCTGATCTGTGATAAAATAGTCCTGAGCCAAGCTGCAAGAACACCACATATAGAAGAAGGACATTCTCTCTCCCCACAGCCCCTTCAACAGGCATCTGAGGTACTAAACATGGCTTGTAAGCACATTGGGGAAAGGTATCATCGTGTGAGCAGCTTATAAGCACTCTCCCGGTGGAAAGTGCAGATAGATGACTTGGTCGCTCTCCTCCAGATCCTTTCCCAAGTTACACTTGAGATTTCTCCCCGAGATAGCCCTCCCAGGCCAATATTTAATGATGTTTGGGATTAGGGCCTAAGCCTGAAATGACCTTTTCCAATAAAGTTATGCTCTTATGCATAGGTTTATTAGAAAATAGGGTTTCTAGAGCAGTTTTTTCCCTGCTGGCCTTGTCCTTTACATCCCTGGAGACTCCTCAGTGAAATAGTTGAGTGAGGCGAAAAGTGTTCTCCCTGTCCAAAGTCAGTCTGGAAGACGTCTCTCGAGCACAGCTCCCCATTGAGTACAAGTCTTCCAGGCTGGGGGGATTTCCTGCATTCCAACGTCTAAAGCTTGGGTCTGTCAACCCTGGTGGGAAATTTGGATTATTGTGTATTGGTGTCATTGGGGATGGGAAGGTGGTAGAGCCCCTCTTCCGGGTAATCTGTTGCTAGTATTCTAATGTTAGGGTGGCATTGTCTGTTATTTCCTGGGTCGATCTCTTTGGGGCAGTCAGAAGAGGGCGTGGAGGGGGACGGGTGAGAAATGTTGTCCAATGTGTACCCATTCTTTGCTGCTTGCATGTGCAGTCCAATCTAAGGTGGGGTCGAGCTGAGCTGCTAATATGTAGGATTTGATGTTCGGAAACCCTAATCTTCCCTCCCCGGTCGGTCTGTAAAGCATGGTACTTGGCCCTCTTGGGGCTCGCTCTTTCCATACAAAGATAGGAGCTTTTTTTGTATCTGATCTAGAGTGGAGGCTGGGAATTTAAGTGGTAGAGTTTGGGCTACATACAAGTCTCAGTAGAAAGTTAATTTTGACAGGTCATCCTGCTAAGCCTGGAGATCTCCAATTTGCACCAACAATAGAGATCCTTAAAGAGTGTATGCAAGAGAGTTGGAGCATTGTATCGGTAGAGCTTGTCAGTGGAATCTGGGATATATAACCCTTGGTATAGGATTGCTGACAGTGTCCATACAAAGCCATTACGAGTTATAATGTCCCGGGCATCTACTTTCGGGGTCACTATCCTTAGGCCTCAAGATTTTGTGTAATTCACTGTGAAGCCTGAGACTTCAGAGAAACGTGACAGTTCCTCCTTTTAGGCATGGATAAAGGAAGAATGGGTCAGTTAGGAAGCACAGGATGTTATCTGTGTATAATGCCAGTTTGTTCCCTATGTGTCGACCTTCAGGTCTTTTACATTTGGGTTAGCTTGTATTTTTGGATGAACTGTACCATTGATAAAGTGAATATTAGCGGAGACATAGGGCAACCTTACCTCGTGAGATGAGGAGCAGGGGTGAGAGGTCCCCGTTCACTTTCAGTTTAGTCGACTGGGATTGGAAGTCCGCTAAAATCATGCACTTGAGGTTTGGGCCCATAAGTATCTTATTTAGAAGCTTGGATAGATAGGGTCAATGCACCCTATCAAAGGCCTTCTCCGGATTTAAGGAGAGAACGATTTAAGAAGAGAAGGACAATAGATGCCTGGGCTTTTTCGGCCGCCTCCAATATTGTGACAGACCCATCTCTCTGCTCCCCTTCCCAGCCAAAGTAATCGAGAAAGCTATCAATGCCCAACTCTCTGAGTTCATCGAGACAAACCACATCCTGGACCTCTCTCAAACGGGCTTCAGAAGCAACCACAGCACCGAGACCGCTCTCCTCGCCGCTACAGACGACATCCACACCTTCCTCGACTGAGGCGAAACTGCTGCCCTCATCCTCCTGGACCTCTCAGCCGCCTTCAATACCGTCTCCTACCACACCCTCTGTGCAAGACTTCACAAGGCTAGAAGCAGCGACAAAGTCCTAGAATGGATCCCCTCCTTCCTCACTGGCCGAACACAGAGAGACTTCCACTGTTCCTCTCAGAACCCACAGAGATCAGCTGCGGAGTGCCTCAGGTATACTCCGAGCCCCACCCTCTTCAACATCTACATGGCCCTGCTTGCAGCCATTGTCAGAAGCCACGGACTCAACATCGTCGCCGACGACACCTAGCTGATTCTCTCCCTCACAGACGAATCCACAGCCGCCAAGAGCAACTTCCACAACGGGATGAAGGCAGTCGCCACCTGGATGAAGGACAGCTGCCTGAAACTTAACTCAGACAAGACCAAAGTCCTCATCCTGGGCTCCACCCCCTCTGCCTGGGGCAACTCCTGGTGGCCCACAGCGCTCAGAACCCCCCCACATCCACAGACCACGCACAAAACTTCACCATCATCCTGGACTCCTTGCTCTCAATGAACAGCCAAATCAACGCCGTTTCGTCCTTCTGCTTCCACACGGTCCGCCTGCTTCGTAAGGACTTTATGTGGGTCCCCACAGAGTCGAGCAAAATGGTCACTCATGCGCTCGTCAGCAGCAGACTCGACTACAGCAACGCACTCTACACCAGCATCACCTAGAAACTTCAAAAGAAACTGCAGAACATACAGAGCGCCTCCGCCAGACTCATCCTGAACATCCCACGCCAAAGTCACATCACTGGCCACCTGAAAGACCTTCACTGGCTAACTATCAACAAAAGAATTACCTTCAAGCTCCTCACGCACGCCTACAAAGCCCTCCACAATGCCGGACCTGCATACCTCAACTACCGCCTCTCCTGCTACATCCCCACCAGACATCTCCACTATGCCCAACTGGCCCTGGCCACCATCTCACAGATCCGCAAGACCACAGCTGGAGGAAGATCCTTCTCCTACCTTGATGCGAAGACCTAGAACTCCTTACCTTTGCATCTTAGGCAATCACTATTGCTGCCACAATTCAGGAAGAACCTTGAAACCTGGCTCTTTGACTGAACCGTAGATCCTACCCCCCACTCAGCACCTTGAGGCCCTCACGGGTGAGTTGTTGCGCTTTATAAGAAACCTGATTGATTGGAGGTAGGAGAGGGTGTTCCCTCACATACAAAGGCTGGCACCAGGCATAAATATTGGACCCTCACAACAACTCTTCAGTACACTCCTGGACTTGTGCAAGATCAGGACGTCCCTGCTGACAGAAAGACTGTCTTGCTACCTGAAGGACTGCCTTGCAGCATGAAGGACTGCCTTGCTGCTTGAAGGAGAACTGGACAAGCTCTTTGAACCCAGGACCAAATGAGTGGCACCAAGGCTGGCTGGCCTACTGTGTGAGCTTCAGGGACATAACAAGCTGCTGAGGCCTTAAACCCTGCTGCTAGTCCCTGCTGGAAGGAGTCTTATCTCCCCCCGCCCAAAGTGGTGCCCCCCAGGCCCTGGATCCTTGGAAGTGATGCTGGCGGCACAACTCCTGCCAACCCTAATGGTTTGGACTTAAAAAAACTTTTAATCAAAAGCTTACTGGAGAACCAACAGAAGACCGGGACCCCTCTGCCAGCCAATCTGCCCAAGCTGCATAGCAGGTCGGCCTGACTTCGCAGTAGCTCCCACTACGTTCTTCGCAGCAGCAAGTCCCTTTCAGAGGGACCTCTTGGTGATGGTGTCCAGGCTTGTGGAGTCTTCTTCGGCTACAGCCTGCAAATGTGACCCACTGGCGAAATCTGACTTCCAAAAAGATGTCTTAGTCTGAAGGTAGTAATCTTCACCAAGCTCAACAACAACCAGATCCCCACGACGACGACCTCTTAGGCTTGAAAATCCAGCTGTTCTCGCTATCATCACCAAGATTTCGTCCAGCAACTCGCTGCATTGACAACTCCTGTTCGGACACAGCCTACTGTCTTGCCCCGCTGAACACTAACTTCCCCAAGATTTTTTGCCTGAAATTTTTCTAAGACCAAAAGCAGCCGAGACCGGGCCCTATCCACTCCTTGTAACCGACCCGTGCTTCATCACACCCGGCCTTAACTTTTGACTTTGACCGGTCTCGTGCGACCAGATACCCGCAGTTAGTACTTTGATCTTTCATTAAAAAAAATTCATAACTTTGTTTCTACTAATTGGATTTAATTTTTTTCCCTAGAGTTTTATATAGCGCAAACTAGACCTGAAGATATCGGAGCGCTTTACATGAGCACCAGTTTTGTTACACAAGGACACATTCATTTTTGTTAGGCACGGGGAGATTAAGTGATTTGCCCAGAATCACAGGATGTTGAGCGTCGTTGCCGAGACTCGAACCTGGTTCCCCAGCTTCGAGGTCGGCCGCTCTAGCCGTAAGGCTACATAATTCAATGTTAATTCATGTTGGTATCATTTTACTTAGCGTGGGAATTTGCTTGTGTTGTGTTTTTACTTTATTACTGTTTGTGTGCTGCATAAATACTTTACACATTGCCTCTAAGTTAAGCCTGACTGCTTTAGTGCCAAGCAGTCAGCAGCACAAGGGTTAAGCACAGGTTAATTTGTGGACTTTCTGGGGTTCACTCTGACAAGGATTTTGTTTATTATTAGAGTGGGGCTTTCACCCCTCCCAACTAATAACCCAATTTCTTACAGTAAGCAGATGGGGACTTTGTTACTTTGTTTTTAGGAATGCAGCCATTCTTCTTTTCATGGACCAGAAGGGTACGATTATGTATTCAATTCTGTGTCTGATGTGAAGCCCCTTCAGTGAATGTCGGCCTTCTTTAGCTTTCAAGACCTTGTCACTCTAAGTTATAATTTCCTTGATCTCTTCAAACGAATTTTCAGCTTCAAAACTGTCCAAGGGAGTCTTTCCTGATATAAAAATTCAACAGTATTCCCAATGCATTTCCAGATTTGTTGTTGATTAGAAAAGTTACCAGTTTGTTGTACTCTCTTTTGGCCTTGAATCTACACCATAAGTATTTACCAAGGTATTAGCCACAGTGTTTCCATATTTAGTTATTGACTAATGTGCGGAAAGGGAAGCTTTAGGAACTGAAACACCTATATGCTGCTTGGAATCATGTGTGGAGGAACACTGGACTCACCTTTGGCTCAAGCCCCAAATGTGGCACTTCCTGCCCAACAACAATCAGAATATTAGAACTGAAAACTCAGGTTTAGGTGGCTAGGTCATCCTGACTTGGTGAATTAAGGAAGCTAATTAACTCGTACAGAGATCTCTGGTGCCCCTCAGCTGATGGTGTTCAGCGTAGTTGATGGTTTTTTGTTTGGAGGGCTAACCTTGAGGACAATCAAACCAGTGCTAGTGGACAAGAATGGAGGCAGATCAGCCATCCAATTGGAGGAACAGTCTTCTGAGATCCTAGTTATTTGCCACATTGCAACAAAATCAGGTAGTTCTTGTACATACTGACATCGAAATGGCCAAAGTTATGTCACTAGGTGGCGGGGAGCAGGGAAGGATCCTGTTATCTCAGCCCGACAAAGTTGAAGTGCTGGAGAAATACAAAACCTGGAAATCTAAGGAACCTAGAATCCCAGCTGATGTGGGAAGTGATGAGCTGAGGTTTCACCTAGAATATTTTGAATGAGGTACCGGAATTAGATGACTTTTCAGTGCTTCCTAAGAAATCCTGATGGGGAGGAAAAAGAAGAGTCCCTTAAACGACGAGCATGGTTATCATGGCTACATCTAAGTAGCAGCAGCTGATTTCTTAAAGGCAGACGGTGCTGATCTACCCGGACTTTAAAAAGGAGGAAAAAAATTCCCAAGCATGAAATACTAAAACTAAGGAAGGGCTTTCTTCAACAGCCTGCCAATATACTTTTTCTTTTGTGCAGGAGAGAAGGAAATTAAGAAATTGATGGTGAGCCAAATCCGTCTAAGTTGATTCCTGCACGTAAGCCATTCAGCCCTGGTTCTGTTGCATGCCGGTATATGGTTTGAGATGGTTGGAATTTGCAGCAGGTAGCTGAATGTGCTTTGGAATAAGTTTGCGTAAGGATGTGATTAGTCATGTGTGTTTTGCAACACAACGTAACTGAGGATACCTTTATCCTTGGACTTTTTCTCTCTCCTCTTTATCCTCGTGTCCTCATTCTGCTAAATTGTTGCTGGAAGGTTTGGAGAATGATGTTTGGTTGCATAAAACAAAATGAATGTCAGGCAATAGGAAGGGTTGGATGTGTGCGAATGTTATACTTCTAGATAATGTATTGTCCCCATGGCTTTCTCATTCAGACTACTGTAGGAGGCTGGCTTAGTATATGGTGCACACTTATTTATGTGAAGCACCCTGCACTAATCCAGACAACCCTTATGGTGATTTCAGTGGTGTTATACAACCTTAGAAAGCTCTCTAAGTGGTAACTGCGGAGAGTGGCCTTCAGGCTTAGTCCAGAAGGAGTGTAAAGCAGCTTGTTTTACCAGTACTAATCATATAGTGTAGGTTAAGTGAAAAAGAACCACACAGTGTAGTTATAATAATAGCAGTGCTTAATTTGTAAAATATTAAATGCCAGGGCTCTGACCAGGATGCCACTGCAGCTTGCACCACCCATCGCCCTTGTCATCGCTGCCAAAACAACTACTAACCATCTCCTCGCATGTAAATGCGACTGTTCAGATTATTCCAGGTCCCCAAAGCTAAAGGAATGGCTCGGGAGGCAGGTATTGGCACTATTTTTAATGTATATTGTATTCATAAACAACCGTTGTTCTGCTTATCTCTAAAGTAGATGAGCAGCGCCACCATGTGGTAGACTGTTCTAAGTATGGTGTTGACAATTTGGTGCCGGTGCCGAGCACCGGAAACCAATTAAGTGCCGGTGCTGAGCACCGGAAAGCACCGGCTCAAATTAAGCACTGAATAATAGGTATTTATTATAAACACTCACTAACACTCTAAACCGGAGTTATCTCCTACCCAGAGCTATAATCACAATACACACAATACTTCAATAGTAGAACAGGTAAGTAGCACAAATACAAAGTGGTCTCCAGTGGGAGACCAAACCATTTACTAATAACGTGGAATGCGAACTGCAACCAATGGCGAGACTTGACCCAGAAGACTTAGAAGAGCCGGGGACCCAAGAAACCACTCAAGGTAAGTACCGAGAAACCCCACGGAGGCCGTGTGCAGAGTGGAAAAACAGCAGCATACTCAATGCAAGTCAATGAGGAAGTCGCGGTTGCAGCTTTCAAGAAGAAGGACCCTTTCCAGAGGACTCTGACAAAACCCCATGGAAGATGAAAGGTTGGAGAGTCACCCCACCCGTGGATACCCCAGGAACCAGGATACCTACACCAGGGAAGTCGGGTGCATAGGTGCGAAGTGACGTCGGAAACCGCCGTAGACCACAATGGAGGACTTCAGTGAAGATGCCGCTGGTAAAGAAGGTGAAAGAGTCCGGTGGAATCCAAGGGTGGATTCTTGAAGAGGAGTACCTGCAAGCAGAGAGGACAGAGTCTATGCCATTCGGAAGTGACCAGGAGGCACCGAAGACCAATGACCACAGATGACGGAAGATGCAGGAGGATTGACTGTGACCTTGTCGATGCAGCAGTGAGGACCAGGCGACGCTGTGGAAAAGCAGTAGCCGTTCACGAACTGTCTCACATCAGAAGTCAAAAACCAGGGGAGTTAGTGTCCAGCGAGTGCACCAACAAGCCTTGGCAGCAGTGACAGACTTGGAAAATGAAGAAGGTGCACTGTCGGAACCAGCAAGGTCCAAGGGACTCTCCAAGTGCAGGAGAGTCAGAGCAGGCCCGAGCAAGCAGGGGAGCCCACTGGCATCAAAGAAGACTCTCAAGAGGACCCACAGGCAGAAGGCACAGGAGTCGCAAGAGGACCTCGAGAAGCTCACCAAAGATGCAGGGCCACGGTGCAGAGAATGCAGTGAGGACAAAGATCTTGGCAGGAAGGGGTGCTGGAGACTGGAGCTTCTTGGAGCCCGAAGATCTCTGGAGGAGAGAGTCAACAAGTCTTGGCAACAGCAAGTCGACACGGTGCACAGGGGTGCTATTCCAGTGGTTCCGATGAATGATACTGGCCTCAAACCCCGTGAGAAGACAGTGCAGGCCTTGAAGGAGTTGCAGAACCACCACCTGTGTTGCTGGGCCTTTTGAAATCTGGAGGACGTCAGGAGCAGCAGACTGGTCAGCTTAATTGCGGTGCCTGCAGATGCAGGGGAGTGGTTTTGGATCTGAATCTTGTCCCACAACGAATCTAGGGACCCACACACAGGTAAGCCCTTAAGTACCAAAAGGAAAGGATTGGGACGATTCATGGGTCCCTCCCAGAGCACGGGCTGGACAGAGGGGAGGATAATTCCATGTCGTTTGTCCAGTTTCGCGCCAGAGTGGGAGCCAATGGCTCCCTGGACTGGTTCCAACTGGAGTATGCAAGGAGGGCACCAAATGTGCCCTTCAAAGCAGTCTGGTGTTGCTGGCAAGCGCCCCCAGCCCAATACACTAAGTCCTGTCTGGGACATGGTCACACCTCCCTGTGACAGGAAACCTATTGTTCTACCTTCCCCTGCTCGAGCCTGGCTCAGCAGCAGGAGGGCAGAATCATGTATGTGGTCGGCAGCAGCACTAGCTCGCTGTTAGACCCTGAAAGGCTGGTACCGGGAATACAGCGGGGCTCCCTAGGTAGCCCCCCATACATGGGTTCCTACATCCAACACTGCAATCAGTGTTGGGGTAGGATTCCAACATGTTTGATACCAAACATGACCGGTTTCGGTGCAGCCAATATATAGTTAGACATCTCCTAATTGACTTGATGTCCACTAAATGTATAAGATGGCTGACCGCACTTACAAAGCCTGGAGAATGGACTCCTGGGTTTGTAGGGATAAACTATCATCAGATACAAGTTGTAGGCGATGCCAGGCACCCAGCACTGACTTTATAAACCTGGCATGGTGCTGCCATATGATTGGAAACTTTTGGAGTAAAATCTTCGAGCACATCTCTGCCATAACTGAGGTGAACATAACACCATCATCCATGTCGGCCTTTCTAGGATGTAACATTCAGATACAGGTGAGTGTGCAATGATTTACATGAATAGCTTTGTTATTGGCCAAAAGAAGAGTGGCCTGTGTCTGGGGGAGAAACATAGCCCCCACTATAAAAGTGTGGCTGGCTGACTTAGTTTATTGCAGCAAACAACTTGAGATTTACTATTCCACACTCCCTTTGGCAAGTAGACCCAAAAATATTTGGACGCCATTACAAACTTACCTGGCTGGTGTTGACATACCCATTTATAGCGATCAAATTTGTCGGTCAGGGTAGCATCCCTTTAGGGCTGGACGGGTGGGCTAGATGTGTGGTAGGTATGCAACACATGGGAGCCGTATGCTAGGCACAGTGGCCGACTGGGTGCCCCCTCTTTCACTTTCCTTCTTGCTTCAAGAAATATACACTATATTTAGTTATGTTTACATAACCATCTACATTGTCTCCTACGTGAAGGGGGTATTATTAACCTGTAGGATATATGTGAAACATCACCATACTAACTGATGTGCTTTCTTGGCATGGAAAGCTGTTTTAATATTTTTTGAAAAGCAAAATAAAAGTTTTTTGTTTTTTTTAATTTTAGATAAGCCCATTTACGTGATGCCTCTAGTCTAAGGTGCAATGATGTTAACCATGACCTGGAGTTTTCATCTCTACTGAAATAGTCTCTTGTGTAATCATGTGCAATGTGCACAAAGGCATGGCAACTGGCCTGCACCACACCACCGGATCGGATCCCCTTTGTCCCCAAAGCAAGTTCTGTCCATGCTTGCCAGTTTGAGATTCCCTGGGGCTGGTGGTAGACTGCGAGTTCCCATTTCTCATGCCACACTAGATGGCTTCCAAATCTCCTTAGCTTACATTCGTTTAGGGCATGGTCGGACTGGCTGTACCAGACGTCGGGCATTTCCCCGGGAGGCTGGTGGGGGGGGCAGTTTTGTTACTAGTGGCCGTTTTTGTAGCAGTGCAGCAGTTTTGAAGGCACCTGCTGCAGAGTTCCTTGTATGTCCAGTAATTTTCATGCAACAATAAAAGTGTAAAGATAACACCGGTGATTAATGTACCGTATGAGGGCTGTTCTGAAAAAAGTTTCCAGGGCTGCTTTGGGTTCCCAGTCAGGCCCTGGTTTAGCGCTAATACTCTCACCTCTACACAGCTTCTGTGTTTATCTAAGCAATGCTGGGCCAAGTCCCGGACCCAGAGGGAAACGGTGGTTTTGTAAGTCAAAAGATTCTTTGGTTAACACAGAATATTGCTTATGGCGTGTAAGACCCTTAGGGATTGCCAATGGTACCTCACTGGCCACTCCCCTGTAGTTGTGATACAGAATAGTGCAGTTAATTCTATATGCCAAGTGTCCTGCCAGACAGTCAGCACAGGTTTTTAAATTGGGGCGCCAAACATGATTAGAGAAGTCAGAAAAAAACAGCCTATACCTTATGTAAACATATATTTACAGATTTACCGATGTATTTATTTGAATAAAACCGGACAAGGAGGTTAAAAATTACAAAGCAGATCACTAAAATTACAAATATATTATAGTTTAGTAAATAATGAAGCAGATCATATAAAATGGACAGTATGCTTAAGAATCTAAAACAAGATATCAAAAGCAAGTACTAGAGCATATGTTTAGCAGTAAAATGAAATCATGACTGTCATTACGGGGCATGTCTTCTGTGAAAGCTCACTTAGTAAAGATTAGAAAAGATTTAAAAAATGTATAGACTATCGCAATTGTTCTTGATTGAGGAGCATAAACACATTTATTGGCATCAAAAGAATTTTTTTATATTATTCCATTGGAACCTACAGCCAAATGTACTAACACCTGGTCGCAAACTGCGACCAGTATTTTTGGGACCAGTAAAGATTTTTAATCAGTAAACATTTTTACTAATAGGTTGATTTTTTAAAATCTGAATCATACTGGGTCGGAATCTGACCAGCCTCTCACATATTAAATGAAGTAGTTCACAAATTGCGACTCACTATGATCGGAAGCCATTACAGGGATAGTGGCCTGATAGAGTCAGCAGACCACCATGTCTGGGAATTTTGATAAACTAAACGTTTTTTTTAATGCAGCTCATTTTCCTTAAAGGAAACAGGACTGAGTTTAAAAAGAAAAGTGTATTATTTTTGTTTAAGAGGAGGCAGTGGTCACATGAACCACTGCCTCCTCTTAAACTTTGTTTGCAATCACAAGGGGGAAGGAGTCCTGAAGAGGGAGGAGGTTACCACCTTCTTTGATGAGTCAGTAACATATCAATGTTTTATGACCAGATTTCAGTTGCAACACATTGATACATTTGATACTGATTTGATATTTGGATGGGACATCTACAATATGTCCCTTCCCAACACTGAAGATACTGAACCGGTATCTATTTGAAATCCCATTTTTGGAGTAGGAAAAACTTTTCTAACTCCAAAAATAGGATTAGTACATAGTAAAAATAATTTTAATACACGCAAATGCAGAATCGGAGCATTTGCGACAGTTAAAATTCTTAGTACATCTGCCCCATATTTCCTAGGACATACAATGGAGGACATACAAATAGAGCATGATTTAAGTCCTGAATAGATTGCAAACAATATGGACAATTTTGGTTTATCGTATTCACCTTATACAATCTGCCTTAATTCCCTTTTAGTGGTAAATCATTAGTACAAACATCCCAAAAAACTTTCTCGTGTGTTCATTCAATACTTAATCTAATACTCCATTTTAAAACATCTGTACCTAAGCTATAGTGGTCCAATTTTAAAAAGAATTTTGACAACACTAAATGCATATATAGACTTCATTTGAGTTTAGACTCAGTACCTTGTGTAGTGTATTTGGTAGGGCCACCTTTAAGCGAAAACCTCAGTGAATAATAGCTCTACAAGCTTTAGGGATACCTAATTCCAGATTAGGCGCATATATAGAGAAACTCTACCAGCAGAGCTCATAGATTTCAGAAACATCCCTTCTATTCACTATAAACAACTTTGTGTTTTATAAAGGAAAACATTCAATACCATATATGAGTGTTGGAATTTTGGTATTAAAATGTTCAGTACAGCCGCTAATTGTCTATTACTAGTAGACATATGACATAAGAGGACGTGCTCCATGGCACTCTTCTTTTCTTTCTATATGTCTGTGAGATGTAGGCGAGGTTATCAGACAGAACCATGCCTGAATAGGTATTATGTTTTTACCTTCTCTAGTACATATATCTTTTTTTTTCCAATCAGCTGGATAAAAAACAGTTAGCTTGTTGCTATATTTCCAGGAAGTGCTGGTGTGAATTAGAATGTAATTAATCTAGACCCCTTTGTAACTCGATTGGTGCTTGATCAGCCGCATGGAGGAGGGTATTCAATGTGTAATCCCAGAGAACTAATAAAAACGTCCTTGTTTTTTGAAAGACCGAAGGAAGAGCAAAACTGTGCAGTAAAAAGGAATGGTTTCAAAACACAAGCCTGATATATCGGAATATATATTATCGCTACAAAGGTACCTGTGTTGTAACTTTTAATTAAAGATAAAAGAATATCAATACCTAATGTGACAGAAACTGAATGTAAATTTTCCTCAAGTATTTGAATTTAATAATAATAGGTATTACCATATGAACTGAAACTGAATATAAAATTCACTATTAGCACTGTAACTTAATAACAATAGGTATCATCATATGAACTGATAAGTTGAGAATTGGGGCACCTTTTTACCACAATAGTAAATATGTAATATCTCTTGACTACTCTAAAGGGAGGAATTATAAAAGAAAGATACATGGAATTCATCACGCTCTGGTATTAATATTGAATGTATATATTATAGGGTTTGCTGCCGAAGTATACTTTTTGGGCATTGAACATTCCCGAAAATTACCGGAATAGCGGAATCCATACCTAAAATTAAGAACACGATTCCTTTATTGATGACTGGAACTTGTGGATATATTTCTAATTAGTTGGATTAATAAGGGTAAGCAGATCAGCATCTCTATTTATTTAAAAATCATGATTGAATTTGGACACACAAGTAACTAATTTGGATATGTATCCCTTTTGAATATAGATAGAAAAGGAAATAACTACCAGTGTGTTTATCCCCTGGAGTTCTCTACTGGCAAAGAAACTTATCTTCTGAAAGTTGATAACGTACGTGCTTAAAGATTATCATTTGCACGTAAGTGTCTTATTTTATCATAAAAGGATTGATGACAGAAAGAATGAATGAGATGGAAGTGTAAGCAATAGATAGAACCATAGGGGCATATACCTGATACACAGTTTATCGAGAGTAAAATATAAATCATGTTTGAATGGCTATATGATAATTTGAATTAATGTGAAAGAGTTTGCCAGTTCTATGGCTTGCTGTAACGGACTGAATGTTGTTTTTTTGCATTTTTCTGTTTTTTGTACATTGCATTGGTCCTCGTGTAAAGATTTCTTATGTGTGTTTTTTATATATTTGTATTCATAGAACGAATATTACTGTTTTTATAGTAAGCTTGTCCTGAAGAAGGTGGTGTAAATCAAGTCAAGTCCACCGAAACGCTGTGTCGACAACTTGTTTTTACTATATATGGATTATTTCTTTAAAAAGTGTTCGTAAGGGATTCATTGATATCTGATATATGTATTAATCACAATTCATGTATGGAGATCCATAACAAAATCAGTGTAAGTGTATAAGTGCTTAAATACGAGATAACACATTTTGATTAATGCACTGTTTATGAAGTTATTGCTCCACATATAGGATTTTATCCCTACGATTTTGTGTGTATATATATATGCTTTTATGTTTTAAACTGTATTTTATCATCATATAACAGTAACATTTTCAATGAGGGAGGAGATACTTTTTGCAAAAACCAGGATTTGTAGTATGATATGAGTGTGCATGTATGAGTGGAAGAAGTTAGAGAAAAGGCGGGTGGCTTCTGATATCATATTAATAAGCTCAGAGGGAAAAGGCATTGTTGTTGGAACATATGTACAAGACCTTTAAGGAATCTATTTACAATAGGAGACTTAAATAATGATAGTTGGTATGGCAGCTGCAAGAAGGTAGACAGGGCTGCCCAGAGAGGAGCCCTGCTGGGCAAGGGTCAAAATAAATTGTAAAATATCAGAAAGGGGAGCAGAAAGAGGGTTAATAGACTTTTCTGTACAATATGATACAAAGCGTTTCCATCGGCAGGCGTATACCGTCTCAGTGGAGGGACGCCTGGCTGCCAGAATAACATTACAAACTTCGGGAGGGAGGTTGGAAGCTATCAACTACTGCGACTCAATCTCCACACAAGAAGGCGAAGAGTTGACAGGTTCAGGTGGAGGACCCTCCCCTGCTGCTGCGACAGAAGATCCTCCCCAAGGGGCAGCATGATTGGAGGATCGATACTCATGTTCAGAAGCTCAGGATGCAGGATTCTCCATGCCTAGTCCGGAGCCACAAGAATGACTTGGGCTCGGTTGTACCTGATCTTCTTGAGCACTCTGGGCAGGAATAGTATGGGTGGAAAGCCGTATAGGAGGTCTGAGGTCCACTGAAGGAAAAAAGCATCTCCGAGCGAGTGCTGCCTTGGAAATTCCAATGCGCAAAACTGCTGACATTGCGCGTTCTCGATGGAGGCGAACAGATCTAACCAAGGCTCTTCCCACTGTTGAAAGAGAACTTGCGGCACCTCTGGGTGGAGACGACATTTGTGATCCGCTAGGCATTGACGGCTGAGTTTGTCCGCCCTGGCGTTCAGGGCTGCCATGTGTTGAACCAACAGGGAAATGCCCTGCTGTTCCAGCCATGTCCAGAGACGCGAACCTTTTGACAAAGGGTCCACAAACCCACTCTGCCCTGTTTGTTACAGTACCCCAAGGCAGTGGTGTTGTCCGTGAACACTTGTACCAGCCTTCCCTTGATGGAGGGTAAAAAGGCTTTCAATGCCAGTCGTCTCGCCCGGAGTTCCAGCATGTTGATGTGGAGTCTCTGATCTCCACCTCTCCCAGATGGCCGCTTCAGACTAGGAGTGATGCATCTGTCACTACTGTGAGATCTGGTTGGGGAAGGGCGAGGGGTCTGCCTCTGACCCAACTGCGGTTCGCTAGCCACCACTGCAGGTAACTTGCAGTTCCCTCCGAGATCTAGACCATATTGGAGAGATTCCCCTGATGCTGAGCCCACTGAAACCTCAGGTCCCACTGGAGAGCCTGCATGTGCCAACAGACATGTGTCACTAGCAGGATGCAGGAGGCCATGAGGCCCAGCAGCCTCAAAGTCATTCTCACCGAAATCCAGGATAGAGGCAGAAACATCGGTATCATAGCCTGGACTCACCGTTCGGGAGGATAGGCCCAAAACTGCACTATGTCTAGAACAGCTCCGATAAAAGGGAGCGTCTGAGAGGTAGTGAGGTGTGACTTCGGCATGCTGATTGTGAACCGCAGCGAGTACAGGAGGTCCGCCGTAGTCTGGAGGTGGGAGACGACAGCCTGGGTCGAGCCCACCTTCTACAGCCAGTCGTCGAGATAGGGAAAGACTGACACCCCTGATTGGCGCAGATGAGCTGTGACCACCTCCATCACCTTGCTGAACACCCAAGGAGTACTGGTAAGGCCAAAGGGAAACACTGTGAACTGAAAATGCTTGTGGCTTACGTAAATCGCAGGTAGCACCGATGAGCAGGCAGGATGGGAATATAGAAATAGGTGTCCTGCAAGTCCAACGCTACCATCCAGTCTCCCGGATCCAGGGCAGGCAGGACCTGAGCCAATGTGAGCATCTTGAACTTTTTCTTTTTGAGGAAGTAGTTGAGGGCTCATAGAGCTAGGAGAGGACGAAGGCCCTTGTCCTTTTTCAGGACCAAAAAGTAGCAGAAATTTCAACCACAGCCTACTCCTGGTGCCGGAACCCTGTCTATGGCTCCCTTGGCCAAGAGAGCCACGACTTCCTATTGAAGAAAAATTAGATGATTCTCCGTTAGGTCATAAGATGGAGGTATGTATGGAGGGGTAGTCTCAAAGGGGAGGGAGTAGCCCCTTCGGACTATCTGGAGGACCCACTAGTCCGAAGTGATATCGAGCCAGCTGTGGAGGTGATGGCAGATCCTGCCACCAACTGCCCGCCCATGATCTTGAAGAGCAAGACTAGGAGGGTCTGGAGGTTAAAGGCCTTGGTGGGGGAGGAGTAGACTGACCCGACCTCTGGCTGCCCGACTCACGGGGTTGAAACAAGCGGCACCCTAAGGTTGCTGAACCTGTGTGGTCTTGTAGCTGGGATAGGACTGGTTTGGCTGAAAGCCTTTTCCGTAGCCAGGAATGGGGCGCAAGGCAGACTGGGGACGAGTGGCCACTGAGAAGCCCAACGACTTGGCCGTAGCCCGTGAATCCCTAAAGCACTCTAGCGTCATGTCTGCCTTGTCTCCGAAGAGCTGGATGCCATCAAAGGGCATGTCCATGAGAGAGGCCTGGACATCCCCCGAAAATCCAGAAGTTCTTAACCAGGCGTGGCGTCGAACAGCCACAGTCGACAAAATCGCTCTGCCTAGCGAGTCGGTCGTGTCGCGACCACAACAGATGTGAACTTTGCTGCATCTCTCCCATCTGATACTGCTTGGGAGAGGAAGGTCCGGGCCTCCTCTGAGACCTGTGGCATAGGGAGTGGGAACAATGGGCCAATAAGTATGCGGTGTTCACCGACCGCAATGCAAGGCTGGTGGCAGAAAAAATTTCTTACCCCAACTATCCAGCCTCTTTGATTACCTGTCCGGGAGAGCGGAAGGGAACGCGCCATGGGAGATAGAGGCTTGGACCAGCAACTTCTCTGGGGTAGGGTGGGTGGTGAGGAAGCTTGGGTCGCCTGGGGCGGGGCGAGTGATTATCCTATTCACAGGAGCCCCTGCCCTGTGTGTGGACCAAGTATGCAGTAGGACATCTGAAAAGGCCTCATTAAAGGGTAGCAAGGGTTCCGAAGAAGAGACACCTGGCTTAAAAACCTCCATCAAGATATTATCCTTGACTGCCACCGAAGGGAGCTGAAGGTCGAGGACCTCAGTCGCCCTTCAAATCACCATAGCAAATGACGCTCCCTCCTTCGTAGCCAAGGTAGAGGGAGAAAGCTAAGGAAATGACCTAGGACCTGGATGTTCTGTTGGCGCCGGATCCGGCGTCAGTCACCGGCTCTGGGTCACCTGGAATCAGAATGGGGCTGGCGCTGGGGAAGGTCACAATAGCATGACCGGCAACAGACTATTCCTGGATCCATGGGGAGAAGTCAGGCCGGAGCCGCCGGCATGGAACCAGATTAAGCCCCCTCTGAGCCTACGTGGCCCAAAAGCACGCCGGTAGGGTCAGGTCGCCCAAATATGAGGCACATGGTGTCATAAAATTCTTTCAGTTCGGCGGGGGTCGTTCCGGCTCTCGGAAAGCCAGGGAAGCACGGAGCTGACCCAAGCGCAGGTTCACAAGACCCAGAACACTAAGGCTCCTCTGTTGCGTCGGACGGGGAGAAGTTGAAGCGTGCTTCGACTTTTTTGTTTCTTATGCCTATTACCTCACCAACCCAATGACTTTGAGTGGGAGGATGAGGACTTGGGACTCCCAGAGCAGTGCCCAGACCTTCCTCTTGACCGGGACCGAGAACAAGACCTCCTAGGAGTCCTACAACACAGTGCTAAGTGCCAGGCCACCAGTAGCTTTAGGGACCGCTCCCTCTAAGCTTTCGGAGCCATGGCCTGGCAGTCGGAGCACGACTGAGTCGTGGTCACACTCCAGGCACCAGAGGAAAACCAGGTGTGGATCCGTCACTGACATGACGCGGTGACAGAGGGTAGCTGTCTTCACGGATCACTGATTGACTGGGACGGAAAAAAAAGAACTGATGTCAGCACGCCAAGGTGATGCCAATATAGGTGACGCTGACGTCACTACCGCTCAGACAACGCAGATGACGTCACACGGAGCCGACTGATGCCACCTACTGGCGCACAGGGGTATTGCTCGAAGAAAAATCTTCCGGATCCAGTCAGACGCCTGGGAAACTCGAAGGTAAGGAATCGGCGGCTAGATGTCTCTATCAGATGTCTTATCATGCCAACTGTATCTCTTTAACAAGAAGTTGTCAACACTAATTATTACCCAAGTTGCTTCTCCTTCTTAGGAGTCTTTAACTGTACACAAATATCTTACCTATGCAATTTTCTGTGTCCCGCTAGAGGAAATCTTCAATTTGTATGAATAACTTTATTTCATTCTTGCCAAAAAATGTTGTGCAATCTTGTACAAGTAGCTTTATATTTGTGAGTATCCTACCGTGCTTTCATTGTTGAATATCACATTATTCTGATTGCAATTAAAAGAACTCAACTCACGCCATAATTATTTGGTTGGCTAACTTTATCTTGTGTGCTCTGGAGCACTCTAGACATTGTGTTGGATGTGGTCCTCCTTCAATCCTTTTTGGTATCCTCTCGGTAGCAAGGATACGATCTAATGAAGTACCATTTTGCTAAATTTTCAATGTGACCATACAAATGTATACTTTGATTCCACATGCTTTAATAGTTATCGGATGTGTGGTTATTCTTATCCACTGCTACCGTTTTGTGAAGCTGTAAAATTCAGGTATTACCTGCGTTTTTATTGACAAATGCTGCTTTTGGAATATTTTAGAGCTTCACAACAGACTGTCAATAATATCTTAGTAATGATTTTAGTATTAAAATCTCCCACCATGAGAAACCTTCATCACTGACCGATTGATAAATTAGTACAAGTTTTTATAGAAATGATTAGTCTGCAAAGTCGCTTGTAGGCAGAAAACCACAGGTTGTTTAGAGTAAATATAGTCTTTTTTAATTGCAAGACCGATAACCAAGTGACATTCCAGATTCCTAATGTGATTTTTGGACTAAATAAACTGTTGTTCAACGCAAGGAGTACTGGTAACTATGATTTTTTGTCTTCCTCTAACATAAGTAGTGCTTTAAGGTGATTCTTTTGGAGCACAATCTTTTTACTATTCTCCCATCATATCTCAAACTAACAGTTCTATGCCGTGATGCATATTCTGTAAATTTAGATAATGTAAAAGGTATCAGAGGCCTACAGGCTTGAATACGTCTTTTAGAGCATTCAATTAGTTCTTCCTTGTTGTGTTCTACTTTAAATAACGTCTTCACCATTTTCCTCATATGCTCAACATTTTCCGTTATTTAATAGCTATATTTTGACAAATAAAATTTTTGCCATTGGTATTCTGTGCGGACTTTCGATTACGCTAAGTGGGCTTACAAAATCCAGTTCTCTACTAGAGCATGCAGTTAACACAGGAGCAAATTTTAAAACATCAAGGAGCCATAAACGTTTTAATCCATTACGTTTCCGTCACATATTGTCATTAAATACCTAGATGACATCAACCACTAGTGTGTTTATTGTGGAAACATTATCATCCCTGTTGTTCGGCCAACTAGAGTGAGCCATCTAGGTGACAGAGTCTCTCATTAAAAAGAAATCACTTTTATAAGATATCTTTTGACTGAAATGCCGGATCAATGGATGCAGAGAAAAGATATGATGTCTAGTATTCTCAATGATTTCCTTCGCAGATTCAGTTATTTGTGTAGCTTTTTGCCCTGTTTGATTTTTAAAGGACAAGGTTTTTGATTATATTTTTAAGCACCCTTGAATATAGAGCATAAAGATTTTTCATTCACTTTAAACTGTGATTGTGAAACTTTCTTTGATTTAAAGCAGAGGCTGACTGTAAAAAAATGTGGTTTTTCAAGTTTGACTTTACTTCTTAATCAACATATTTCTCTTGATGATTTCATTTATAGGTTTAGAATCATCGTCTTTCTTCTATTTATGAATGTTCTCAGTTGATCTTTGTATTGCGTTAAGAAGTAGTTTTCCTCAAGAATAACTTCTGAAGGGAGGTTAGCTGGCACGTTTCTTTCCTTAGCTAATCAATCAGGCTTTTAGTATACGCTCTAAGATGTTATACTACGGTAGTGTAAAATAAACATGTTCATGTTTATTATATACCATTTTAGTATACAGTAAATGCATAACAATTATAATGATTATTATAAACAGTGCAGGTGAATCAAAAAAATTAAATAAATAGATTGCCAACAAACAGCGCAGGTGAATAAAAGACAACGAACAAACAAATATATTCTCAACATAGTGGAAACAAAGCGTATGCTGTATTCTGTTATGTGGAATGTATCCCTAAGAAACCCTGTACCTAGTTCCTATGCAGTCTAATCAGAGCTCTGTTGTATGAGGCTGGCTTAGTATATGATGCACACTTATTTAAGTGAAGTACCCTGCACTAATCCAGACAACACTTATAATGATTTTAGTGGTCTTAGACAGTCATAGAAAGCTCTCTAAGTGGTAGCTGTGGAGAGCAGCCTTCAGGCTTAGTCCAGAAGGAGTGCAAAGCTACTTGTTTTACCATTACTAATCATACAGTGTAGGTTAAGTGAAAAAGGACCACACAGTGTAGTTATAAAAATATGTATTTATTTTAAACACTCACTAACACATTGCAATATCTCCTACCAGGAGATATAATCACAATACACACAATACTTCAACAATAAAACAGGTAAGTAGCACAAATACACAGTGGTCTCCGGGGGGACCAAACCATATACTAAAAAAATGGAATACGAACCGCGACCAAAGTCGAGACTGGACCCAGAAGACTTAGAAGAGCCGGGGACCCAAGGAACTACCCAAGGTAAGTACCCAGGAACCCCACAGAGGCCGTGTGCAGAGTGGAAACATGACCACGTGCTCAATACAAGTCAATGGGGAAGTCGCGGTTGCAGTTTTCAAGAAAAAGGACCCTTCCCAGAGGACCCAGAAGAAACCTCGTGGAAGATGGAAGGTTTGAGAGTCACTCTACCCGTGGATACCCCGAGAACCAGGATACCTACACCATGGAAGCCAGGTACATAGGTGCGAAGTGACAACGGAAACCGCTGAGACCACAATAGAGGACTTCAGTAAAGATGCCGCTGGCGAAGAAGGTGAAAGAGTCAGTTGGAATCCAAGGATTGACTCAGGAAGACAGGTACCTGCAAGCAGAGGGGACAGAGTCTATGCCACTCAGGAGTGACCAGGAGGCACGGAAGACGAGCACCCACCGATGTCGGAAGATGTAGGAGAGTTGACGGTGACCTTGGCAGGAGCACCAACAAGCCTTGGCAGCAGCAACAGACGAGGAAAGCGAAGAAGGTGGAGTGTAGGGACCAGCAAGGTCCAAGGGACTCACCGAACACAGGAGAGTCAGAGCATGCCCCGAGCAAACAGGGGAGCCCACTAAAGCCAAAAAAGACCCTCAAGAGGACCCACAGGCCGAAGGCACGGGAGTCACAAGGGGACCTCAAGCAGCTCACCAAGAATGCAGGCCCATGGTGCAGAAGTTGCGGTGAGGACGAAGATCTTGGTAACAAGAGATGCTGGAGCTTCTTAGAGCCCGAAGATCTCTGGAGAAGAGAGTCAACAAACCTTGGCAACGGCAAGTCGACGCGTGCACAGGGGTACTGCTCCAGCTGTTCCAACGAGGGATACTGACTTCAAACTTGCTGAGAAGACAGTGCAGGCCTCGAGGGAGTTGCAGAACCACCACCTGTGTTGCTGAGCCTCTCGGAGTCCGTGGGAAATCAGGAGCAGAAGACCGGTCAGCTTGGTTGCGGTGCCTCCAGATGCAGGGGAGTGACTCCTTCACTCCAAGGGAGATTCCTTCGGATATCTTGGATACAGGCCTGGAGAAGAACCTGTATGGAGCACAGATGACGCAGAAGACTGGCAGGACAACGAGACCAGGAGCAGCAGGAGTCTTCCTGGTGCAGTCTCGGTTCCCCAAAGTGAAGTCCAACGAAGTCCAAAGTGCCCAGATGGTTGAAGATGAAGTGGTTTCGGATCTGAATCTTGTCCCACGAAGAATCCGAAGAGCCACCCACAGGTAAGCCCTTAAGTATCCTAGGGAAAGGGTTGGGATGATTCAGGGATCACTCCCAGAGGAGGGGCTGGACAGAGGGGAGGATACTCTCATGCCCTTTGTCCAGTTTCGTGCCAGAGCGGGAGCCAACAGCTCCCTGAACTGGTTTCAACAGGTGTATGCAAGGAGGGCACCTAATGTGCTCTTCAAAGCAGTCTGGTGGTGCTAACAAGCACCCACACCCCAGCCCAATACACTAAGTCCTGTCTGGGAGGTGACTGGAAACCTATTGCTCAACCTTCCCCAGCTTGAGCCTGGCTCAGCAGCAGGAGAGCAGAATCGTGTCTGTGGTCGACAACAGCACTAGCTGGCTGTTAGAACCTGAAAGGCTGGTACCGGGAATACAAGGGGGCTCCCTAGGGGAGCCCCCCCAGAACATGGGATCCTACATCTAACACTGGAATCGGTGTTGGGGTCGGATTCCAACATGTTTGATACTTGATGTTTGATTTTTCATTTTGGATGTCTAATTAAATTATAAGGCCCGCACAGGCCAAAACCAGTTTCCTGAAAGTCCCATCCACAACAGGCTACCTGTGTGCAGATACCAGAATGATTTAGTCCTACTCACTCAACACAAGGTTGTGCAAGTGTTCACTTGTAACCAGCACAGGGCCTTTTGACCTAGCTGCTTACAATATTATTTTACAAGGCGAGCACTTGCAATTAGCACTCCAATTCATTTTACAGAAGCTTATAATGAGTGAGACTCACTCACAGCAGAGGTCCAAAAAGTAGGTGGCCCAAAACCAAAAAGTTTAGTGGGGGGTTTAACTTGGTCAGAACATATTCTCTCACAGCCACCATTTGCATACACATGGTGACCATTTTGGAATAGTTTTTCTTAAGCAAAAAAATAAATTTCAAGGTGATAGATATGCATTACCTTCTAATGTGGATGCAGTCTGACTTCAGGTCATGCAGCCAGACAGCCACAAGACATTGCCCCAGCCCTATAATAATAAGTAACGCAGTATCAATAAAATGAAATAGTACATGATCCCTTGCCCAGTTACAAATATGTGAGTTTTAGGACTGTTCTGTAAGGTATTACATAACGAAAACCAAATCAATAGCTCATTCCCAGCAAGTACGTGTTCAATGGCCTTGCATGCCACACTAGAAAGTAGCTTTGCTTCAGCATCCACTAATAAAGCGAAGTGCATTACTTGATTATCTTGGGTCTGGTGGGGGCTATTAATTCAGTATTCATAATATTTATGTCATGTGACCTTCAAATGCAAAATGTGAGACCAGAAATAAGTTAATGTTTATAGTTTTTAAAATTTATGAGATTAAATATTATTATACTTTTCCCAACCAAGTTAGATTGATTAGGTAATTAGACCTTCTTAACTAAGGAACAAAGTGCATGTTAAAGGCTCTGAAATGAGACCAGAGGCAAATGGTCAGTATCTGCTAAGAAGCAGGGCTGGAGGCATTGATTATCACTTGGAACTAGGCAAGCAAGGGGGAGCGATACATGAAACTTTCCAGCACCTTTTGAGGGAAGGAAAGGCTAGCAGTCCTTGTATACTGTTGACTCTGCCTGGACTAAGGCTTCGCATGCACAGAGGACATATTATGTGAATGCGCCCAACAACAAAATTAATTTACCACCAGTTTGGATAACTGGGTCTAACTTCTCTCATGACCCAGGGTATTGTTGCAAAACAAGTGTGAAATAACGTTGCTGTGGATGGGACCTTACTTTGTGGATCGAGGATTTCTGTTGCTAAAGACCACCTGCTTCCTTTAGATTGTTCTGAAGAACAATGGCAATATAGAAAAGTATTTCTAAAAGTCCTGTTGATTGGTGGAAACTACCATAGAGGTACTTGAACATTTACTATGAACATTTCTGAGACTAAAACTCTAAGGTTTATTAATTATCAGTGCTACAAGAAACTCCTCATGCAGACACTATAACTCATCTTGCACAGGCTTGTAACAGCAAAAGCCAAAGGTCCCTCTGGTCAATTATCAATCGGTTGGAAAGAGGCCCCAGCACGGTAATAAGTAGTAATCTCACTTAAGTGTCATGGTTGGGGGGCGTGGCTAGTCGTACATGGTGCCAAATGCAGGCTGCTAGAGCTCCGGAGCAGCGCCCCCCACAGACACCAATATCCTGCTGCCTGAAGTGTCTTTGCATGCAGTCCAGGTCCGATGACACCACCAGGAATGGAGGTAAACAAGAGCAGACATGCCTGACGGGGCTGGGTCTGGCCTGAGGCAAGGCAAAATGGCACTGGGCGGGCAGGCCTGACGGTTCCTGCTGCTGACAGTTGGCCGCGCTGAGTGGGGACGGCCTAACGTGCCGGGAGCCATAAACGGAGAGGCAAGTCAGTGGCAGAGAGCAGCGGTGCTCCTGGGTGGAGAAACAACCCCCATGAAGCCCGCCTGCAGCAGAAAGTAAAACTGGCCCAACTTCCATTGCAGAGGAAGACCGAATGGGCCTGAAGGCATTGCAATGAGGGCCGCTGTTGGCCCAGAGAGAGAAGGAGCAATGTGTCTGTCCCCGACGTGCGTGGCACCAAGCCAGACTCAGGATCTGGAGGCAGTATCTATTACTGGCAGAGGTGGCCACGAGAGCCCTAGATGCTGGCCGCAGCACAGAGGCTGGGACCCGCACCACAAGGGGCACCCGAAAGGCACCCAGGGATCACCGAAGTGCCTGGACGCTGGGGATCTCTGCCAGTAAGGAAACAGTGGCAACACCCCCATCTGTTATTTACACCTGATCAAGGCAGCCTTGTGGCTTCCCACCCAAGAGCCAGAGACAGTGATTGCTTGGAGGCGGTGGCCACCATAGGGGTCCTGGGCACTGCAAGAATTGCGTGCACCTGGACATTAGAAGCCGCCATCAGAGAAGAAGGCACTGGGGCATGCCTGAAGGGTGCTGGGGGCACAAGAAGAATGTACAGAGGAGGTATCCGGAGGGGGTCTAGCGCTGGGAGAAAGAGACCTTGAATTTTGTGGGGTCGCTGCCTGGTGAGGCAAGTGGGTGGCCCCCCCTGGGGTCAGCAGCCCGGGAAGCCCCCTCCTTTACAAAGGGGGGAACAAAGATTTGAGGGCAAGGCTGGACGTTTGGGAGGAAAACTATACCCAACACCAAGACCAACCAGAGAGTGCTGAGACTACAGGTGTGGCCCCAGGGCTCGGCTCAGATGTTGGCTGAGGAGGTGAGCCAGGGATGCTCATGTCTACAGCGGGGGGCTGCGCTTGCCCTCCTAGGGCTGGCTTTCACCGCAGCTCTGGCCTGGTCTTTGGGCGGCTCGGGAACCGGCCTGCAGGGGATGAGGGTGGCAGAGGACCCCATGTAAGACAGCTCCCTTGATTCTGACGACGAACTACTGCCAAGCCAAGAGAGGATTGACCCCCAATAGAGGCTACACATCACGGTCTGGGAGTACAGGGGAAAAAGCTGTGTGGGTCACATGACATAATGGTATGAAAAAAGTCTGTGAAATTAAGCCCAACTGTTGATACCCTGCAATCTCAGGAAACCCTTCAGGCTGCACACAAGACACTGCCAAGCCAGGACGTTGAGGCCTATACAGCGGCGATCTTGACAGCCATCAGTGATACCAAAATGGCGCTGGAAAGCAAAATAGATGCAGTGGCTCTGGACCAGGGGGTCCTCTGTGCAGATCACAGGAAACTGGTGGACAGAGTGCTGGAAACAAAAAACGCTGTGGCCCAGCTGCAGCACATGGTCTCTGAGAATGGTAAAATGATCTGTTCCAAGCAGAAAACCATAGACAGGCTACAAGACCGAATCGACAATGCTGAAGATAGATCTCGATGTAACATGAGACTGGTGGAAGTCCCTGAAAAGGCTGAGTGCTCAAGTATTGAACTCTACTTGGAGAATTGATCGCTAACGGCGGTCATGGAGGGCAAGGTCTCTAATATGAGGTGATTGGGTGTGGGGGTTTGGATGGGGTAGGCATTTTGGGGCATGGTTGTTTGAGCGGCAAGTATGGCTGAGCAGAGCTGGGACACCAACGATCGATGATTGTGTGCTATAAAGGACACCAACACCACACAATAAGGAACAACCCCGAATTGAACCCTAAAAGTACTCTCCCTGAATGCAAATAGTTTGGGCAATAAACTGAAAAGGAGAATAGTGCGGAAATACCTGCTCAGGCATTGCCCCGATATCATTCTGCTGCATGAGACTCACTTGTTGGGTAACAATTATGGATTTTTCAACTAGGGGAGGTACAAATTACTGGTTCATGCGGAATTTTCTCCAGACTCAAGAGGTGTAGGGATTCTGGTCCGTAGATCCCTCCCGCTGGAGGTGTCCAAAACATGGTTCCACAAGGATGGATGTCAGGAGGCAGTACAGGGGAGAAGCTATTGAGAGGACTTGGTATCTTCTGCCTGGCTTACAAACAGAGGGGTTGGATCTCTGAGGGGATTGGATTACGAGAGCCCCGGAATTGCTGCTTCTCATTGGAGGGGATCTTAATGTGACCCTGCAGGGGGACTTAGATAGGGTGACCGCGTCTGGAGAGAGACCGAGAACTGACGTATGATTGGCCAACTTTGTGAAGGGCTTGGGTCTGGCAGATCTCTGGAGGGAGGAACACCCATGGGAACAATAATATTCATATGCACACAACTCCAGGCAAACCTTGTCTTGCTTAGAGTAAATATACACCAGTCATGAAAACAATCTTACATAAACTGCATGTCTCCTTAAGTAACACAGGAAAATACAGCTGATAGACTTAATAATAGTTCTTTGGGAATAGACTGGTTAAAACATCTCCAGGAAGTGCTAAGAAAGAAGTTTTATCAGTTATACAACATTTTCAGACCAGTACATCTCGATGTATATTTGTATCTTTGGTAATTTAACAACTATGCATGTGGTAGTTGCAAAAAACTTGTTTGCTGGTAGCAGGTTGTTAACAAATATAAAATCTTTAAGCTGCACGCACTTGCTGCAAGGACAATTTTGCTATCCTGCTTTGTTATATTCCCAAGTTAGGTCCATGTAGCGAAGCAGCTTATTTCGTACACTGTCCTCACAAATAACATTTTCAGCTGTGATCTTTTACACATATTTACATGCATAGCAATGTTGGATTAGTTTCTCTGAAACTAAACTTGTTTTCACATCTAGCTTCGCACAACATTATCACAATGCCCTGAACATCATGTACAAGGTCTCGTTTCGCACTATTTACAAATGTCATCACTATCTTCATCCACGGGGCGACAGGGCTATCTACATATCCATAACATTGCTAATCTATACGCACATCGCAAGGCTGCTTTCTATCATAAAAGATGAGCATCCTGATAGATTGGTAGAGGAAGCACTTCCGCAGAAACCAATGTCCTTCCATGCTGAGAAATCACCATCCACCTCGTGAGGGGTGTCCGGTTCGTGACCAAGACGGGGTCCTTCACTCTATGCCATCAGGTAATGGGATTGGTTCGTCCCCGGGGAGGATTCTTGGCTTTACACCTTCACACACTCTAGGTACACTCACAGTAGGGTCTGCATCGTAGGAGTACGCAATTACTGCCTTGTATTATTTGCCTGCATGTATACATTATTTTAGCACCATGGTAGAACTATATCTACTATTTACACTTTTGGTGCTTGTAACCACGTTTATCTGCTTCTGTCTACTAATCATTGCAGCACACTTATTTTATGCAAGAATAATGTTGGTTCAATAAATATTATTGAAAATGTCCCACTGTGCATTCTCTGTATCTTTCTCTGAGAATAAGTGAGCATGAGTGACTGAGCGAAAGGTTCTGCACTGTTTTCACGATCCCTGAGGGGTCAGGGTTGTCATGTTCAGTGTTTGCCAGAAACCATTCGCTCCCTGGTAGGTTAGGGGGGCTTACAGTGGCACTGTGAGCTAGCTGGTCTATAGGCCAACATTTGCTGCGGGGGTGTCCAGAATCAGTCTAGACAACAAGCCCTTAGTTTATGTTGTCCAAACAATACGCAGATCCAACGGATTGGTAGGAACTACACGACAGCTCCCTTTAACACATTGTTAAGAATCTATGCAAACCAATTTAAATTGCAATAATACAATTCTATTTTACTCGGTTCTTCTCTCTTTTATATGCTAGCACATTTGTTAGCTTACTCCTCCTTCAAAGTTTGTTTTTAATATAATGTAACAATTTTTAAGGCACAGCAATCTGTAAAGGTTTTAGACCATAAATTCCTTTTATTGCATGTAAAACAACTATGGTTTTAATTAAATGAAATCAAATTTACACACTCATCTTCCACAGAAACAGCATAGTGTCGAAGACTGAGGTACTCGTTTTTTGTATGTTTAGTTTCAGGAATTACAAGTTCTACATCAAAGTACAGAGTTAGCTACACAGAGATATTGCGGAGGATATCCATTCACTATAACAGTTAAGTGCAACTCTCCATGGAAAGTTAATAAAGATGCCTTTGCCTTTAGCTATCCACGACTTCCTGCAGACATTGATGAATGGTAGAATTGACAAATCATAGTGATGGAGTCCATTGTCTTTATTTCCTCTCTTATAACAGTCCCCTTTCCCAAATTCTTCTACAGACCCTCATATTCCTGGAATCTGGCCATTGATGAAAGTGTTAAGAGATGTAAGAGTGCATTGCTCTCATTGAATTCAGAGTTAAAAGTTAGTGAATCCGGACAGACCACATAGTCCACATTGTCATCAAGCATGAGCGATAGGTTCAGACACTAATCTGTCTCAGGTCTAGATTCCTCAGTATTGAAAGCAGCTGCCTTGTTGAGTGAGGAATTTCAGTGAGTTCCCAGATGGGAAGTGAATACTATGCAGTCAGCTGTGGCTTATACGAGACTTCCCAAGATGATGCTTTTGTCAGAGGAGAAGATTACAGGGAATCTGGAGCTCCTAGAATGTATATGTATATTGTTTGCTCAATCTCTGCAGATTTCAGGAGCCAAGAAAAATATTTGTGAGGTTGTTGAGGTAGTCAACAGTTCTAATTTATCCTCAAGGTCCATGAGGTTTCATACACACAAATTAATTTGCCAATTTTGGAAACGATCATGAAAAGATTTGTTTTGATTTAATTTGCTTCAAAGTTTAAGGCAATCTTGGGAATCTGTCTAACTCACATAAATCTTGCATTGAAAGGAGTGCAAAGACAGTTGAATAGAATTCAGTGCTTGCAAGAATGGGAATTTTGCCAGCTATTGTTTGTGCTAGCTCTCTATGAATGGCTTTGTGATGTTTTGATAAGAAAAGGGCAAGTGTGTTAACTCCACGCAGAAGCTATGATTGCAAGATCAATTTGGGACCTTGTGCACAAATACTTTCAGTCATGTGTACAGAATAGGAAATACAATATCGTATACTATAATTATGCCCTCACGGCCTCCTGCTTCTTCTCCATCATTTTTGGTCCCAAACAAGGGGGCAAGCTGAGACTATATGTAGACTACAGAACTCTCAATAAAATCACTATGAAGAATCATTACCCTTTGCCATTAACATCTTTTTTTGCCACGTAAGATTTGAAAAGTGAATACATTCACAAAATAGGCTCTCAAGGGAGCATACCATCTAGTCAGAGTCCGAGAGAATGAGGAATTGAAAATCACATTCCATGCAACATTTGGGTTGTTCGAATACCAGGTAATGTCTTTTGGACTTTGGAATGCTCGTGCACCATTTCAATATTTCAATTGATCAAACAGTGAGAGGGCTTTTGATGTGTTCTGCATGATCTATTTAGACTACATTTTGACATAGTCTGACTTCTTAGAAACTCATGCAACATGTTAATGCAGTGTTACGATTTAAGAGATGGCCATATTTTTGCCGAGTTGGATACATTTATTTTTTCACACCACTACTCTAGAGTTTTTGGAGTCCATCATTACAGTTGTGGGCATTAACCTGGATAAAAAGAGAGTGTCAGCAATTTTTCAGCAGCCCTGCCAACTTTAGTCAAGGCTATTCAAAGTTTTTTGAGCTTTGACAATTTTTATAGGAGGTTCATTCATCAGTTTTATGTGATCAAAAGACCACCACCAAGTTACTGTACAAGAGAGTTGTTTTTATTTGGTCAAAATTAGCAGATGAGGCATTCTGACGAAGATGAAAAAGTGCATTTATAAAGTGCAACAGTTACCGATAAATGGTGTCCTGGCGCTGCTCTGGAAAAGAACCACAATTTATTACAAAGGCCAGGTCTTTAAATTTTTGCGAAATTTTAGTGGTTAGCTTCAGAGCAAAGACAAATAGGGAGTGAGTTCCAGAGTTTAGGAGTCAGATAGGAAGAGATACTGCTGCCCATATGGGTGTAGGAGATTCAAGGAATGTCTAGCAGTTAAGCATCTGTGGACCAGGAGGCTTGACAGGTAACAGAGTTGTTTAATACCCTAACCCCCAACAGGGAGGACACAGGCAGCTGCGTACCTTTTGTGATGCGAGTTGTGGCATGCCTATGCTGGATGTAGCAAAACATCTCATTGCTAGGCATTTTGTATTCCTTCTGCAGTTCCCTAACTTGAATCATGTCAGTGCCCACCCATATGTCACCTAGCTTACTTATTTCAAATGGTCCCAGCCTCTGAAACTTTCCAGTTTGCCTACCGCATCTGTCCGCGTTCTAGAAAATATGTAGGCTCCGTGGCAGGTAAATCATTTTGAACATGGCAGCCCTACCAAGTAGAGAGAGTGGCAGATATCCACACAAAACCTTTCTACCACTATGTAGAGGTTGTTCTCCAAGAAGTCTTCCCTATACCCTGTGATGTAAGTGTCCAGATATTGAAAGCACTGGCAAGTAACCCGCACCCCACAGTCTCTCTAAAAGCTAGAAGTCTCGCCACTTATGGGTATTGATGGGACTCCCCCAATTTATTCTGTATCCTGAGTATGGCCCAAACATTTCAAATAGTTGTAGCAATCTGTTGACTATCAATACTGGCTGCCCTATGTAAAGCAGTACATCGTCAGATTAAAGCAATATACGTTCCTCCCAAGTGCCGTCCCAACTCAGACCCCTAATCAAAGGGTCCTCTCTGACCCACGCTGCCAAAGGCTCCAGTGCAAACGCAAATATCATGGGTGACGGGGCACCCCTGCCTAGCTGGATGGTGCTTGTCAGCTCTCCAGTCACCTGGACCCTAGCCACTAGGACTATGTAGACAAGCTTGACCCAACTATTGTACTGCAGGCCGAATCCCATTTTTTCTAATACACCAAACATGTATGTCAGATCTAGAGTGTCAAATGTCATTTTAGCGTCTAGTTACATCACTGCTGTTGGCTCACATACTCCCTTGCAGTATTCCATACATCCTACTGAGGTTGAGTTTCGTTCCCCCATCTGGCATAAAGCCAGATTGGCATGAATGGAACAGTAAGTAGTATTCGCTGCAATATGGATGCCAAGACTGTCGCAAGTATTTTAGCCTTTGCATTTAATAACGAAATTGGCCTATATGAGGCACATTCATCTTGAGATTTGCCCTCTTTCAATATCACTACTATAGTGGCTAGACACTGGTCATAGGGGAGCTGACCCTCCTGTCTGGCTTCTACAAACATGTGCAACATAGCCAACAGTTTGGTGGCCATGTTTTTATATAATTCTATAAGCAAATCACTCGGACCTGCAGCTGTACCTGAGCTCATCTCCCTAATAGCCTTTGCAATTTCATTAGTGGTCACTGGGGCACCTAGTTCTAAGTCTGCCCTCAAATGCAAGCTGTGAGAGTTGTATGTCTTTGAGGAAGTTGGCAACTTCCTCTGGAGACCTTCCTTTTTGGGCACGTACACCTGTTGATAATCTGTAAAGGCTTCTGCCACGTACCGGTCGCCCCCTATCTTCCCTGAGCTGAACCTTACCTCCGTCACCAAGTTTCTACCAGAGTCTCTACGCTCCAGCCAGCACAATAGTTTTAGGGACTTATTGTCCACCTCTTATAGACTCCTTTGAAAGGCAAAGAAATTAGCTTGTGCACCCTCTTCAGCAATACTTCTGTACTCCTGTTGCACCAGCCTAAGCCAATGTCCCCCTCCTCATCCTAGATCAGACTTCATGCCTTTTCTAGTTTCAGCATATCAGTTTCTATAACATCCAGCTTGGTTCTTTTATTTTTCACATACAATTATTGAGATTGCCGGATTGTGGATTTGAAAGGTGGATTTCAGTAGTCCAGGTGGGACAACACTTGGCCAACATATTTGCAAGAGGAAAAAGGGATAAAGAGGAGAATTTTGTATTAAGCGAGCATGATCATAATACAAGTGGCCGTAATGTGAGAGATTTATGGCACAAAGGCCAGTTTGTTGTCAAACAAGATGCCCAAGTTCCAGACGCAAGAAGTGGGTGCTGGAAAAACATCAATTTATACAGGCCATCAAACAGTGCACTAAGCAGAAGTTGGGCCCTGAATAAATGTATCTCAGTCTTATGCTAGTTCAGCTTTAGAATGATTTTGTGCATCCAGGAGGGCACTACTGACGTGCATACAGAAAAACTGTTTTGGGTGCTATACATGTTATCGGTCTTGAGTCATTAGTACATGACACTGTGCTGAAACCAAAGGATCTAATCAGATCAAAGGGAGGAGTGATGTAAATATTGAAAGGTGTGGTGTTAAGTGATCATCCCTGGGGCACACCACATGAAGAGGAAAAAGTGGATGATTTTAAGAGATGCAAAAAAATATGTTGAGCTCTATCCAATAGGAAGGAGTGAAATCAATTCCATGTGGAGTAACGTATACCAGTGTCTATTAGGCATTGTAATAATATGGTATTAGAAACCATATCAAAGGCTGTGGACATATCAAGGAGGATCAGTGCAGCCAATTACGCTGATGTTGACCGCAAGAAGTCCTGTCTAGTGAGCTCTGAATCCAAATTGAGATTTATATAGATAGCTGTTGGTTTCTTGGAAACTGATCACAAGAGAACCAACAATTCTTCCAATGCGTTTAGCTACAAAGAGGAGTAGATATATTGGTCTATAATTGACCAGTTTCTCTGGATTTTCTGACTTTTCTCTAGAAGGGGAACTGCTGCAAGTTTCTGGTTAAGAGGAACTGTGGAGGTGGTGCGTGAAAAGTAGCACATTGGGGTAAGATGAGCAGTTATAAAGTTCGACATGGAAGCAATCACACAAAGTGGACAAGGGTCAAGCGTACAGCCAGATTCCCATCCCAATAATTGCTGAAATAAGGTTCTATGTGTTTTCAGTGGTAATCATTTCCAGCTTAGGAAGCCTAGCTATGGGAGCTGGGTAAATTTTTTCAGGATAGTGGCTAGGTGGAGCAAACTCTGCATCATCCAGTGGAAAGTTAACCCAACTATTGGAGATTATCTTGAAAAAAAAGATATTACATAAGTTCCGCATCGGCTAATTGGTGTTTTTACATCCCAGCGGGTCAGTGAAGCAGTTAACTCTATTAATAAAGCTATTTTGTAGGGTGTTTCGTCAATTCAATTTTAAAGGCATAGTAGGATGCCTGGGTGAAGCGAATCACCTTATATTCTTGAGAATACCCACTTCTGCACTGCCACTGAAGTTTCTGGAGATGGCATTTTAGAGTAGAAGGTGTGTTATAGTCTCAAGCCAATCTAGGTGTAGATCTGCGTGTAAGCATAGACTTCAAGACAGCAGAAAGTCTGTCCTTGCTTGATGGATGATATGATGGCATTTGGTTTGAAGTTATTTCATTGCACCTCTACAGACATACTGGTGTTGAATGATCACGAAAAATTAGGCCAGAGCATTGTGCAGAATTTGGGCCACCTCTTAGTGAGGCCCTCTCCCTCTTAATTTGGTGTTGCAATTCAATTTACCTTCTGTGTTGTTTAGGATGTCTGAATTATTTTAATGCTAGGTTTATTGTGTTTGATATGAACGACTCTGCCCTGGCGCTAGTGCGTTTGTTGCGTCTTCTTAAAATGTGTGTTGTCACTGCAATGCTCCATAGAATTAGCAGTCTTTGTACCTTTTAATTTGCTACTGTACTGTGCCATTTTTTGGACAAAATAGATTCTCTCCGTCAAATGTCACACTCAAAACGTTTCGCTGCACTTCGAGACAAAAACAGAGATTGTAAGCTGAGCCATACATGGCTCGAGACCAACAGGCTTGTACTAATCTGCTTACTGCAAATGTCTGCCACATCAAGCCTACAGTATTACCTGTTCCCTGCATGAAAGCATGAGCTTGAGTAACGTGTATGACCATAAAACCTGACCTCTTATGTATGTAGGACTGCGTTAGACTTTCTTTTAACTCACGTTTTTACTGATCTAGTGTTTATTGTATCTTAACATTTTGTTGGTACTCCCATCTTTAGCATAGAAAGGCATTTGTAATCTATGTGTGTGGTAAGTCTTGATAAGAAAATCCTCATCCTCTTCCTCCACTTGCATGATGGGAGGCAGCTTACTCTATTACAGATGAGGTAAGATGTTTTATCTGGTGGTTATGTTTTGAAAGGATAGTTTACTAACTCAGTCTTCTGTAGGATCCATTTGGCATTTATTTCATGTGACGTAAGACTTCTGGCCTTCTATGTTGTCCTGGTGTAAGCTTTCAAGTTCAGAATTGGGAGGAGTGTGGACTAAATGGGACTCTGGTGCATAAACTAAATTATCTCACTCAGCTTGCAATTTTTAGAGATCCAAAAGGCTGTAAGTTTCTCAAATTTGGCTTCCTCAATGGTTACATTTCTATTTTCTGCTGAAGTAGAGACGTAGGTGTTTACCATTCTGGTGATTATGCTACCATGTGACATTTTTATGGGACAATATGCATTTGTGTTGTGACATATCAACCAAACTGTTGGAAATTTGCCCTTTCTGCATTGTCACCTCGGAATATTCGCCTTTTGTAGGACCCTATATTTTTGCTGACTCTAAAACTCTGTGCAATTTACCCCTGCTGACCAGTGCTTCCCTTTCAACATGGTGATGTGCCCCTAATTGGCATATATAACTTGCCTATAAGTTCCTACAATATGGTACAGAGCGTATCCAGGGCCTATAACTAAAATGTCCATAGTGGACTGCGGCACCCATTGTGACATCCACTACAGTGACAGTGCAAGCATGCCTGCAGGCCTACCATCTGTTGCCATTTAAAACTGAAAAATTTTACATGTCAAAATAACTCCTTTTGACAGTTCAAAGCCTTCCTTTTAAATATACATCACTGCTATACAGGTGTTATGAGCCCCAATATAGGCTTAAGTAGTTACACAACCTTTCACCTACATTTGTCGTAACATGCTCTACATAACGGTTCTGGCGCTGACCTTTTACCTAGCTATATGCCGAATAAATGTGTGGTTTTCTTCGAAAACTAGCCTCCTTTATTATGCATGAGGATTCTTAGTATCATACCTTAATCCCCTGCCCAGGACATGCACAGCAGGATTACCATCTCCTGTATAAGTACAAACGTCACCGCTATCATCATCCTTGGACGACAGCCCCACAGTACCTTTACACATCTAGGTAGCAACCCTGAGGGTACTTTTTGGGTATAAAAGAACCCACATCTTCACTGGGCAACCAGAGGAGAAGCTTCCATGCTGACACGAGACGCTGAAGTCCCTGCAAGCAGAAACTCCAGCCTGCAGTGGTCTGACATCCCTTGCGGGGTGTCAAACTCAAGACTAAGAAGGGGTCCTTCCTTCTCTACCTACAGGTAACGGGGTTGGCTCTTTCCTAGGGGGATTCTTGGCTTTACACCCACCTACACTTAGGTACACTTAGATAGCATTTGCATCATAGGAGTACGCTCAATTACTGCCATGTATCGATATGCCTAAATATATTTACTGTTTTAGCACCATGGTAGAATTCTACCTTTTATTTACTCTGTCAGTGCTTGTAATCTTATATATCTGTTTCTGTCTAATGATTGTCGCAGCAAATATGTTTATACTAGAATGACGCTGGTTCAATAAATGCTTATTGAAAAGGTCCCCATCGTTTATTCTGTGTATCTCTCTGACATTAAGTGAGCACGATTTACTGAGCGAAAAGTACTGCACTGTTTCCACGATCCCTGAAGGATCAAGGGTTGTCATGTTTGATAGTTGCCAGAAACTATTCGCTCCTTGGTAAGGTTTGAGGGCTTATGGTGGCACTGTGAGCTAGTTGGTCTAAAGGCTAACATATACTTTAGGGGTTCTGAAATCAGTTTGGACACCATTCCCTTAGTTTATGTTGTCTAAACGCGCAGATCCTATGTATTATTAGGAACTACACGACACAGGCCTTATTGCTTATAAGGCAAGGTGCATGGTATTTAAAAGTAGGACATGTAGAAATGTATTGTTAAACATGTTCTTACAGAGAAAAAGCACCAAAAGCTAATTTCACTGTTGCAAGACTGGCAGTTCCATAGGAAAACAGTGGGTTACTAATTACATTACATTATTACATGTAATAATGCTAAATTTGGTTAGGAAACAGCTAGAAAAATATTTAAACAACTATTTTATTAGCCATTAAAAATGTAATTCAAGTTGAAGTTTGACTTTTGACAAGGAAAAGGTACATTTCAAAAGTTACCTTTTCCCTGCCCAGTGCATCTGGATGACCATTTGCACATGCTCTCTTATTTCTAACAGCCAGTAATTAGCATTTCAATAGGTGAGAATAGGTGTGAAGTGCATTCCAGTAGCAAAAAAATAGCCTGATCTGAATGGGCAGAGATGACCCCTCTGAATGTGACAGAAAATGCAGGGTGGAGCTGTGAGCATCCTTTTTGACATTACAGTTCAAATTCTGCTTGCTAGGTCTGCTGGGTATAACTGTCGGGAAATCGATTGCTTGCCTCTGCTCATTCGGTCTCTCTGCTGTCAAGAGACATCATCTGACCTTTAAGCCTGCTTTGTATCTACGTTGGGTCAGAAGACGTCCTCATTTTCGAAGTTACTGCAGTGTTTATTGCGCTTGATTAAAGGCGCTTACATCCAACATGGCGGCCGCCATGTTTGAGGTCAGCATTCTAGTTATTTTCTCCTCGCGCTATTGCTTGGTTAACAACCGAGCGCGAGGAATTTGAAGTGGCGCACTTCAACTGTAGATTTCCTCGAGTGAGCAACTACTCGTGTTGACTCTTAGAGAAAAATCTTCAAGGAAAGCCATTTAATTTAAGAAACTATGTTGCAGTGTCTGTAAGGTTCAGAGAGACGCGAAGTAAACAACTTTCCTGATTAGTCATCTGTTCGGTGTAACCGGAGGAGGCTTGAGGAGCAGCAGGAAATTAATACAATGTAGCAACGTCTATTTGAAATCTTCAAGTGAAAGAACATCCTGTTCATCGTTTGCTTCGTGTTAGCACAATTACAAAGACTTCGTTTTCAAGCCCATTAGATGCTGATTAATTTTAAGTATAGACAAGTATTTGGCATCTTGTTAGCAATTATCGATTTAGAGTTTCGCTTAGCGCGGAACGGTGTGCACACCAGAGTAATCCTTTCAAAAGGTTTGGAAGTCTATTTGCTCATATCGCTACAGCTTAAAAAGAAGATTCAGACTTCGGAGAGGAATAAGGACTTCGGAGGATCTTCAAACTTGGCAACATCGGTTTTGAGTGAGAGTGATTTATTGGTTGTGCTGGAACTTTTTGAAAAGACTTAAATTCTCAGCAAGTTTATAAAAGAAGAAGATTTAAAGATTAATAACAAGAATACTTCAATTGACTGAACAAGAGAGAGGCAAACCAATCCGTTTATCCAGGTAGTCAGTAGTTTTTAGTACTAGACTGGTTATAGAAGTTATTAGGGTAGTCAGGAAGAGGTTGCTTAATTGTTCTTATCTCCCTCTGCAGGTAGCCAAGAGATTCCTTTGCTGAACAGCAGTAACACTATAAGAACAGGTCAAGAGTTCAATTAAGGAAGACCTTTCTGGCTGAAAACCAGGATCAGGAGGCGGTCTCTCTTTCTTCCCATACCCCTTTCCCCCTTGTGGGTGCTAGGCACTAGTCTTTAAAATTGAGAACTGGATTGGTTTTGGCAATCACCAGGGGGATTTGGGAAGATTAGCTTCTGCTCCTTTGGAAATCTTGATTTCAGCAAGGCCCTGACAAAAACACTGGGGACGCACTAGAAAGGACAGGAAACAGGATGCCAAAACAATTCTTGTGTATTCACTGTCTGGTTGCTGGAAACCTCTGCTTTTTTCTACTAAACTTCTGTCTCTGGGTTTTCACATATCACAATGGGCTGTACTTGAAGGAAAGGGAAACAGGACTCCAAAACAGAGACTGTGTATCCACTGTCTGGTTGCTGGAAAACTTTGTTCTACCACACTTCTGTCTCTGGGCCCATCGGGGGTACAGTGACTGCCTCAAACTGAATTTTGGTGTTAGAAGTGAGAGGAACACAGCATTACCATAGTACACTCCCCACACATACACCCAGCCCTCAGAGCCCACGTTTATTGTGGCTGGAAACTTATGCATCTAGAAAATGCCCAATGTGGGTAGGGTTAGCCCCAGAAACGTTTCAATCCATTAGCTCGTGCCAGGCATAGATGTGGCATCTTTAGGCACCCACTTCAGAACACTCCTGAGGAAGTATAAATAGTGAACTCAACACATTATAAGGCTGACCTCCTGTTAAAGCTACAGGGACACAACAAACTAAGGGAGACCTTTACCTACAACTATTCAGCAACTAGAGCTGGACTGGACATAGCTGTATGACATCTTTCTTACACCCTGTGAGGGGTGCTTTACAAGTGTACTCCTGTGATGTATTGGGGCTTATGGACTAATGTCAGAAGGTGAAATCTCTGATCAGGATGAACCTGGTCGGTGTATCTGACACACGCTCCATCAAGGTCAGCGTTAAATTGCGCCGAGGACTCGATCTATTGTGAACAGTGACCATCACTGGCATTTTGTGCTTCTTGGTACTATTCCTAATTAAAACTTTAAAATTTCATATCTCATTCTGTTCAAATACATTTACTTTATTTTTCTAATTACTGTTTTGCATTTTAACTTTATTAATATTTTGGTACTGCATAAATACTTTACACATTGCCCTAAATTAAGCCAGTTTGCTCTGCGCCATAGCTACCAAGAAGTTAAGCTCAGGTTAATTTAATAACTTTAAGGGTTCACCTTGACAAGGGGTGTGATAATTGCCTGAGGTGGGTAGTTCCCCCACCCCAAATAATAATCCAGTTTCTTACACACCCTATCATCATTGTCTGGGTTCAAGTACTGTTTTCCATTGTTGTTTTTCTGTGTGTATCCTCCGCTTGAGATTGTGCACCCATCTGATCTGAAATTTCTATTTCAGTGGCATTTCCAATGTGATTTCTATTCCCTTCTTCAGAACTGAAATCTTAATATTTTGACACATCTGTTTGACATCGAAGACCCTCAATGCAGTCGATCCAACTTTGTGTTTTTTTCTAACCAGACATGGTGGTCTGTTTGAGGACATCCCTCACCCTGAATCCCAAACTGTGTTCGAGTTCAGTTCTCCTAAGTTCTGTTCCATTTATAGCACAAGGTATCTGTAATATCTACATCCTCTGGATTAAATGTTTTGTTGTCTAAGGTGCAGTGTCTGCTCTGGGTGCTGCAGGCTTTTGTGAGTGCTATAAAGAATCTCTTTTTCATAGACCCAACCCTCATTCAAAGGGGATTGGCACTTTTCCTGGTGGGGATAGGCTTCTTTCCTGTTCGTCCAGATGTATAGTGAGCATTTCCATTATGACATCCTCATCACAGACATCGTGTCTTCCCTCATATTTCTCTTCAAATATGTGTTGAAATGATTCCGTAAAGTCTAGTTGCTCTAATAATGTACAGGCTGCACAACACCCGTCCTTACAGTGACCAGTTCGTCATGGTTCCTTGGCGAACACAAACTGCATGCCATATGAAAAACCGAGCAGGGGAACCATATGTTACAATTTAGATACAATTTAAAGGGTGTATTTTTCATGAGCTCTCCACAAGACAGTAATTTTCATTTAACCAGCTATGAGGTTTTTTCCCCCCATTTTTCAGTCTATACACAGAGCTCTTGTAAACAGCTCGGAACTCTATGATACAAGCCATAATCTAAGGTGGGTTTCAGGAGAAGTAATCATGAGTTATTCAACGCACACCCAAAACTGAAATAAACATTTCCAAGAAGAAGGAATAGTAATATTCCAAACCGAGCACGATGAGGTAAAAGTGCACCCCATGTGCATTCCAACACATGCTGCAAAGAAATGTAGTTCCAGAACTTCCATGTGATTATTGTTACTATGGGAAAATTACTTGGCTATGCAGGTGCTAAACAAGATGGCGATATAAGAGAAAGCTTATTGCAGAAAATCAGTGGTATCCTTTTATATTGAATAAGTTATATTACACAAAGGTGGATATATTTCAAAATTTGTAAGAAGCATTAAGTTCATACGTAGATGTATAAAGTGCATATGAGTGCCTGCAAGGAGTTTTGTTTCTCAAAATTAGAATTTTATTACATAATGAACTACATGAATGCAATATATGGTATGACTATTTCTCTATTTCACTTTGCATGATCTTCTATAAAACCCGCTATGAAAGAATAAAACTAAGTCTAACAGAAAATGGGGATTGATAGCTAGGTGGAACTTTGTCATAATCTAGTCAAATGTGTTATCCAGCATCGCTTGGCATACTAGGCACATGCTCTGTGATGACCAATCAAAGCATAGTGGAAGCAAAATGTGTGTGGGAAAGAGATGTGCTTATAAAAAGGTTAAGCATGTGGCTGTCAAGCAGATTAGTTCAAGGGTAATAGATTTCCTCAGTGCATGTGGATGGGTACACTCAAGGGAACCCTCCCAACATTACAGTATTCCAGAAAAAACAAGTTACTTACCTGTACACAGTGGTTCTCCAGTAGTGATATCTTTTATAGATTCACATGCTTGAATCTTCCCCGTCGTCAGGTAGGAGTCCCATGGTAACAGTAGAAATAGCAGTATTAAAACATCACCATAGACCTCCATAAAACAGAAAAACTCACTTAAGTAACCTATCAACCTTACTTCATAACATCGAAAGTTCAGCCAATCACAGCAGAGACCTCAGAGTTCCCTTCCTCTACAGAGCCACCATACCTCAGATTTCGAGCACAAGTGTATATGTATGCAGAGGGGCTCCGCCACCGTGGCCCAGAACGGACAGATGACGGACGCATCATGGTGGGACCAGATGGCACCCTCCTGACGGAGCGGGAGGCGATCCCAACGCAGAACCAGTTTTCTCCACTCTGCTTGGTGCAAGACACGCCAACGGAGACGGACAGCGTCACTGGCCCGATTGCAGGGGGCTCCGGAGAGGCATGAGTAATGGAGTTGGCGCTGAGAACCGGGAGGATCTGGGGCATGGACACTGTGAGTAAGTGCTTTAAACAGAGGGGTGCCGGACTTCTGTGAAAGACACATGGGCAAAGACATGGCGCCCAGTGGCATTCAAGGGGGGGAGGATACGATACCAGTGAACGGAGGGGACGTTTCGCCTACATGCTGTTTAGACTCGCCGGCTGTAGAGTGCTGTGACGGCCTGGCTAGACCTTCGGTCGGGCGGGGCCGCGCGGTGCCAGGCAGTCGGCTGATTCACGAAGTTCAGAAGGGGGGGAGGTTTGTAAACCAGGGAGAGTACGTTTATTTCTCATTGTTACCTTGAGTTGCGGGGGTGAGCTAAGTGGGTGGGGGGAGCTTTGGGGCGGGGTTCGGAGTCCTCGGGCCCAGACCGGGTTCTGGGAATGATGTGCTACCGCCTGTGGGTGGGGAGAGTTGGGGTTTTACGTTTAGGGTTTGCTTGGGGGGCTGTCGGGTCTAGTCAAGGGTCCACCACACGAGCTCGCAGGAGTCTACTGCTAGGGGGGTCATGCTACAGGCTCCCTAGAGAGTCTACAGTGATAGCCGGGGGGCGGCGTTGCCAACAACTGTTTACTTATGCCAGGTGACACACAGGAATACAAATTGATTACATGGAATGTCCGTGGGCTCAATAATAGGGTCAAGCGAATACGGATAGCATCCTACCTTCGGCGTTATAGGGTAAGCATAGCCCTGCTCCAGGAGACGCACCTGTGGGGAGACTGCCTCAAATATGTCCAACGTAGATGGAGGGGCCAGTTTTTCGCTACCTCATACTCGGGGTTTGCTAGGGGAGCACTGATCTGGGTGGCACCGGGGGTCCCTTTTAAGGCCTTGCATGCGGAACAGGTTCCTGACGGGAGATATGTGATAGTGGAGGGGACGCTAGATGGACGTAGCGTATGCCTGGTAAATATATACGCCCCGAATACTGACGACGGGGGGTTTCTGGGTCGAGTGATGGGACGGCTGGATCTGGGCCCGGATACGGAACTGATTGTGGCGGGAGACTTTAATTGTGCCCTGGATGGGGAACTGGACAGACATCCCCCAAAGCTGGATGCCAAACCTAGGGTTAGGGAGGCGATGGGCCAGATGCTATATAATCACGGGCTATTGGATATATGGCGCCACCCTAATCCTGGTCGGCGAGAGTACTCATGCCACACACCTGCTGCCAATACCCACAGTCGACTGGATTACTTTTTCATCCAATGGGGGGCAGTCCATCGGATGGCAGCGCCACAATATCTGGGCCGTTATCTGTCCGACCATTCTCCGTTATTAATTACCTACTCGCTGGACCGACTGAGATCTAAGGTACCGCTATGGCGGCTTAACACTGAAGCTTTTGGTGACTTGATCTGTAAAGAAGCCATAGCGAAGGGACTGGAGGACTACTTGGAAGTCAACTGGGGCTCAGCCGGCACCCGGGCGACTGAATGGGACGCGATGAAAGTGGTGATAAGGGGAATTTGTATGTCCACTGAGATGGGGGTGAGGAGAGTATTGGAGCGCGATCTGGGTCGACAGGAAGAGCGCCTGGCGTCCCTGGAGAAAGACTTGCCCATGAATGGGAAAGGTCAACTGAATGGGCGACGGCAGATAGGGGACCTGTGGGATTCATTAGGCAGATTTAATAGAACCGCAAGTAGGAGTCGTTGGTATACGGATGGGGATAAGGCGGGGCGATTATTGGCACGCCTGATTCGGACAGAGACACAGTCTCACCCGATTCTGGCGCTCAAGGCTGCCTCAGGACAGCTGGTATACACCCAGCAGGAGATCAACGGCGTATTCCTGACCCATCTACAGAAAACCTACTCGGCGCCCCAGCCTCCGGAGGCCCTTGAGGGCATGGAGGCTTATCTGGCGGAAGTGGAATTACCTTGCCTGGACAAAGACAGCCAGGAGGCCTTGGGGGGTCCCTTTACAGTGGACGAACTCCGGGCGGCGATCGCCCATTTGAAGACGGCGAAATCCCCGGGGATGGATGGCATAACCGCCGACCTCTATAAAGAGAACGGCTGAGTCTTAATCCCCAGGTTACTGGACATCGTGGGTGAAGCCGAGGAATGGGGAGTGCTCCCAGACTCTATGCGGGAAGCACTGATTGTGATGATCCCCAAACCAGGGAAAGATCCCCTCCTCCCCGGCTCATATAGACCGATCTCAATGTTGAATGTCGATCTTAAAATTATCAGTCATGTGCTGGCAGGTCGTCTCCTCCCTTATCTTCGGCGGCTGGTCCATGAGGACCAATCCGGGTTCATCCCGGGTAGGAACACGTTGCGAAACATCCGCCGCCTGGCACATGTAATGCATCATGTCGAGGGCTGGGCCCAACAGAGCACATTGGTGTTTCTTGATATCGAACAAGCGTTCGACTCCATCAGCTGGGCCTACCTATGGCTGGTTCTCCAGAAAATGGGTCTCGGAGAGGGGTTTGTAAACTGGATTAAATTACTCTATACCCGTCCAATGGCGAGAGTTCGCACGGGACGCTACGTGTCGGACACGATACCCATAGACAGAGGGACGCAGCAGGGGTGTCCGCTCTCCCCCATGCTCTTTGCCCTGGCAATGGAGCCGCTGGCAGGCCATCTACGAGGGGTGCTCGAAGGACATGGCATACGGGTGGGGTCCACGGAACACATCATATCGCTATACGCGGATGACGCGTTGGTATACCTTAGTCAGCCGACCCGGTCATTGCCGACGCTGCTGGTGGCGCTGACGCGGTTTGCCGCTGCCTCCGGACTTTCCGTCAACAAGACGAAATTGCAACTGTACGCGATTAGCCCGGAGTGTGACTGGGAGAGGTCCCAGCGTCCAGTCATGGAGTTTCCTTGGGCAGATGACACTATCCGTTATTTGGGGATGTGGATTAGCAGAAATGAGGCAGTTTCTTATCAGCACAACATGGGGAGGATAATCAGGGGTTTACAGGGTAGTATTGCCTTCTGGAACACGCTCCCACTCTCCCTGATGGGAAAGATCGCCTTGATCAAGATGGTGGTCTTGCCCCGCTGCCTTTATACCATGCAAGGCTCCTTCTTCGAACTTTCACATCGGGTATTCCGGGAACTGGATGCCTTGATGGTCCTACTGCTGTGGAATGGAAAGCGCTGCAGGGTGAGCCTAGCGGTTCTGAAACGTAGCTGGGGCAAGGGAGGTCTGGAGGTCCCTGACCTCGAATTGTATTATTTCGCATCTCAATTGCAACACACTATAGCCTGGCTGGACACGGATCCTTCCTGGGAGAGGTCCCGGCTGGAAGGCACCTACGGGGGCCGACAGCTGGGGGCGCTCCTGTGGCGAACCGGGGGGCGCGGTGAGTGTGGTCCACCATTGGTGCGGCTTGGGGCATCAATCTGGAATCGGGTGTCCCGCAGAATAATTTGGGGACGGCCGTTTGCCCCAGAGGCAGACTTCTGGCAGATGCAGTCCTTTGCGCACATAGACCAGGTGATGTCCACGGAGATTTGGAAGGCCGGGGGCTGCCTTATGCTATCTGACCTTTACCCAGATGACCAATTTATTACCTACCAGGAGGCGGTGACAGCCTTCGAATTAAATGTGGGGCAATTTCTACAATATGCAAAAATAGCAGCAACGGCACGGCAGTTATGGCCCACATTCCCGGAGGCTCCGGGGCACTGTGGAACCCTGGGGACCATGATCGCCATGGCTGGTGGGCGGAAGCTCGTCACGCACCTCTATCGGGCGTTACGGGACGATAAACAGACTGCCCCCCTCAAGATAGAAGACAAATGGCAGCAGGTGTGTCCGCAAGAGATCACGGCCCGGGACTGGGAAAAAATACACGAGAGTGTACGGAAGGTGTCGGTGAGCAACCGCTTCAAGCAAATTCAGTACAACATAATACATATGACTTACCTCTCCCCCCGGAGACTTCAGGCCATAGATGGTTCCAGGGACTCACGTTGCCCTCGGTGTCACTATGAGCCGGCAGACTTCTTACATATGGTATGGGGATGCCCCATGATCCAGACATATTGGGTGGCGATTCGCGACGACCTGACTAAGATCACAGGGTGGACACTAGCCTTAGACCCGAGTGCCTGCCTCCTGGGTTTGATCCCTAGAGATCCCAAGCGAAAGATAAGCAGGCGGTTCCTGGTTTTAGGCCTGGTTATAGCCAAACGGCGGATAGCAATTCATTGGCTCACGCAACAGGGCCCGACTCTGGAAAAGTGGAGGACGGATTTAAGAGAGTGGGCATTAGCAGAGGAAGGACACATTAGGAATACCAGGAGAGATGCCAAACTGCCCGAGGTGTTGATGGCATGGGGGGCGATGATGAACGACATAACAGGGCAAGACCCCCTACCTACACCAGAGGGTTCAGGCGAGGAGCCTTCCACAGAGGAGGTGACCCCGGGACGACGGGGGGACACCCCGCATGACCACTAGAATGTACAGAATACTGGTTCCTTAGACCCGACAGCAGGGGGGAGGGCACCAGGGAGGGGGGTGGCGGGGAGGGAGGGGGGAGTTCTACAGTTGACGTTATGTTTCAGCACATAAAAGAATTTGCTGCCAAGAAAACAAGGACTCACCAAGGTTACGATCGCAGTTCTCATTTTCATTACGTATTATTACTGTAAAGTCGGCCACCTCGGCTGAGGTGGACCAATTGTGTCATTGCTGTTTTTGACATGTTAACTAATGATTTGGAGAACAAAAACCTAATAATTTTTTTTTTAAATAAAATAAAGTGTATATGTATGCAAAACTCTAAGGTAACCGATGAGCCTAATCGTGGAGGAGGGAGGGTCGCATGTGAAGCTATAAAAGATATCAATACTGAAAAACCACAGTGTACAGGTAACTTGTTTTTTCTCCAGTATTGTATCTTTTATAGATTGATCTCCACACCGGGGATCTAAAGGGATCTATAAAGCCAAGAATGTACCGATCCCCAAAACAATAACAATTTCACACAATGTACAACTGGCTATGGGTAAAACAGATAAGAACTATAAGGTGGTAGTTAACTATATGTCGTAAAGCTGTCAGAACAGGAAAAGGGAAAGGGAGAAATCCTTTCAGGACAAGAACCCTCACTCACCAACTGGTGACATGCTTTATCATATGGGTTTCCTCCTCACACATGTATTGGAAGATCCAAGGTGAGGGCTAAGACTCCCCAATGGGGAGGAGCGAAGGTGTTTTCTCAGAGATGAGCGGTGAAAGAGGGTGAATGAGGGCCAGAGTGCACAAAGTGATCGGGTGGTGAATTAAACTACCTCCAGGGGTCCACTTAAACTTTATTGGGTGGCCCCTGGGATAGAGTCTAAAAAGAGACGACTGGGGATTAATCAAATATATCCCTCACAAGGGTCAACATGTTTCTGCCCTAAGTAGGTCCCATAAAGGGATCAAGGGGCATTCGTCAGGACCTCAGGGATAAGTAGTCACTCTGCAGTTATTTGTATTAGTGAAAGAATAAAATTGAAAACATATACACTGACCACCACAGGATCAGAACAGCCAGTTTAGTGACGACTTGAGTGGGAAAGGCCTTGCCGAGATCAGAGTTGAGACTGCACCCAGAAAAATCTGCGATTTGGCTGGAATAATGGACAATTTTTCCAGATTGATGCAAAGACCTAGAGACTGGAAAAGATCCTGAAAGGCCGCTTGAAAAGTCGGAGCTTTTATCAGCCAATCGTCCAGGTAGGGAAACACCTGGTGACCTGAACATCTTAAAAAGGCCGCTATCAGTGCCATGCACTTAGTGAACACCATGGGAGCAGATTTCAAACCAAATGGAAGCACTTTGAATTGGTAATGGCGCCCTGCCACTTCGAACCGGAGACATTTTCCATGGTTAGGATGGATGGGAATATGAAAATAGGCGTTGAGGAGATCAAGAGAAACCAGATATCCCCTTTTTCCATGAGAAGAATCTCCTGAAGAGAGAGCATCCTGAAAGATTTTTTTTTATTAACTTGTTCAGCATTCTGAGGTCCATGACCTGTCTCCATTTTCCTGTTTTCTTTTTGATGAGGAAGAAGTGAGAATAAACCCCTAATTTTGTTGGCTGAGGGGTACTTCCTCTATGGCCTGCTTGAGAAGAAGCGATTGTCTCTCCTTTTTGAGATCCGGAAGATGGCGCAGCTGAACTTGCCGAGGTGGAACATTTGGAGGATGCTGAACGAATTCCAGGGTGTGGCTGTGCTGGAAGATGTCCAAAACCCATTGGTCAGAAGAAATGGAGCTCCATTTCAGAAAGAATTTGGAGAAGATGGGATTGTGGCGTGGGACTATGAGGGGAGGGGCCTGACGAACTTCATTGCCTCAAATTGGAGTTTGGGATTTGCTGGCAGATTGCTGCCTCTCGAGTCCTGCTTGTCTTGAATAACACTGAGCAGCTTTGGATTGAAAAGTCCAGTTGTATGGCTGGGAGGTATTCTGCGGATATGGTTGGTACCGCTGTTTGAATTGCAGCTGGGATAAGAACTGCCCTCGCACTCTACCCCGAAAGGACTGAAAACGGCGCTGCTGGTGACTGCCTAAAGCCTTAGCCGTGTCCGCTTTTATGGATTGTAGGCCTCGTCTGTGCTTACCAAACAGCACTCTCCATCAAATGGTATGACGAGAACTTTGGCCTGAACTTCCGGACGAAAGGAGGTCGCTCTTAGCCATCCCTGGCGACGCAGAACCACCGCTCCTGCCATCTGGTGAAACACGGTAGATGAAACGTCTATGGCGTTCTCAATGAGCTCTGAAGACGCTCTTTCTCCTTCCAACAAAATGCCCTTAGCCTCCTTCTTTATGTTGTCCGAAGATACTCCAACAGAGTAGAGATGTCTGACCACACATCCGAGCCCTAGAGAATAAACAATTTTTGCACGTGATGAGACCCGTAACCAGTCGCTGCCACCCCCTCTCTCACACCTTCTTCCTTCCTCTTCTTTGTATAATTAGCTGCATTGTCGTTTTCTTTCCTTTTATCTGAGTAAAAATGGTTGCACGCAGGAATCTGAGATGGACAGACGTCTGAGCACTGTCACGGCTATACGAGTGTTCAAGAGAATGTAACAGCTAAACGTATTGTACATAAATGTTAAGCTAAGATCTCCTATGTTAACAAACAGATGGCTCGCTATTTATATGTATGACACTCTGCGGGATGTGTTATTTGCGCAACCTTACTAATAAAAAGTTTATAAAAAAAGAAAAAGAGATGTCTGACCACATCTGTTGGTCATATCTCCCTATAATGGCCATGGCATTAGAGGCTCTAATGGAGGTGGTTGCCAAAGCAGAGAACCTCTTACAAGTATTGTCGAGATGGCGCCCCTCCTTGTCCGGTGAAGCTGTACATGGAGACGCTGGATTCTTGGCTCTCCTTTGCGCTGCCTGCATGATGACAGAATCTGGCCACGGATGACCAATGAGGCAGGCGGACGAGTTGTCAAGAGCCTTGTATTTTTTATCCAGTTTTGGAATTACCGCTGGAACGGAAGCAGGTGTTCTCATTAATTTCAGTCCTTCTTGCCACAAAAAAATCAACTATAGGGATTGCCCTTATGGAACGTTGGGTGCCTGGCTTAAAATTGTATAAGAAACATTCTGTTTGCTTAGCCGGCATTGGCAAGTCGAAACGTTTGGAGGCATGCTCCAAAATATCATGAAATCCCCCACAGTCTGCAGGAGGGGAATCCGCAGAAATAGGGATAGGAGATGGTGGCATAGGGGCTATATAGTCATCCCATTCATCATGGGCATCTGTGTCCGTGTGTAACTCTCCTTCCTCTGTCTGTTGTTTTCTGCTTCCTGGATATCCTCCGTAAGGACTATATGAGGAGGGAGAACTTTTCCCCTGGTGGATTTGGGAGTGCTTTGGCCAGGGAGAACACTAGGAACCTCTTGCAGGCGTAAAGGCTTCTGAGGAGCATTTGCATCTGGGAAACGTCAATAATAATCATCAATCATATGACGGAGATCCGATACCAGAGAAACTGGAATGTCCACTGATGGTTCCCTAAAATGATGACGCTCCTCCTCCCTATCATCATAAGGGTAACGCTCCTGGAAGGAATCAGGCTGCTGCATAGAAGAAGTATCTCTCTCCGCAAAAGAATATCCCCCTGCAAGGTAAGAAGATGGATCATTGTCCTCAATGTCCTCATCATCAGAATCTTGGCACTTGACCCATAACTGTGATGGACTGTATCACCCTCCGACTCTTGGAAGTCTAAAAGGCGAGCAGGGAGCAAAGGGGAAATCTTGGAGAAATCCTGAATTTGCTAAAGCTGAAGGAGGCTGATTTTTCCCTCCGTCAACGGTCCCGTCGCTGATGTAATCGTCTGCGACACCGTCGACAGTGCATGGGCGGCCTTTGTCTGCGGGGCCGTCATCATCGGAATTGTCAACAAACGGGTGGTCGACAGTGAAATTCTCATCGATGGAGAAGGCCTCGTTGACGTCGCAGTTACCGTCTACAGTGATTCAGGCGACGTTGCTGCCGTCGACATCTTGACCGTCGTCGTCGAGTCCGTTGATGGTGCAGAAACCTCAGATTTTTTTGAGGAGACTGGAATCTTCGACTACAAGGTCGTCGCTGGGCGAGAAGACTGGTCTCTGACAGGAGACAGAGAAGCAGATGCTGAAGAAGACTCTGAAGCCTCTGTCTGAGGTTTTTTGTGGTGTTTCACCTCAGATTTGTCCTGGGACTTGGATCTCTTAGAGTCTCCATGATGGGAAGAGGAACTGTCTTATTTTCTTTTCCTTGAGAAAGAATGGGCCTTTTCCTCAGGTTAAGACTCCAAGTCTGAAGCAGCCTCCTTCTTCTGGAGCCAGAGGAGTAGCCTACTCTCTCTGTCCTTGAGGGTTTTAGCTGAAAAAGTGCAGCAATATTTGCATTCCCTGGGTTTGTGTCAGGGTAGAGGCAATATAGACACTGTTTGTGAGGTCTTCAGAGAACAGCCTACACTTCCCACAGGTCTTATAGGGCCTAAACAGCCCTTTATGAGGCTCTGGCATCTCAATAAGAAGGAAAGGCAAAAATATATAGTCCCGAAATACCTTGAAAGAAGTAGAAGCAGGGACTGGAGGTCAAACGATGAAGATAGAATACTGTAACTGAGCAGAGCTCAGAGAGACTCCCTATCACACGATGTGTGGTAAGAAATCTGAGGTATGGTGGCTCTGTAGGGGACTCTGAGGTCTCTGCTGTGATTGGCTCAACTTTGGATGTTATGAAATAAGGTTGATCAGTTACTTAATTGAGTTTTTCTGTTCTATGGAGGTCTATGGTGATGTTCTACTGCTATTTCTACAGTTACCATGGGACTCCCACCATGACAACCGGGAAGATTCAAGCATGTGAATCTATAAAAGATACAATACTGTAGAATACAGTAGACAACCAAACATGCGATTGAAATCTTTGAAGCATGATTTTGAAGGTTAGTTCTTACAAAAGCAAATAAAATGTTTTCTAGTAATCTTGAAAAGAATGTGCACATCCTAAACCACAGATTTCATAGGCATCTTTCAGAATCTGGGGAGGGTAACAGAAAGAAAACTGGAAAGACAATTAAGTGGTTTATATGACAGTCTGATAAATCTCTGTCAAACATAAAGGTGGGCCCCTGAAAACCACCCAGTTGGCAAATAAACACTGTTCAAGAGTTGTCAAGAAGAGGTACTGGACAACAACTTTCTCATGTCGCATAGAAAAAGAAATGTTGTGTGTCATGGCAACAGTTCAGTATCATTGAAGGGAAGTTCGACAAAAGTTCAACACTCAAACAATGTCAATGTTGCAAGAGACGTGAAAACGCCATCAAAATGTCTTTCAACTGTGCAACTGAGTTTTTTCAGTTGCCGACCTTACCAGAACAGTCTGCATGGCTCAATCTGAGTACCTTAATGGTGCCCATGCAAATTAAGACAAAATAGAAGTTGTATTGTCTAGAAAACCCACTCAAATAATTTAAGCTGTTGCTCCTGTACCTGTGTCTAGTGATGTGTGGCAGATTGCTGAGCATGTTCTTTTGTAGATTAAGAAAACCAGGCAGGTTAAAAGCTTCCCCCCCCCCCCAAAGGTTTCTTTCCTAGCACCCACCTCCATAGGGTTACTGCAAGTAAACAATGTTGGAGAGAGTGACTGCCCAGTGATGTGTTGCAGCCCAATTCTCATACCAATATGAGGAACTATTTCAACTCTACAATATTGCCTTCAGCACTAAAATATAGATGTAATTTGATTCAAGCTCCCAGTTCATACTATAAAAATGCTGTCACACTAGAAATTTCCAGATCTGGTAAAACAAATATCTCCAAAACGTTGCTTTGCTGTGAAGCACTAAAACCGGAAGTTCTCCATAACTGTTTAAACATGAAGTGCATCATGGACTTCAAGTTCCATATACTTGTGTGCAGTAAATAGTTCTCACGCAGACTTGATTGAAAGGAATCTTTTGAACACAAGTACCCTGCAACTAACTGCCTGTGGAGGGAGAGAAAGAATGCAGATGATCACAGGATCCTAAAGGGCCAGGATTTTTTCCAGGAAGGAAGGCCTTCCACACTTCTATATTCAACTAAGGTGCTTTTAAAAGGCAGCATATGTTATAGTGTAACAGAAAAGCCCGTCTGCGCCTGGGCTGGACCAAGGGCCAGTCACCATGCCAGTATATTGATGTTTTGGTCTGAGGACCTTCGAGCACTGAATAATCATACTATTGGTTTATATGAAGAACTTAGCAATTTACTAATAAGGTATAATATTTTCAAGTCCCCGCAAAACCATTGTGGTATCAACTGTGGGAACACTACTGATGAAAGTATTAAGAAATGTGAAACACGCACTTGAAATTGTAGACTTCATAAGCCAACAAGCATTAGATGTGTTGTTTTTGAATGTGACTTGGTTATTCGATACCTCCAGGCTTGCCTTGATGAATGCAGTCCCTGGGAGCAGTGGCGGTTATTTTTGAAGAGGAACTGATAATTACAGTACAAAACGAAATTAAATGTGGCGAGTCGGACAATATTCTGCTTCTTATTAAGAAAGCTCAGAGTTATTTCCAGACCCTATTAACTTATCACCCCCCCCATAATATCCTAATTTTCCATTGGATTAACTACTCCCAAATTACTTATTATAGGCGATGTTATCTGCTGGCCTGATTTAACAACTGACCTTAAGGCAGCTAAGTTCAACAATCTACTTCGCACATTAAATCTCGTCTAATATATCAAGATAGGATAGGATGAAGATTTATAAAGCGCACTAATACCCGTAGGTGCCAAGGCGCTAGGCTGCACATATTAAAAGACAAACTGGATCATCTAGGGTCTTTCAATTTACAACTAACTGTCGTTTTATTGAACTTTGTCTCTGATCAGACCATATTTTTATTCTTTTTTTACTTAAAAGTAGGTAACTTTAACATAGTTCCAAAATCAAACCATTTGCAATTATGCAAAAAAGCCATGGCTTGCAGAATCACATAATTTCAGTGGCCCTGACCATTGCCTCTGGCTCAGTAGAAGAATCTTAATTGTGAGGAGGTGAGGGGCAAGGCCAGATAAGATGGCCGACAACCCATGATATTGTAAGTCTAGGCTCCTGGCCCTCAGCACAGTATCCTGTGCCATCCTGATGCCACGGGGGTAGCAATCTCCCCGCAGCTACTCACCTCTGCCCTGCCAATGCCTATGAGGCAAAATCCTTTGCGGGTCCTCGGAGGAAGGGGCATGGAGCTCATGCCCAGTGATTGAGGCCTGTGCATTCCGGGCCAGTGGGTGCCACGTCGGAGTGGAGACAAGCTGGTCGTGTCTCACCAGGGCCATCCTGTCCTGGTGACGAGGCATGGATTGCCGAATCGATTCTTGACCCGGGGTCCTGTGTTCGCGGGAGCCTGCGCTGGAGGGGCTTGAAGAGGGGATGCTGTATGGGCCTGCTTCTGCTGCGTAAAGGGCAGCCGTGGGTCACCGCATTGGGCCCAGCGTGGGGGATCGCGAAGGCGTTGTCGGCGGATCCTGGCCAGCCACAGCAGCATGTCCTGGTGAGGCTGTATTGAGGCGAGGCCTGCGGAAAGGGCCTGATGCACCTAGGGCCTGGCCAGATTATGACGGACCTGGAATGTTTGTGCTGGTGCTACATTGGCCTCCTCCTGGAGTCCGGAAAGGAGCGACCCGTGCTTTGCGGCCTCAGGGGAGTGGACAGAACAGGTCGGGCCTCCTGGTCTAAGGATGCACCTGAGGTGATGAGCGTGCCGCGACAGGTGCAAGGACGGGGGGGGGGTTAGAGGTGGGGGCTGCATTTACTGTAATGAGCGTTGTGCCCGCAAGATTGGACAGGGAGATGATCCCTTCATTGATCTTTGATTGTGACTGGACTGGGCCATGGATTCCATTGACTGCTGGACCCTGCTGAAGTCAGCCTGCTACAGGGCCCTCGAGAGGGGCACTTCAAGACTGTCAGTGACACAGCATCAGCCAAGGAGCAGTGTCAGAGAAGCAGCAGAAGGTCCTGGCTCAGGTGGAGATGATCTCCTTGGGTTGCTGAGGGCACGCAGGAGCTGGGCCTGGCACACGAAAGGATCTGTACCTTGCACTGGCCCTGAGGCCTGGGCGCAGTATTGAGACCGAAGCCCCCCCTCCCTCCCCCCCCCAATGGGTGACCCGGTGCTGCGGGCACATGTGCCCGCACTGGCTTGCGACAATGGTGAAGCCGAGGCTGCCCAGCAATCCCTCCCCAACTGATGAGGCTCCCTGGTCCCAAGATGGTGAGCAGACCAGAGGAGCTGGCGCTGCGCAACCTCAAAGCCACCCTTCACAAGCATTCTGGCCAGTTTGAACGGATTTTACAGGCCATCCTGGATTCTAAACCCACCCTGGAGTCTAAGATAGACGCTGTCTCCCTGGATGTGGGCCTGCTCAGTGCGGATCATCAGCGGAGAGGGTGGATGATGCGGAATCGACCTTGACTACATGCATCCCATGCTGAAAGACCTACAAACTGGCGGGGGCCCGAAAAGTTGGAACTCTTCTAGGAACATTGATCAACGTCCACAGTGCTGACCAGTAAGATGCCAAAATTATTTTCAGTGATTGCGCACACCGCCTGCAGGGGTCCTCCTCCATCGAGGGCTCGGCCGGGGCCCCCGATTATGAAACTGCTCATTTATAGACAGACTTGATTCTCCAACTCTTCTGGACGAAGGGCCCTTGGCAATTTAAGTGCAGCACCGTCACTGGATATCCATATTTCACAGCGGAGGTGCAGTGTCACCGCAATTCTTACACGACCATTAAACAACACTTACAGAACTTAGGGCTGAAATATGTACTCCTGTTTCCTGCTAAAATCAGGGTGATTGAGGGGGATTTCATTTACTTCTTCTCGACCCTTAAGGATGCCTGGACTTGGTTGAACGCCAAGGGACTGGTGGAGCAGACGGCTTCGGAACAGGGTACTGAGGGTTGGTTGACCCCCGAGATCGAACTGCACACGGTCCAGGAAGCCATCGACCCAGCCCACGAACGAACAACTGGCTAAGGAATGAGCACAAGTTGTGAAGGAGGTGCTACAATGGAGCTGCAACCCTTCTGTGGTCCTGCAATCGCCTCCGACACCGGTTCAGACACCAATGACACTGCTGTATCCACTGGCGAGGAGCTCCAAGGCCCGAACCTGAAACTGTTTCTGGCAGATGATCTGACCTGATAAACTCTGCCTCTCTTAGGCGGTAAGCCCCGTGCCTACCTCAGTGAGCTGGTCAAACTGTTGTGGCAATGGGAGATAGGCACCAGCTTCGCTGAGAAGGGCTTAATGGCTGGATATCACTGACTAAAGTTTGCCACACCCCAATTCACCATAATGAACTTGAGTTCTACTGTGAGACATTGTATAGTTATGATGTATTTGTTGCTTGTACTTGGCTGAGCACCAGGGGTCTGCACGGCTGGGGGGGGGAGGGGACGGGGGGGATGTTATTTGAAGTGTTGATGTGGTATTGTAGTTTCACACATCTTGGCCTGGCTATTGTAGTTTCACACATCTTGGCCTGGCTGTCATTAACACTGCTGTCACTCGTTTGTACAGTGTGACTAGGAGAGACACACTCCGGGGGGTGCCGCACGGGTGGGACGTGGCCTGTGACAGTATACACTCTGCATGGGCACCCCTGAGAGGGATACGACTCCGCAATACACTTTATTGACGGGGAAAATGCAGGACATGGTTACTGTTGTTAAGCTGTACCATATTTATACCCAACTCATAAGACCTCACACACATATAGACTTCTGCAAAAGATGCACTTGAAACAAATGGAACTACACAGACTCTACACAACACAAAATGGAGAGGCCAAGTTTACAGCACCATGGCCTTGGTTTATGCCAAAAGGGTTCGAATCTTGATAGTCCCAGGGGGTTCAGCTTGTACAGGAGGCATATAGTATAGACACAGAGGGCAGATACGTGGTAGTGGATGGCTTACCCCTTGAGATGTTGGCTATTTTTGCACTGGGAACTCTGCCTTTCTGGACTGACTTTGGCTCTCTTCCACAATCCACACATTCCCAACATTTGGGGTGAAGATTTAAACTGCATTCTGGACATTAGTAGGGAGTGCTCTGACCCGCCAATGGAGGTAGCAACCAGTCACAGGACCACGCAGCTTTTAAAAGTGGCTGACTCGTCAGAGTACACAACATATGGCGCCTCCAGCATCCGGAGAACAGTGAGTTCTCGTTTTACTCACCGGTGCACTACATCCACACTCGGCTGGACTTCTTCCTTTGCAGTGAATCACTAGGCCCATCAGTCCTCCGTACAGAATACTTGGCGTGCACACTTTCTGACCACTGCCCGTTGCAGATGTCAGTGCGGTGGGGAATGGATGGCCTTACATAACAACATGTAAAGCTCCTAGACGCACCATTCCGCAAGACTTTGACTAAGCACCTTACCCAATACTTCAAACTCAATGCGGGTTACACACCCTTCAGGGCGATTGAGTGGTATGCACATAAAGTAGTGGTGCGCGGACAGTGCATTGCCACAACGTGGGGTGTCCATCAAACCCTACATAGGGAGCTTCTGGCTCAAGAATGGGACATGCGACAACTAGAGATTGAGCTGCTGCTGCAAGCTGAAAAAGCTGAGCAACTACAATTGCAGACAACCACAGGGAGCTTGTGACATGACTTGGGAGGCTGGATTATACACAATACCTCGCCCGACTTCATGGCGCAGGTGACCATGCCAGTAGGATGCTAGCCTGGGTGGTCTGTGGAGACCAGACACGGCCGCCCATTGGGATGATTCGACTGGATGGGGGTGAGGTCCTCAACACTCAAGGGGACATAAATTATGCTTTTGTGGACTTTTATTGTTCCCTCTATGCAGTGGTAGCATCCCCCTCCGCTGAAGACCTGCATGGTTGTCTATGGGGACTTCTAGAGGGGATATGTATGGTCATCTCTCAAATAGCTTGTAATAAGACTTTAGGCACGGCTGGCCTACACATAGAATATTATGCTGCCTTTAGCGTGTCACTCTAATTGAGATAACTAGAGGTTTATAATGAAGTGTGGGAGCAAGGGCGACTCCCAGGCACACTCCGCGAAGCCCTAATAGTGGTGCTCCCCAAGCCGGGCCGGGACCCGCTGGATGTTCACTCTTACTGGACGCTATACTTATTAGACTGCAAGATCCTAGGAAAGGTTCTGGCGAACAGACTGCTCCCCACTGCCCGTACTTTAAAACACACAGATTAAAAAGGGTTCATCCCTGGCCGCAACATCTTCCTCAATATTCTCTGGCTTCTCCGTCTGATGAGAGCTGACCTGGAGCACACAGGGATACCGGTGGCAGTATAGCTTGATATAGAATAAGCTTTGATACCCTGGGTTGGGACTATTTATTTGCGATGCTACAGGAGATGCACGTAGGTCCGGGATACCATGGATGGATCCGTGCTTTATATGGGCGGCCCCAGGCGGGAGTTAAGAAGGGGCAGTTGGTCCCCGACAGGTTTGACATGTAGCGGGGCACTAGACAGGGATGTCCTCTCTCTCCATTGATCTTTGCCTTGGCCATGAAATGAAATGAAATGAAATTTGAAATTTGTACTTGTAAAGCGCACCCATACCCCCAAAGGGGTGTCCAGGCGCTGTACGCATACCGCTGTGGAACCCTTCCTGGCTTTTCCCTGTGAAATGTCCACTCCTGGGCACCCCCAGGGTGAAGCCAGGCATCCCAGCGCTGTTGGGGCCGTTGTGGAGATTAACCAAGCTATTGCCCAGAGTTGCAGAGTGGGACCCATGATTAGAATAGGCACCGAGGCGAGAATTATCAGGTCCGAGGAAATTGAGCTCAAGACCCGCCGAGGCGGGAATTGAACCCTGGTCCCGGGCCAGATCTCTGCATCAGGGTCTGCCGCTCTAACCAGTGAGCCACACTTCTCCATGGAGCTGTTGGCCTGTAAACTGCGCATGCATGCACAATAGTGGGGGATTGAGGCACATGGTGTTCATTACATGGTCTCCTTGTATGCTGATGATGCTCTGGTCTACCTACGTGTCGTCGCCGCCTTGCTCCCAGCGCTGATGACACTGCTAAATGATTTTTAGGTTGGTGTCTGTCTCAAGGTGAATTCGGCCAAGCCCTGCCTGTTCCCCTATGCCCGATTCCAGAGCACAACAGAGGGGTGTTGCCCCAATCTTGGCTTCTGTGGCAGTTTGCTACATTCAAATACCTGGGCATGCAGATTTATCATATGTTCTTGCATCAGCCAACACTTGTTTCGTCGCACAAAGGAATTTTGTCCCGCGACTTTCTCAAGGCTTACAAGAGTCCAAACTGTTCCTTTATCAGTGGTGATAATTCCATCCCACTGGAAAATTAAAATCTATGTTCCGATGTCCACGTCGCATTTAACCGTGGATCTTCGTCATGAGCCAACCTAGAGCACGTAAGAAGGACGTGTAGGTCCCCAAATCAGCGCCGTGTTCTCGAGTGCGACAACTCACTCGAGAACACGGTGCTGATGTGGGGATCTACATAGATTTTAATTTTCCATTGGGATGGAATTATCACCACTGATAAAGGAACAGTTTGGACTCTTGTAAGCCTTGAGAAAGTCACGGACAAAATTCCTTTGTGCGACGAAACACGTGTTGGCTGATGCAAGAACAAAGAGAATAAAGAACAGAAACCAAGCTCGAAAATTTCTCTGTATCATTTATGCTTGACTAAAACAAATTGGATAATTGAATATTACTTAAAAGACGTGTGCTGAGGATTGCGTTTATGTTGGTTTCGACCACGCGTTTGGGGAGACTGGTGGTTCTTCTCACCTTTCAGCACCGTCCATATAAATTTCTCAGAAATCTAAATAGAGTGTAAGTGCTACTCATTCTTGGAGCGCCATTTTACCTATAACCATACCACTGCACCGTCGTGAATATGCAGATTTATCATATGGACAGCGATCTTATGAAGCGCTGGGAGCAAGGCGGCGATGACACGTAGGTAGACAAGAGCGGCATCAGCATACAAGGAGACCATGTAATGAACACCATGTGCCTCAATTCCCCAGCTCCTGAGGCTGCAGCATTGGTCTCCCTGAAATGACGATCAGCGTGCACGTCGCGCTGACGTCATTTCAGTGAAACCAAAACTGAAATGAGCCAAGAGGCTCATTTCAGTTTTGCTTTCTACGTGCTCAGGGGGCTATCTCAGCCCCCTGAGCACGGAGAAAGTCAGGAGAGGTATCGTTGGAAAGGGGAGAATCTCCCATTTCCAATGGTACCCCTCCCTAGTGAATCCCTGCTTGGGGATCCACCCACTAGCCACCAGGGAGGGGAGCGGCCCTTGGGCAAGGGCCTTTGCTCCCCCCAAATAAATGAGTACATTCAAAAAGCCCACTAGAAACCAGGGATTTTTTTGGGCAATTTCAATTAGGGGTGGGGGCTGCCACAAAACGGGCATGCCAATGCCCCCCCCCCCCCCACAAAAATTACAGATTTTTTTGGGCAATTTGAATTATAGTCTTTCTGCCCCCCTGGGGGGCAGACAGCCCACTAGATACCAGAGATTTGTTTTCCACTGAAAGTAGGGGTGGTGGCTGCCCAAGATGGGCATGCCAATGCCCCCACCCACCCCCCACAAAATTACAGTCTTTCTGCCCCCCCAGGGGAGCAGATGGGGCAATAGCCCCTGATCTGCCCCCCGAGGGTGCAGAAACCCCACTAGGCCCCAGGGATTGTATATTTTTATACATAGAGGTGGGGGCTGCCCAAAATGGGCATGCCAGTGCATCCACCCCCCAAAACAAATTGCCACAGCCTTTCTGCCTCTTCCGGGAGGCAGATGGGGACAATAGTCCCTAATCTGCCCCTCCGGGGGGTGGGGGGGGGCAGAAAGCCCACTAGGAGCCAGGGATTGTTGTTGTTTGTATGTAGGGGCACTTGGCTGGTAGTGTGTGTGGATGGCGCTTGGCTGGCGGTGTGCGTGGATAGCGCTTGGCTGGCGGTGTGTGTGGATGGTTGTGTGCATGTACTGACTCTTGGCTGGTGGTGTGGCTTGCATGGATCTCCCAGCGTTTTATTACCCAGAATTCCCCGCAAACCTCAAATTTACTTACAAAGTCACATTTTCCTCACATTTCTGTGTGGGTAAATTGTAGGATCACCGTGCAGGCACAAATTTCCTACTACCCAGCATTCCCCTTGGTCTCCCGAGAAAAATGATACCTCACTTGTGTGGATGCCCAAAGTTGCATCAGCCGAAAAACGTATAAACCAACTGCCCTTTTAGACCCGCTTTGGGCCCCCTCAATTTCTACACGTTTTTGGCCCTTCCATGTCATAGGCACTTGGCCCATCCACAGAAGTAAGGTATCAATTTTATCGGGAGACTGAGGGGAATGCTGCGTAGTAGGAAATTTGTGCCGTGCCGTGATCCCACGACTTTCCCACACAGATATTAGAGGAAAATTTGACTTTTTAGCTAAATTTGAGGTTTGCAGCAAATTATTGGAAGGAAAATGTTGGGGGATCAACGCAAGCCACACTTCCCTGGACTCCCACAGGTGTCTAGTTTTCAGAAATGTCTGGGTTTTTAGGTTCCCCTAGATGTCTGCAAACCCGGGACCAAAAACACAGGTGCCCACCTATCTATCACAAACCTACCTGGTTTTTCAAGGGGTCACGTGGGTTTTTGGTCCCGGGCTCAGCGGCCATCTAAGGAAACCTACCAAACCCACACATTTCTGAAAACTAGACACCTGGGGAGTCCAGGAAGATATGGCTTGCGTGGACCCACCAACGTTTTCCTACCCAGACTCCCTGCAAACCTCAAATTTAGTTGAAAGAAATCAAATTTTTCTAAAATTTCTGTGTGAGATAGTTGTGGGATCAACAGGCTGACACAAATTTCCTACCACCCAATGTTCCCCCAGGTCTCCCGATAAAAATGGTACCTCACTCGCGTGGGTGGTCCAAGTACCCGCAACAGGCAAAGGCCCAAAACTTATTGAGGAGACATCAAAATTACCTATCACAAAACAACCTGGTTTTGCAAGGGGGGGTCACCAGGGTTTTTGGCCCCGGGCTTGGCGGCAATCTAGGGAAACCTACCAAACCCACACATTTCTGAAAGCTAGACACCCAGGGAGGTATGGCTTGTGTGGCCCCTCCAATGTTTTCCTACCCAGAATCCCCTGCAAACCTCAAATTTAGCTGAAACAAATCACTTTTTTCTCAGGTTTCTGTGTGGGAAAGTTGTGGGATCACCGGGCTCACACAAATTTCCTACCCCACAGCGTTCTCCTCAGTCTCCCGATTAAAATGATACCTCACTTGTGTGGATGGGGCAAGGGCCTGTAACTGGGAAGAGCCAAAAAAATAGGGATTAAGGGTATAGCACCGAGAATTCTAAGCGCTACAGTTTTTAAAAAAATAGGTTTTTAGCCAATTCTGCATTGGACACCCAAGTCACCCCCTCCTGGATTCCTCTGGGTGTCTAGTTTTCAAAAATGTATATGTTTGCTACGTTTCCTTAGATGCCGGCAGAGCTAGGGTTCAAAATCCACAGCTAGGCACTTTGCCAAAAGGGTCAGTTTTCACTGTAAAAATGTAGTGTGTCCACGTTGCGTTTTGGGCCGTTTCCTGTCGCGGGCACTAGGCCTACCCACACAAGTGAGGTACCATTTTTATCGGAAGACTTTGGGGAACGCGGGTGAGCGGAATTTTGTGGATCCACACAGATTCTAGAACTTTCCATCACAGGAATGTGAGGAAAATGTGTTTTTGTTTTACAAAGTTGGAGGTTTGCAAGGGATTCTGGTTAACAGAACCTGGTGAGAGCCACAAAAGTCACCCCCTCCTAGATTCCTCTGGGTGTCTAGTTTTCAAACATGTATAGGTTTGCTAGGTTTTCCTAGGTGCCGGCAGAGCTAGGGTTCAAAATCCACAGCTAGGCACTTTGCGAAAAAAAGGTCAGTTTTCACTGTGAAAATGTGGTGTGTCCACATTGCGTTTTGGGCCGTTTCCTGTAGCGGACAAAAGTCTGCTTGTCCCTGAAAGCTGGGAAGATTATGATTTCAGCACCACAACCCTTTTTTTGATACCATTTGCAGGGGAAAAACCAGACTCTTTCTTCTGCAGCACTTTTTCCCCATTTAAAAAACAAACAAAAACAATTTAGCTGTATTTTGGCTAATTTCTGGGTCCCCTCCTGTGCCCCAATACCAGTGGGAGACGCACCAGATGCGGATCTGCTGGCAGAAATATGTCCATGGTAAGAAGACCCACACCCCGTACTCGCCTTTGATTCCTGTTTGGCATATGGCAGCTCTGTAGGGGGTTGGCAGTCATCATGATTTATCCAGCTTGAGGGAGGCAGGTATTGAGCACACAGACATTTTTGCGGAGGGTACTTTTCAGTCCTTCCAGGAGCTTATTGACGCATACGGTTTACCCTTGGGACCAATGTTCCCTCTATTTCTTTTCCTCTGTGTGCGGCAGTTCAAGATCTCTGTATGCTAGGTAGGTACACGAGCATGAGGAGGGGGAAAATTGTTTTATGGCACCGTGAATTTTAACTATTTGTATTTCTTTTTTAAACTACGCGCTGAATCGCCTCATAACTTTGCATTTTGCACTCTTGCTCTTTGCTTCCGCATCACGGAAGGTGCTGAGCGCTGATTGGCTGGTTAGGGCCAATCAGACGCTAGACGAGGTGGAGCCTGTTGTTGCCCACCGTCTACTTGAAGCACTCCGGATGCGGACGCGCAGACCCTAGGTACACGAGCATGAGGAGGGGTGAAAATTGTTTTATGGCACCGTGAATTTTAACTATTTGTATTTCTTTTTTAAACTACGCGCTGAATCGCCTCATAACTTTGCATTTTGCACTCTTGCCCTTTGCTTCCGCATCAAGGAAGGTGCTGAGCACTGATTGGCTGGTTAGGGCCAATCAGACGCTAGACGGGTGGAGCCTGTTGTTGCCCACCGTCTACTTAAAGCACTCCCGATGCGGACGTTGGTCCCTGACAGGTTTGACATGTAGCGGGGCACTAGACAGGGATGTCCTCTCTCTCCATTGATCTTTGCCTTGGCCATGGAGCTGTTGGCCTGTAAACTGCGCATGCATGCACAATAGTGGGGGATTGAGGCACATGGTGTTCATTACATGGTCTCCTTGTATGCGGATGACGCTCTGGTCTACCTACGTGTCGTCGCCGCCTTGCTCCCAGCACTGATGACACTGCTAAATGATTTTTAGGTTGGTGTCTGTCTCAAGGTGAATTCGGCCAAGCCCTGCCTGTTCCCCTATGCCCGATTCCAGAGCACAACAGAGGGGTGTTGCCCCAATCTTGGCTTCTGTGGCAGTTTGCTACATTCAAATACCTGGGCATGCAGATTTATCATATGTTCTTGCATCAGCCAACACTTGTTTCGTCGCACAAAGGAATTTTGTCCCGCGACTTTCTCAAGGCTTACAAGAGTCCAAACTGTTCCTTTATCAGTGGTGATAATTCCATCCCACTGGAAAATTAAAATCTATGTTCCGATGTCCACGTCGCATTTAACCGTGGATCTTCGTCATGAGCCAAACCTAGAGCACGTAAGAAGGACGTGTAGGTCCCCAAATCAGCGCCGTGTTCTCGAGTGCGACAACTCACTCGAGAACACGGTGCTGATGTGGGGATCTACATAGATTTTAATTTTCCATTGGGATGGAATTATCACCACTGATAAAGGAACAGTTTGGACTCTTGTAAGCCTTGAGAAAGTCATGGGACAAAATTCCTTTGTGCGACGAAACACGTGTTGGCTGATGCAAGAACAAAGAAAATAAAGAACAGAAACCAAGCTCGAAAATTTCTCTGTATCATTTATGCTTGACTAAAACAAATTGGATAATTGCATATTACTTAAAAGACGTGTGCTGAGGATTGTGTTTATGTTGGTTTCGACCATGTGTTTGGGGAGACTGTTGGTTCTTCTCACCTTTCAGCACCGTCCATATAAATTTCTCAGAAATCTAAATAGAGTGTAAGTGCTACTCATTCTTGGAGCGCCATTTTACCTATAACCATACCACTGCACCGTCGTGAATATGCAGATTTATCATATGGACAGCGATCTTATGAAGCGCTGGGAGCAAGGCGGCGATGACACGTAGGTAGACCAGAGCGTCATCAGCATACAAGGAGACCATGTAATGAACACCATGTGCCTCAATTCCCCAGCTCCTGAGGCTGCAGCATTGGTCTCCCTGAAATGACGATCAGCGCGCACGTCGCGCTGACGTCATTTCAGTGAAACCAAAACTGAAATGAGCCAAGAGGCTCATTTCAGTTTTACTCTACGTGCTCAGGGGCTATCTCAGCCCCTGAGCACGGAGAAAGTCAGGAGAGGTATCGTTGGAAAGGGGAGAATCTCCCATTTCCAATGGTACCCCTCACTAGTGAATCCCTGCTTGGGGATCCACCCACTAGCCACCAGGGAGGGGGGAGCGGCCCCTTGGGCAAGGGCCTTTGCTCTCCCCAAATAAATGAGTACATTCAAAAAGCCCACTAGAAACCAGGGATTTTTTTGGGCAATTTCAATTAGGGGTGGGGGCTGCCACAAAACAGGCATGCCAATGCCCCCAACCCCCCCCCCACACAAAATTTACACTCTTTCTGCCCCCCCCCCCCGACGGCAGAAAGCCCACTTGATCCCAGGGATTTTTTGGGGCAATTTGAATTAGGGGTGGGGGCTGCCCAAAAAGGGCATGCCAATGCCCCCACCCCCGCAAAAATTATAGTCTTTCTGCCCCCCTGGGGGGCAGACAGCCCACTAGATACCAGGGATTTTTTTTCCACTGAAAGTATGGGTGGGGGCTGCCCAAGATGGGCATGCCAATGCCCCCACCCACCCCCCACAAAATTACAGACTTTCTGCCCCCCCAGGGGAGCAGATGGGGCAATAGCCCCTGATCTGCCCCCCGAGGGTGCAGAAACCCCACTAGGCCCCAGGGATTGTATATTTTTATACATAGAGGTGGGGGCTGCCCAAAATGGGCATGCCAGTGCATCCACCCCCCAAAACAAATTGCCACAGCCTTTCTGCCTCTTCCGGGAGGCAGATGGGGACAATAGTCCCTAATCTGCCCCTCCGGGGGGGGGGGGCAGAAAGCCCACTAGGAGCCAGGGATTGTTGTTGTTTGTATGTAGGGGCACTTGGCTGGTGGTGTGTGTGGATGGCGCTTGGCTGGCGGTATGCGTGGATAGCGCTTGGCTGGCGGTGTGTGTGGATGGTTGTGTGCATGTACTGACTCTTGGCTGGTGGTGTGGCTTGCATGGATCTCCCAGCGTTTTATTACCCAGAATTCCCCGCAAACCTCAAATTTACTTACAAAGTCACATTTTCCTCACATTTCTGTGTGGGTAAATTGTAGGATCACCGTGCAGGCACAAATTTCCTACTACCCAGCATTCCCCTTGGTCTCCCGAGAAAAATGATACCTCACTTGTGTGGATGCCCAAAGTTGCATCAGCCGAAAAACGTATAAACCAACTGCCCTTTTAGACCCGCTTTGGGCCCCCTCAATTTTTACACGTTTTTGGCCCTTCCATGTCATAGGCACTTGGCCCATCCACAGAAGTAAGGTATCAATTTTATCGGGAGACTGAGGGGAATGCTGCGTAGTAGGAAATTTGTGCCGTGCCGTGATCCCACGACTTTCCCACACAGATATTAGAGGAAAATTTGACTTTTTAGCTAAATTTGAGGTTTGCAGCAAATTATTGGAAGGAAAATGTTGGGGATCAACGCAAGCCACACTTCCCTGGACTCCCACAGGTGTCTAGTTTTCAGAAATGTCTGGGTTTTTAGGTTCCCTAGATGTCTGCAAACCCGGGTCCAAAAACACAGGTGCCCACCTATCTATCACAAACCTACCTGGTTTTTCAAGGGGGTCACGTGGGTTTTTGGTCCCGGGCTCAGCGGCCATCTAAGGAAACCTACCAAACCCACACATTTCTGAAAACTAGACACCTGGGGGAGTCCAGGAAGATATGGCTTGCGTGGACCCACCAACGTTTTCCTACCCAGACTCCCCTGCAAACCTCAAATTTAGTTGAAAGAAATCAAATTTTTCTAAAATTTCTGTGTGAGATAGTTGTGGGATCAACAGGCTGACACAAATTTCCTACCACCCAATGTTCCCCCAGGTCTCCCGATAAAAATGGTACCTCACTCGCGTGGGTGGTCCAAGTACCCGCAACAGGCAAAGGCCCAAAACTTATTGAGGAGACATCAAAATTACCTATCACAAAACAACCTGGTTTTGCAAGGGGGGGGTCACCAGGGTTTTTGGCCCCGGGCATGGCGGCAATCTAGGGAAACCTACCAAACCCACACATTTCTGAAAGCTAGACACCCAGGGAGGTATGGCTTGTGTGGCCCCTCCAATGTTTTCCTACCCAGAATCCCCTGCAAACCTCAAATTTAGCTGAAACAAATCACTTTTTTCTCAGGTTTCTGTGTGGGAAAGTTGTTGGATCACCGGGCTCACACAAATTTCCTACCCCACAGCGTTCTCCTCAGTCTCCCGATTAAAATGATACCTCACTTGTGTGGATGGGGCAAGGGCCTGTAACTGGGAGGAGCCAAAACAATAGGGATTAAGGGTATAGCACCGAGAATTCTAAGCGCTACAGTTTTTAAAAAAATAAGTTTTTAGCCAATTCTGCATTGGACACCCAAGTCACCCCCTCCTGGATTTCCCTGGGTGTCTAGTTTTCAAAAATGTATATGTTTGCTACGTTTCCTTAGATGCCGGCAGAGCTAGGGTTCAAAATCCACAGCTAGGCACTTTGCCAAAAAGGGTCAGTTTTCACTGTAAAAATGTAGTGTGTCCACGTTGTGTTTTGGGCCGTTTCCTGTCGCGGGCACTAGGCCTACCCACACAAGTGAGGTACCATTTTTATCGGAAGACTTTGGGGAACGCGGGGTGAGCGGAATTTTGTGGATCCACACAGATTCTAGAACTTTCCATCACAGGAATGTGAGGAAAATGTGTTTTTGTTTTACAAAGTTGGAGGTTTGCAAGGGATTCTGGTTAACAGAACCTGGTGAGAGCCACAAAAGTCACCCCCTCCTAGATTCCTCTGGGTGTCTAGTTTTCAAACATGTATAGGTTTGCTAGGTTTTCCTAGGTGCCGGCAGAGCTAGGGTTCAAAATCCACAGCTAGGCACTTTGCGAAAAAAAGGTCAGTTTTCACTGTGAAAATGTGGTGTGTCCACATTGCGTTTTGGGCCGTTTCCTGTAGCGGACAAAAGTCTGCTTGTCCCTGAAAGCTGGGAAGATTATGATTTCAGCACCACAACCCTTTTTTGATACCATTTGCAGGGGAAAAACCAGACTCTTTCTTCTGCAGCACTTTTTCCCCATTTAAAAAAAATAAAAAACAATTTAGCTGTATTTTGGCTAATTTCTGGGTCCCCTCCTGTGCCCCAATACCCGTGGGAGACGCACCAGATGCGGATCTGCTGGCAGAAATATGTCCATGGTAAGAAGACCCACACCCCGTACTCGCCTTTGATTCCTGTTTGGCATATGGCAGCTCTGTAGGGGGTTGGCAGTCATCATGATTTATCCAGCTTGAGGGAGGCAGGTATTGAGCACACAGACATTTTTGCGGAGGGTACTTTTCAGTCCTTCCAGGAGCTTATTGACACATACGGTTTACCGTTGGGACCAATGTTCCCTCTATTTCTTTTCCTCTGTGTGCGGCAGTTCAAGATCTCTGTATGCTAGGTAGGTACACGAGCATAAGGAGGGGGGAAAATTATTTTATGGCACCGTGAATTTTAACTATTTGTATTTCTTTTTTAAACTACGCGCTGAATCGCCTCATAACTTTGCATTTTGCACTCTTGCCCTTTGCTTCCGCATCACGGAAGGTGCTGAGCGCTGATTGGCTGGTTAGGGCCAATCAGACGCTAGACGGGTGGAGCCTGTTGTTGCCCACCGTCTACTTGAAGCACTCCGGATGCGGACGCGCAGACCCTAGGTACACGAGCATGAGGAGGGGGAAAATTGTTTTATGGCACCGTGAATTTTAACTATTTGTATTTCTTTTTAAACTACGCGCTGAATCGCCTCATAACTTTGCATTTTGCACTCTTGCCCTTTGCTTCCGCATCACGGAAGGTGCTGAGCGCTGATTGGCTGGTTAGGGCCAATCAGACGCTAGACGGGTGGAGCCTGTTGTTGCCCACCGTCTACTTGAAGCACTCCGGATGCGGACGCGCAGACCCTAGGTACACGAGCATGAGGGGGAAAAATTGTTTTATGGCACCGTGAATTTTAACTATTTGTATTTCTTTTTTAAACTACGCGCTGAATCGCCTCATAACTTTGCATTTTGCACTCTTGCCCTTTGCTTCCGCATCACGGAAGGTGCTGAGCGCTGATTGGCTGGTTAGGGCCAATAAGACGCTAGACGGGTGGAGCCTGTTGTTGCCCACCGTCTACTTGAAGCACTCCGGATGCGGACGCGCAGACCCTAGGTACACGAGCATGAGGAGGGGTGAAAATTGTTTTATGGCACCGTGAATTTTAACTATTTGTATTTCTTTTTTAAACTACGCGCTGAATCGCCTCATAACTTTGCATTTTGCACTCTTGCCCTTTGCTTCCGCATCAAGGTAGGTGCTGAGCGCTGATTGGCTGGTTAGGGCGGGTGGAGCCTGTTGTTGCCCACCGTCTACTTAAAGCACTCCCGATGCGGACGTTGGTCCCTGACAGGTTTGACATGTAGCGGGGCACTAGACAGGGATGTCTTCGCTCTCCATTGATCTTTGCCTTGGCCATGGAGCTGTTGGCCTGTAAACTGCGCATGCATGCACAATAGTGGGGGATTGAGGCACATGGTGTTCATTACATGGTCTCCTTGTATGCTGATGACGCTCTGGTCTACCTACGTGTCGTCGCCGCCTTGCTCCCAGCGCTGATGACACTGCTAAATGATTTTTAGGTTGGTATCTGTCTGAAGGTGAATTCGGCCAGGCCCTGCCTGTTCCCCTATGCCCGATTCCAGAGCACAACAGAGGGGTGTTCCCCAATCTTGGCTTCTGTGGCAGTTTGCTACATTCAAATACCTGGGCATGCAGATTTATCATATGTTCTTGCATCAGCCAACACGTGTTTCGTCGCACAAAGGAATTTTGTCCCGCGACTTTCTCAAGGCTTACAAGAGTCCAAACTGTTCCTTTATCAGTGGTGATAATTCCATCCCACTGGAAAATTAAAATCTATGTTCCGATGTCCACGTCGCATTTAACCGTGGATCTTCGTCATGAGCCAAACCTAGAGCATGTAAGAAGGACGTGTAGGTCCCCAAATCAGCGCCGTGTTCTCGAGTGCGACAACTCACTCGAGAACACGGTGCTGATGTGGGGATCTACATAGATTTTAATTTTCCATTGGGATGGAATTATCACCACTGATAAAGGAACAGTTTGGACTCTTGTAAGCCTTGAGAAAGTCACGGGACAAAATTCCTTTGTGCGACGAAACACGTGTTGGCTGATGCAAGAACAAAGAGAATAAAGAACAGAAACCAAGCTCGAAAATTTCTCTGTATCATTTATGCTTGACTAAAACAAATTGGATAA